>JAOWBW010000363.1:691099-829969 GCA_026119855.1 Campanula takesimana | reverse complement strand
GCGGTTGCAGGCGCCCGCCCGTGCTGGACCAGGCGCGCGCTCGCTAGGGGCCAGAATGTTCTGATTTTGTTCAAATCTGATTCTGGAATTTTTCGATAAATCCAACAAAAACCAGTAACAAGACCACTTCAGACTTGCTGATCTGGAATAGGTTTTTGGGTAGTTGGTTTGTGTGTGGATTTTGGGGTTTGATTTTCCTATTTGTTTTAGTCTTGTGATTCCTAGATTGGTTCAAGTTTTGGATGGCTAATCTGCGTTCATCGAGATTGTGTTTCCCAAAATTGATCGCAATCAAAGTTTCAAAGATAAAACGAATTTAGAATTATGAAGAGATTCATAATTGCTAAATTTGAGAAACAAATTCTTGATTCAATGATTGGAGATCCTGTGAATTGTGGAATGCAATTGGCCTACGTTCATCGAGACCATCTATTGCTTAGTTTCGGCCACATGGACTACTTTCTTGGTTTCTTGAATTAGTGCGGGATTGTGTTTGCCTAATGGCTTAGTTCGACCGCGCTTCTTGTTGTCTTGATTTGGAGATAATAACCAAACAGTTGAAATAGTCTCATCCTCATAATTATAGAGAAACACTAATGACACGTAAATATCATGCTTAAATTAATGGGATTAATTAGTGGCTAAACCTGATGTGTAACATGTTTATATTATGTGCTCATAAATGTGTTATATCTATATGTGATGAACCTTAAAAGAAAGTTTTAAGTCTTTTATTGCCATGCCATGATTAAAACACATGTTAGTACATAAGTGACTCTAATGTAGATTCGCCCTAGCGAGATGCATTAATTTATTTATGTATGAGCAAGATAGATAATGTGGGCACGCCCTAGCGGGACACATTAACTATGCGTTTTAAATGGTTAGACTTAATTGGGCGTCAAAACAGTTTTGGGCCTAGGCAAAGATGAGGTTTAACATGCTTTTTGAAATTGGATTTCTTAAGAACATCATAAAAAGGAACTAAGAGTCATATGAGATATGATTGACAAGAGTTGTTACCTAATTAATTTGATTGTGTGTAATCCACCTTAGCGGACTTGAAATTAAATTAAGTTGGATCTAAACCTATTTAAATTATATTATACATTGAATGTATTGAAGGTTATATAATTTAGTGGGAGTATTTTATTTGAAAAAATACATTGTTTATCTCTTTAATGAAAACAGGTACTTATTAAATTTTGGAAATTTTGCATATTTGTAGAAAATGATAATGACTAATAACACTCATCAATGTCGTTGCGATCGATCCTTGAGAAGGATAAGCTCGAAGAGAATGGTACAAACTTTATGGATTGAATCCGTAGCATAAGAATCGTTCTTAGGCAAGAAGATAAGTTGTACATTCTCGATGGGCCTCTCCCTGCTGAACCACCGCCTACTGCCCCTAGGGTAGAAAGGGACAATTACAAGAAACATCGTAATGATTCTATAGATGTAAGTTGTCACACATGCTTGCTGCTATGTGTTCAAAACTCCAACAAAGTTTGGAACATTTGGAAGCCTATGAGATAGGCGTGGAGTTGAGAACCATGTTTCAAGAGCAAGCTAGGCAAGAGAGGTACAAGACCATTGTTTGCATTCACTACAATGTAAAATGAATGAAGGGCAACAAGTGAGTCCTCACTTTCTTAAAATGAAAGGTTATGTAGAGCACCTTGAGAAACTTGGCTATCCAATCCCATTGGAGCTAGCCACGGATCTCATTCTTAATTCACTGCCTAAAAGTTATAATCAGTTTGTGATGATGATTTCTAACATGCATGGAATGGATAAGAATCTCTCTCTGAGTTGCATGGATGCTCAAAACTGCAGAGATGAAAATTGTGGAGAAAGGTTCCCGTGCTCTTGTTCATGATGGAAAGAAGGCTAGTGCACAGGCAAGGGTAAGGCAAAAGTTGTCAAACCCAAGATAAGCAAGGCAAAGTTGCCAAGGGCTTATGAGCAAAAACCCGATTCACAAAAAGATGCAATCTGTTTCCATTGTCAAGAATTTGTGTCATTGGAAACGTAATTGCAAGGCTTCTTGGAAGAGCAAAAAGAAAAGAAGAGCAGCAAGGCTGCGTCGACTTCAGGTATCTATATGATAGATATTCTCCTTTCTACCACTGATTCTTGGGTATTGGATACCGGATGTGTTCTCACATTTGTCTAAATGTGCAGGGACTAAAGAATAGGAGACTGCTTAAAGAAGGTGAAGTAGATCTACGTGTGGGGAATGGAGCAAGAGTTGCTGCATTAGCCGTAGGGACTTATGAAGTCACTTTACCTTCCGGATTAATTCTTTTTTTGAACAATTGTTATTATGTTCCGGATTTAAGCAGAAATTTATTTCAATTTCTTGTTTGGATAATGAAGGTTTTAAGTTTCTTATTGAGAATAAGAAATTTTCTATTTATTTAAATGATGTGCTTTATGGTATTGCTAATTCATTTAATGGCCTTTATATCTTGGATGTCAAGAATGAAAATAATGTCTATCATGTAAATAAGAAATCTAAACCTAATGATGTAAATCATACTTATTTGTGGCATTGCAGTCCTGGTCATATTAATGAGAAGCGTATCTCAAAACTCCATGGGGACGGACTTTTGGGTTCTTGTGACTTAGAGTCATATGATACTTGTGAGTCATGTCTTCTTGGAAAAATGACTAAGACACCTTTTACCAAGTTGGGTGAAAGGGCAAGCGACTTATTGGGTTGATACATTCCGATGTACGCGGACCATTAAGTAGCAATCTAGGGAGGATTTCAAATACATTCATAACCTTCACTGATGATTATAGTAGATTTTGGTATGTTTACCTAATGAAACATAAAGTGAAGCATTTGAGATATTTAGAATATTTCAAAATGAAGTAGAAAAACAACTTGGCCAAAGTATAAAGGCACTTCGATCAGATCGAGTGGTGAATACTTAAGTCAAGAATTTGATGATCATCTAAAGAATTGTTCTGGAATAGTTTCACAATTGACTCCACCCGGAACAACCACAATGGAATGGTGTGTCCGAGAGGAGGAATCGGACTTTGTTAGACATGTTCGATTAATGATGAGTCAAGTTGATCTTCCAATATCCTTTTGGGGTTACGCCCTAGAAACCGCTGCTTTTCACAACTAAATCAAGTTCCAACTAAATCGGTTCCAAAGACTCCATATGATATGTGGAGTGGAACAAACCTAGTTTATCTTTCATGAGGATTTGGGGTTGCGAAGTTTATGTCAAGAGACTTATCTCTGACAAACTAGCACACAAATCTGATAAATGTATTTTCGTGGGATATCCTAAGGAAACTAAAGGATATTACTTTTACACCGAGAGACAACAAAGTGTTTTGTTGCCCGAACTGGTGTCTTTCTAGAGAAAGAGTTTCTCTCCAAAGAAATCAGTGGGAGTAAAATAAATCTTGAAGAAATTCGAGACCCAGAAAATAACATTGAACCAATAGTGGAACAAGAACAAGAACCACAAGGCGTTGTGGAACCTGTTCAAAATACACAAGCATCTCGCGGATCTAGTAGGTTACGATCCGAGCCCGAGAGATATGGATTTCTCGTAACGGATAGTAATGAGGTAGAAATCATTGAGATGATGAACCGTTAACCTACCAAGAGGCGATGTCTTCTCCTGATTCGGACAAGTGGCTTGGAGCCATGGAATCCGAATTGCAATCCATGCAAGACAATCAAGTTTGGAACTTATTGATGCGCCCGAAGGTGTAAAAAACCATAGGATGCAAATGGGTCTTCAAGAAGAAGACTGACATGGATGGGAAGGTGCATACTTACAAAGCTAGGCTTGTAGCGAGGGTTATAGGCAAGTTCATGGTATTGACTATGATGAGACCTTTTCACCCGTAGCATGATCAAGTCTATAAGAATTTTTGCTTGCCATTGCCGCATATCATGACTATGAAATATGGCGATGGACGTCAAAACCGCTTTCTCTGAATGGAAAACTCCAAGAGGATGTGTATATGACACAACCAGAAGGTTTTGAAAAAGATTCTAAGGTATGCAAATTGCAAAGATCCATCTATGGGTTGAAGCAAGCTTCAAGGAGTTGGAATCCGCCGTTTTGATAAATCGTCAAAGAGTTTGGTTTCATCAAGAACGAAGATGAGCCTTGTGTATACAAGAAGATTAGTGGGAGCATAGTGCTATTCCTTATTTTATACGTGGATGACATATTGATCATTGAAACGACATTCCTACACTTCTCTCAGTCTGTGAAGACTTGGTTAGGAAAGTGCTTCGCAATGAAAGATATGGGTTAAGCCGCATATATTCTTGGCATTAAGATCTATAGAGATAGATCAAGAAGGCTACTGGCTTAAGCCAAGTACATACATTGACAAAGGTCATTAGAAGATTCCGTATGGAAAATTCTACGAGAGGCACCTTGCCAGTGTTACATGGAGTTTCTCTAAGCAAGACTCAATGTCTTAAGACAAATGATGAGCGTGAGAAAATGAATGATGTTCCATATGCTTCGGCAATTGGGTCCATCATGTATGCCATGATTTGTACTAGGCCGGATGATTCTTATGCTTTGAGAATGACAAGTAGATACCAATCGCGACCCTGGCGAAATCACTGGACAGCTGTAAAAGCGATTCTTAAGTACTTGAGAAGAACTAAAGACTCGTTTTGGTCTATGGAGGAATGGAATGATCTCGTTGTAAATGCTTACACGGATGCAAGCTCCAAAACCGACAAAGATGATAGCCGATCGCAATCGGGTTTTGTGTTATGTTAAATGGTGGAGCTGTAAGCTGGAAGAGTTCCAAGCAAAGTACACCGTTGATTTACTACAATAGAAGCTGAGTATATTGCTGCATCGGATGCTGCAAAGGAAGCTGTTTGGATTAAGAAGTTCATAACTGAACTTGAAATGGTTCCTAGTATTGCTAATCCAATAGACCTTTATTGTGATAATAATGGTGCTATTGCTCAAGCAAAGGAACCAAGAGCACATCAGAAATCCAAACACATACTTAGGCGTTTTCATATCATTCGAGAGATCGTTGATAGGGGAGACGTAAATATATGCAGAGTACCTACTGATGACAATGTTGCGGACCCGCTAACAAAGGGACTTCCACAAGCTAAACATGATGGTCATGTTAGGTCCATGGGTATTAGATACATGGGAGATTGGGCCTAGGGCAAGTGGGAGATTGTTGGTAGTGGTGCCCTAGGCACGTTTAATAAACGTTGTAATTGTTATCATTTATTTCATATCAATAAGAGATGTTTTGATTATTATTGTTGTTCATGTTTACTTATAATAATCTCCGTCCCTGGTACTTATTAAGCACTAGTATAAAGGGTAAATGATCATGGGATGATCATGTTAGATTTATGGGTACTTGTTTGGAACAAGGTACTGGACATGACCCGCTTTATGAGATTTATGTCATGGTCTATGTCATACATATATCTCATATTAGTTATGTCATTTGAATCCTTAGACATAAAGTTATTATAGTCTTCCACTTGATGAACATTATGTTGACATATTCAAACGCTACTTTTAACCGAGTAGTTATAAAGGGTATGATTGGCATAATCGGATTCACGTAGGGAAGAATAATAAGCTAAATGGATTTGTCCCTCCTCGGAGAGATGTCAAGCTTGGGCCTCTCGTAGGAATGATGTTGATGAAATGTTCGGCCGGACTCAAATGAATGATTGGATCAATGTCATTTGGATTATCAACATATTCGAAATCGAGAAAGTATTGAACAAAACAAGTTGATTCTTTGACCATGACTTGTGTCAATGATATCGTGGACAAAAGGATTATGACATATTCTAAAGGAATGCGAACTTGTATCTAGTTATACTATTTGGGTAGGTATGACGTTTGCTAGAACCTAATCATATCTTATGGGATCATGTTTGAGCCCATTGCCAACTTAGTATAATCCTAGAGGGTCACACACATAGAACGAATCTTTAATAAGAGGACTACATTGGAATTTAGAGTCAAAGGACCTTGGAGGAAATTTTGGAAACATTCTGGGCTGTTTGGTCTACCGAGCGAGCGCTTGGTTCAGACCAGGCGGGCGCCTGAATTAATTCCAGAAAGACGAGGACCTTCTGGTCATTCAAGCGGGCGCCTGGTGCTGCCGACAGGAAAATTCCTATTCGATTTAGGAAGGTTTTTGGCACAAGATTCCTATTTGGAATAGGTCTTAATTGTGTATAAAAACCCCAATTCGGCCAGACCATAAAAACAAGTGCTTTTGTGAGTCTCAAAGAGTTTGAGAGAGATTTTATTTTGTTCTAAGATATCATTGATTGAGGGAACAAAATAATTCACAAATAAATTCCATATAGTTCTTTATTATATTGTGAAAGTGTGTTTCATAATATTGGTCTAGCAACCAAGATCAAAGAAGCTCCTTTGATATTCGTTCGAAGTGTGGATACCGCTAGAGGGTGAAAATCATCATCTTCAAAGTTCGTGTTCAAGCTTTGTGATCGTGATCAAGTCTTCAAGTTTCTCCACCAAAGATCAAGAGAAAATTCATAGCCATCAAGGGTTAGTTATTCCTCTATTCATCTTGTTGTATTTGATTTAATCATATGAACGGATCCATGGGTTTGGGTTTCTTAAAATTTTAATTGCTAAATTCCGCTGCGCATGTTTGATCGAAACCCAACAGTGGTATCAGAGCCCCGTTCATGTTGATTACAATACTGGATCATGTTGTGTGTATATAAATTGTTTATGTGCCAAGCGTGATATGAATATTGGATTATATGATGTTTATGTGTTTTGTGATTTTATGTGGTTATTGTTTTGCAACTTTAATCGCACGATTCAATCGCAATAAAAATTATGGTGGATTCTGAATTATTTCGATTATTGATTTTGATTAGATCAAAGTTTTAATAATCGGGGGAAAAATAATTTTGAGACAAAATTTTCGAACTTGAAAATTCTATAGCATTCTGACCATACAGGCGCTCGCCCGCGCTGGACCAGGCGCGCTCGACGTTGCAGGCGCCCGCCCGTGCTGGACCAGGCGCGCGCTCGCTAGGCCAGAATGTTCTGATTTTGTTCAAAATCTGATTCTGGAATTTTTCGATAAATCCAACAAAACCAGTAACAAGACCACTTCAGACTTGCTGATCTGGAATGGGTTTTGGGTAGTTGGTTTGTGTGTGGATTTTGGGTTTGATTTTCCTATTTGTTTTAGTCTTGTGATTCCTAGATTGGTTCAAGTTTTGGATGGCTAATCTGCGTTCATCGAGATTGTGTTTCCCAAAATTGATCGCAAACAAAGTTTCAAAGATAAAACGAAGTTAGAATTATGAAGAGTTCATAATTGCTAAAATTGAGAAACAAAATTCTTGATTCAATGATTGGAGATCCATGTGGAATTGTGAATGCAATTGGCCTATGTTCATCGAGACCATCTATTGCTTAGTTTCGGCCACATGGACTACTTTCTTGGTTTCTTGAATTAGTGCGGGATTGTGGTTGCCTAATGGCTCAGTTCGACCGCGCTTCTTGTTGTCTTGATTTGGAGATAATAACCAAAGTTGAAATAGTCTCATCCTCATAATTATAGAGAAACTAATGACACATAAATATCATGCTTAAATTAATGGGATTAATTTAGTGGCTAAACTTGATGTGGTAACATGTTTATATTATGTGCTCATAAATGTGTTATATGCTATATGTGATGAACCTTCAAAGAAAGTTTTAAGTCTTTTATTGCCATGCCATGATTAAACACATGTTAGTACATAAGTGACTCTAATGTAGATTCGCCCTAGCGAGATGCATTAAATTTATTTATGTATGAGCAAGATAGATAATGTGGGCACGCCCTAGCGGGACACATTAACTATGCGTTTAAAATGGTTAGACTTAATTGGCGTCAAAAACAGTTTTGGGACTAGGCAAAGATGAGGTTTAACATGCTTTTTGAAATTGGATTTCTTAAAATCTCATAAAAGGAACTAAGAGTCATATGAGATATGATTGACAAGAGTTGTCTACCTAATTAATTGATTTGTGTAATCCACCTTAGCGGACTGAAATTAAATTAAAGTTGGATCTTAACCCATTTAAATTATATTATACATTGAATGTATATGAAGGTTATATAATTTAGTGGGAGTATTTTATTTGAAAAATACATTGTTTATCTCTTTAATGAAAACCGGTTACTTATTAAATTTTGGAAATTTTGCATATTTGTAGATAATGACTAATAACACTCAATCAATGTCGTTGCGATTGATCCTTGAGAAGGATAAGCTCGAAGAGAATGTACAAACTTTATGGATTGAATCCGTAGCATAAGAATCGTTCTTAGGCAAGAAGATAAGTTGTACATTCTCGATGGGCTCTCCCTGCTGAACCACCGCCTACTGCCCCTAGGTAGAAAGGGACAATTACAAGAAACATCGTAATGATTCTAGAGATGTAAGTTGTCACATGCTTGCTGCTATGTGTTCAAAACTCCAACAAAGTTTGGAACATTTGGAAGCCTATGAGATAGGCGTGGAGTTGAGAACCATGTTTCAAGAGCAAGCTAGGAAAGAGAGGTACAAGACCATTGTTGCATTCACTACATGTAAAATGAATGAAGGGCAACAAGTGAGTCCTCACTTTCTTAAAATGAAAGGTTATGTAGAGCACCTTGAGAAACTTGGCTATCCAATCCCATTGGAGCTAGCCACGGATCTCATTCTTAATTCATTGCCTAAAAGTTATAATCAGTTTGTGATGAATTATAACATGCATGGAATGGATAAGAATCTCTCTGAGTTGCATGGGATGCTCAAAACTGCAGAGATGAAAATTGTGGAGAAAGGTTCTCCCGTGCTCTTGGTTCATGATGGAAAGAAGGCTAGTTTCAAAGGCAAGGGTAAGGCAAAAGTTGTCAAACCCAAGATAAGCAAGGCAAAGGTTGCCAAGGCTTATGAGGCAAAACCCGATTCACAAAAGGATGCAATCTGTTTCCATTGTCAAGAAATTGGTCATTAGAAACGTAATTGCAAGGCTTTCTTGGAAGAGCAAAAGAAGAAGAAGAGCAGCAAGGCTGCGTCGACTTCAGGTATCTATATGATAGATATTCTCCTTTCTACCACTGATTCTGGGTATTGGATACGGATGTGGTTCTCACATTTGTCTAAATGTGCAGGGACTAAAGAATAGGAGACTGCTTAAAGAAGGTGAAGTAGATCTACATGTGGGGAATGGAGCAAGACTTGCTGCATTAGCCGTAGGGACTTATGAAGTCACTTTACCTTCCGGATTAATTCTTGTTTTGAACAATTGTTATTATGTTCCGGATTTAAGCAGAAATATTATTTCAATTTCTTGTTTGGATAATGAAGGTTTTAAGTTTCTTATTGAGAATAAGAAATTTTCTATTTATTTAAATGATGTGCTTTATGGTATTGCTAATTCATTTAATGGCCTTTATATCTTGGATGTCAAGAATGAAAATAATGTCTATCATGTAAATAAGAAATCTAAACCTAATGATGTAAATCATACTTATTTGTGGCATTGCCGTCTTGGTCATATTAATGAGAAGCGTATCTCAAAACTCCATGGGGACGGACTTTTGGGTTCATGTGACTTAGAGTCATATGATACTTGTGAGTCATGTCTTCTTGGAAAAATGACTAAGACACCTTTACCAAGTTGGGTGAAAGGGCAAGCGACTTATTGGGGTTGATACATTCCGATGTATGCGGACCATTAAGTAGCAATGCTAGGGGAGGATTTCAATACTTCATAACCTTCACTGATGATTATAGTAGATTTGGGTATGTTTACCTAATGAAACATAAAAGTGAAGCATTTGAGATATTTAGAATATTTCAAAATGAAGTAGAAAAACAACTTGGCAAAAGTATAAAGGCACTTCGATCAGATCGAGGTGGGAATACTTAAGTCAAGAATTTGATGATCATCTAAAGAATTGTGGAATAGTTTCACAATTGACTCCACCCGGAACACCACAATGGAATGGTGTGTCCGAGAGGAGGAATCGGACTTTGTTAGACATGGTTCGATCATGATGAGTCAAGTTGATCTTCCAATATCCTTTTGGGGTTACGCCCTAGAAACCGCTGCTTTCACACTAAATCAAGTTCCAACTAAATCGGTTCCAAAGACTCCATATGAGATGTGGAGTGGAAACAAACCTAGTTTATCTTTCATGAGGATTTGGGGTTGCGAAGTTTATGTCAAGAGACTTATCTCTGACAAACTAGCACACAAATCTGATAAATGTATTTTCGTGGGATATCCTAAGGAAACTAAAGGATATTACTTTTACAACCGAGAGGACAACAAAGTGTTTGTTGCCCGAACTGGTGTCTTTCTAGAGAAAGAGTTTCTCTCCAAAGAAATCAGTGGGAGTAAAATAAATCTTGAAGAAATTCGAGACCAGAAAATAACATTGAACCAATAGTGGAACAAGAACAAGAACCACAAGGAGTTGTGGAACCTGTTCAAAATACACAAGCATCTCGCGGATCTAGTAGGTTACGATCCGAGCCCGAGAGATATGGATTTCTCGTAACGGATAGTAATGAGGTAGAAATCATTGAGAATGATGAACCGTTAACCTACCAAGAGGCGATGTCTTCTCCTGATTCGGACAAGTGGCTTGGAGCCATGGAATCCGAATTGCAATCCATGCAAGACAATCAAGTTTTGGAACTTATTGATGCGCCCGAAGGTGTAAAAACCATAGGATGCAAATGGGTCTTCAAGAAGAAGACTGACATGGATGGGAAGGTGCATACTTACAAAGATAGGCTTGTAGCGAAGGGTTATAGGCAAGTTCATGGTATTGACTATGATTAGACCTTTTTCACCCGTAGCAATGATCAAGTCTATAAGAATTTTGCTTGCCATTGCCGCATATCATGACTATGAAATATGGCAGATGGACGTCAAAACCGCTTTCCTGAATGGAAAACTCCAAGAGGATGTGTATATGACACAACCAGAAGGTTTTGAACAAGATTCTAAGGTATGCAAATTGCAAAGATCCATCTATGGGTTGAAGCAAGCTTCAAGGAGTTGGAATCTCCGTTTTGATGAATCGGTCAAAGAGTTTGGTTTCATCAAGAACGAAGATGAGCATTGTGTATACAAGAAGATTAGTGGGAGCATAGTGCTATTCCTTATTTTATACGTGGATGACATATTGATCATTGGAAATGACATTCCTACACTTCAGTCTGTGAAGACTTGGTTAGGAAAGTGCTTCGCAATGAAAAATATGGGTGAAGCCGCATATATTCTTGGCATTAAGATCTATAGAGATAGATCAAGAAGGCTACTTGGCTTAAGCCAAAGTACATACATTGACAAGGTCATTAGAAGATTCCGTATGGAAAATTCTAAGAGAGGCACCTTGCCAGTGTTACATGGAGTTTCTCTAAGCAAGACTCAATGTCCTAAGACAAATGATGAGCGTGAGAAAATGAATGATGTTCTATATGCTTCGGCAATTGGGTCCATCATGTATGCCATGATTTGTACTAGGCCGGATGTGTCTTACGCTTTGAGCATGACAAGTAGATACCAATCCGACCCTGGCGAAAATCACTGGACAGCTGTAAAAGCGATTCTTAAGTACTTGAGAAGAACTAAAGACTCGTTTTTGGTCTATGGAGGAATGGAAGATGATCTCGTTGTAAATGCTTACACGGATGCAAGCTTCCAAACCGACAAAGATGATAGCCGATCGCAATCGGGTTTTGTGTTTATGTTAAATGGTGGAGCTGTAAGCTGGAAGAGTTCCAAGCAAAGTACAACCGTTGATTCTACAACAGAAGCTGAGTATATTGCTGCATCGGATGCTGCAAAGGAAGCTGTTTGGATTAAAAAGTTCATAACTGAACTTGAAATGGTTCCTAGTATTGCTAATCCAATAGACCTTTATTGTGATAATAATGGTGCTATTGCTCAAGCAAAGGAACCAAGAGCACATCAGAAATCCAAACACATACTTAGGCGTTTTCATATCATTCGAGAGATCGTTGATAGGGGAGACGTAAATATATGCAGAGTACCTACTGATGACAATGTTGCGGACCCGCTAACAAAGGGACTTCCACAAGCTAAACATGATGGTCATGTTAGGTCCATGGGTATTAGATACATGGGAGATTGGGCCTAGGGCAAGTGGGAGATTATTAGATTGTTAGATTGCATGGGGTTCCGGTTAGTATTGTGTCAGATCGAGACCCGAGGTTTACTTCTAGATTCTGGAAGGCGTTTCAGGAAGCTTTGGGTACAGATTTGCGATTCAGTACAGCTTTTCATCCTCAGACCGATAGTCAATCCGAGAGGACTATTCAGATTTTGGAGGATATGTTGCGAGCGTGTTCGATAGACTTTTCTGATTCTTGGGATTCGCACCTACCGTTAGTAGAGTTCTCTTACAACAACAGTTATTAGGCTAGTATCGAGATGGCACCGTTTGAGGCTTTATATGAAAGAAAGTGTAGATCGCCTATTTATTGGGATGAGGTCGGTGAAGCGAGGATCGTGGGTATTGATTTGCTTCGGGATTCGGTTGAGAAGGTTAAAGTTATTCGGGATAGGTTGAAGACAGCCCAGAGTCGACATAAGAGCTACGCAGACAACCGAAGACGTGATCTTAGTTTTCAGATTGGTGATTTGGTGTTCTTGAAAGTGTCTCCAAAGGTGGGTATTCGTAGATTTGGGAAGAAAGGTAAATTGGCTCCGAGGTTTATTGGCCCGTTTGAGATTTTGGGAAAGGTTGGACTTCTAGCGTATCGTCTTACGTTACCGCCATCTTTGGACCGGTTGCACAACGTGTTCCACGTTTCTATGCTTCGGAAGTATGTTCATGATCCATCTCACGTGTTGCCGAGGATACCGGAGGATATTGAGCCCGATATGACTTATGAGGAACGACCGGTTCGGATCTTAGATTCTAAAGTCCAAGAGTTGAGGAGCAAAAGCATTGCGTTGGTTCGAGTTCTTTGGAGGAATCATGACATCGAGGAGTCGACGTGGGAGCTCTGTGATGAGATCGAGAGGAACGTGGCTTTTTGTTTAAGGTAAGTCTCGTTAAAATTCGGGTTGAATTTTCTTTAAGGGGGAGTGAATGTCACGACCCGAAATCTAGGCTCTATTTTATTAGTAATTAAATAATTATTATTTATTTATTTGCTTATTATTTATTTATTTATTTAAATTATTATTTATTTAAATATTTATGTGTGCAATTTATGTGTTATAATAATTATGCCTAGCATTTTATTTGGGTCTTTTGTGCTAGTGTAATATTGTTGGGTCTTAATTGTTAGTAGGGAGTGTAAGTATTTGTGTGTAGTGTGAGAGAGGGGGCCTTAGTGTAACATTTTGAATTATTTCCCCCTACTCCCCTCACCTCCCTACTCCTCCCTCACTCTCTCCATCTCTCTCTCCCTGGAAACTCTCTCTCTCTCCCCTTGTCTATGGTAAGTTTTCTTTCTTTATCTTCTCTCTTCATTTACTTCCTCTTCTCCATATAATCTCTCATTTCTTAAAACGTGAACATTGTTTAGATCGTCGTTAGGATCGCGTAGAATAAAAAAGAATTGAATTCCGTCAACTTTGAGATTTATCAAGTAAGTTACTTTTCCCCAATTTTGATGCTAAATTGTTCATATCATGTTTATATGATGTTTAATGTGTTATATTTGAAGTTTGGTTGAGTTTAGAATTTATTTGAAATTTATTTGAGTTTTTGGTTAAAAATGGTGAATTGATGAATGTTGGATTTGATTCTTGGTTTTGGTTAATAAATGGTGTTGTTAAGGTCCCCTTGTTGGCTAGTTATGGTTTGGGTACCTTGAGGAACTTGTTGGTTGTGTTGATTGTGAGTATTTGTGTGTTTTGGGTATGAAAATGGAAGAACCCATCTTGTTCTTCCCGATTTCCAGAAATTCAGATTGTTGGGCGACCGCCCAAAATTGCCTGGGCGACCGCACAACATTCTGAAAGTTTTTGGTCGTGTTTGAGGGTCTTTTTGGGCGACCGCACAGTCCCTGGTGGGCGGCCGCACAGTCCTCTGAAAGTTTTCATTTTGTTGTTGTGTTGATTGAAGAATGCGTTTTGATCCGAATCTTGGGTGTCCTCCTAGTTGACCTTAGTGAACATTGTAGTGCACTCTAATGATAGAATTGAGTCCTTTGTGATCAAGTTTGTGTTTGAAATTAATTAAGTGTTAATTGAGATTGTTGTAACACTTTATTGATTGGGTTTGATTCTTTTGTGAATAAATACGATATGGAATTTGATTAAGTATCATTTTGGGAATGTGGTTCATCTTTGATGTGCGGTTTGCATTGGTTTACCTTTGTGGTGATTTAATTGGATTGGTTCCCTACTTTGGAACCTTAAGTTGTGTATTCATGCTAAATTATTATTACTTGGAATTTATTTGGAAGCCCAGCTGGCATATTTGTTGCATCGGGCGATGGGAAAGATTATAATGGCAAAGCCAAGTCCATTATAATGTTGACCATTGTTTTTCCCCCTTCTTTACCCTTTTCCAGATTGGCCTTGGAAAATTCAAGTTAGCGTTCCTTTGTGAATGTATCTAGCTAACGGGCATGACTTTGTGTCATGGTCCTTGTCCTTTGTGACACTTTTATGGTTATTGGTTCCGGTACCGGGGTTTTCTCTTCGTCTTTCATGCTATTATGAAGATGATGATTTGTTGATTATTGAAGCTGCGCAGCGACCCTTTATTTGGATGTACCAGTTTGGAAAACCTTGGCTATATCCTTTGTTATGTGTTTATTTCCGCTACTATCTGTTATGTGATAAATGCTATGTGCTATGTGATATTTATTATTGCTTATTGCTTCTTTCATCATAGCATGTCATGTAGTTGCATTAGTAACTTATTGAGATTTATCTCACCCCCTTTTCTTTTATCTTTGTTTTTCCTTAACCCCCCCCCCTCAGGTGCTAAGGATTAGTCTCGCTGATCACGAGAAAGAGGACGTCGAGTGTGGATCCATTCTTTTGGGGAAGGTTGATATAGGTTGGTTTACATTATGTAAATGTGTAACCATTTTGGGGTAGTTGTACCAAACATGGACGTCATTAAGAATTGTATATTTGTATTTTGTTGGGCATAAACTTGTGGAAGTTTATGATAGTTGTAATTAGTTTCTATCAAACTTGGTTTTGTAAAACTTTGGATCATCACCTTTTGGTATCAAATGAAATTTTTAACTCTGGTATTTCTTAGTTTTGGTTTTAGAGTCGACGTCCAGATCGCGGTCTCGGGCCCGCGGGGTCCGGGGTCGCGACACAGACAATGGGGCAAGAGAGGGCGCATGTATTTTTCATAGGTACAACTTGTATCTATTTATTGGTTTTGGGGTGTGGCCGTATATTTGTCATTTTGAGCAATTATCAAAGCATTAGGGTTTCTTAGAAGGATTAATTCCATAAGGACCCTAGGCCAGATCAAAAAGCTATAAAAACCCACCCCTTTTGCTTAAGCCCATCTACCCCCAAATCCCATATCAAAATTCCATCAAAACCCATTACCCCTTTGACCAAGTCAAAATTAATATCAAAATACCAATTTTACCCCTAGCTCCAAATAAAACCCCATTTTTCCTCTCTCTTTCATATTTGTTCTCCTCACTCTCTCTCTCTCTCTCTCTCTACACACGCACTCTCAAACCCTAACTCACTCCGGCCACTCCACCGTTCCTGCTACTCCTCCGGCAATCAGCCTTCTTCCCCTACTTGCACTGGCGACGATCTCCTACATGGATCGACGTCATCCACTCATAAAGCGCTTACGCTCCGGCTAGTCTCTTAAGTCGCCGACGCTCCACCCGTCATCTACCCCTTCCTCCGACGACAATCTGCTCCCTCCGGTAACGTCGAGCTCCTCCTTCCTTTCTTCCCCCCCCCCCTCTCTCTCTCTTGCTTCTCTATGTTAAGACCCTTCCATGTCCGCCTTGTATCCAGTGTGCGAATGCCGGCCACGTCGTCAGTCCGGCTGCTATAGATCTTTTCAGATCTACTTCCGTTCTCCCCATTCTCGTCAATTTCAGATTCTCTCTCCCTCCCTCCCTCCCTCCCTCTCTCTAGAAACCCTAGGACCTTTAGATCTGAGGGATAAGGGCTTCGGACTCTAGGGCCCCTCACTACCAACTTATATTATAAATAAGGACTCAACAGATCACTAATACCAGAGACACCCCTCACTTGCAAAAAGATGCAAGATGACTAAAATACCCTCATATCTCCTCTCACCCTTACTTTTTTGGTCAAATCATAGTCAAACTCTTATAACTGACACATAATTAACATATAAGAGTAAAAAAAAAATCATTTTTTTCATTTTTTTTAGAAAAATAATAATATTATTTGGTCAAATATGGTCAAACTCGGTCAAACAACAATCAAACTCTTATAACTGACATATAAGACCAACAATTAACATATAAGAGTCGCTTTTTTCACTTTTTTTCAACTTTTAAGAAAAAAAACATAATATTATTCGGTCAAATCTCGGTCAAACTCTTATAAATGACATATAAGACCAATAATTAACATATAAGAGTCGATTTTTTCAATTTTTGAGAAAAATAAATAATTTTATTCGGTCAAATACCGGTCAAACTCTTATAAATGACATATACGACCAATAATTAACATATAAGAGTCAGTTTTTTTTTTCAACTTTTAAGAAAAAACATAATATTATTCGGTCGAATCCCGGTCAAACTCTTATAACTGACATATAAGACCAACAATTAACATATAAGAGTCGATTTTTTCACTTTTTCAACTTTTAAGAAAAAAACATAATATTATTCGGTCAAATCTCGGTCAAACTCTTATAAATGACATATAAGACTAATAATTAACATATAAGAGTCGATTTTTTCAACTTTTAAGAAAAAAACATAATATTAGTCAAATCCTGGTCAAACTCTTATAACTGACATATAAGACCAACAATTAACATATAAGAGTCAATTTTTTCACTTTTTTTCAACTTTTAAGAAAAAAACATAATATTATTCGGTTAAATCTCGGTCAAAACTCTTATAAATGACATATAAGACCAATAATTAACATATAAGAGTCGATTTTTTCAACTTTTGAGAAAAAAATATAATTTTATTCTGTCAAATCCCGGTCAAACTCTTATAAATGACATATAAGACCAATAATTAACATATAAGAGTCAGTTTTTTTTAATTTTTTTTCAACTTTTAAGAAAAAAACATAATATTATTCGGTCAAATCTCAGTCAAACTCTTATAACTGACATATAAGACCAACAATTAACATATAAGAGTCGATTTTTTCACTTTTTTCAACTTTTAAGAAAAAAAACATAATATTATTCGGTCAAACTCTTATAAATGACATATAAGACCAATAATTAACATATAAGAGTCGATTTTTTCAATTTTTGAGAAAAAAATATAATTTTATTCGGTCAAATCCCGGTCAAACTGTTATAAATGACATATAAGACCAACATAAGAGTCAGTTTTTTTTAGTTTTTTTTTCTAACTTTTAAGAAAAAAAACATAATATTATTCGGTCAAATCCCAACCACAACATGCAAGTTCAGACCCTCTTTACCAAAGAATAGGAACCCGAGAATCAAAACAAGGATTGTTTTCATATGCCCAAGAACTTGAAACGATACTGCTGTGAATCTGCCTATGCAGATGAATTGGTTGAGGTTGGTCCCTACTGCTATTGTGCATGACAGGAGTATAAAGACCTGTACCACGAATATTGTGATCAGAGGAGATTGTAGAGATGCAGAAAAATATCAAGGTATCGAGTCTCCAGATAAAATAATCGTGAATTTTGTAAGAAAACGACTGAGAAGAAAATACAAAGTTGGACTTGGGTTAAAGAGTCATAAATCTGCACATTGGAATAAAATATCAAGGTATCGAGTCTACCGGAGCTATAGATCTGATCGCCGGACTTGTAGATCTACTCGTCGGAGTAGTAAATCTACTCGCCGGAGTAGTAGATCTACTCGTCGGCGTTGTAGATCTTGTCACCGGCGTTGTAGATCTTGGCCGGAGAAAAAATAAAGGTAGAAGGTCACGCCGACGTCCATGGCCTCCATCGAAATTGTGGGAGGAGAGAGAGAGCAGAAAGGGAGGGAGATCGTGAATCGCCGGGGAGTTGGCCGGAAAGTGTGTTTTCAGCGAGATATAGAGAGTGAGCGAGTGAGAGAGAAAGAGAGGGAGGGAGACAGAGAGCGAGTGCTAAAATCGCCGGTGCCGTTGAAATCGTCGGTGCCGTTGACATCGCCGTCGCCGGCGGAGGGAGCTGGAGAGAGTGTGTCCCCTTTAGAGAGAGAGAGAGAGAGGGGGGATCTGAAAAAAAAAAAAAAAAAGGAGGGGGGAGAGGGAGGTTAGGACGTTAGGGTTTTATTTGGGGAGGGGGTAGTTTAGGTATTTAGGTTTTTTGTTTTTTTGACTGGTCAAATGGGGGTGAGGGATGTCTGGGGAATTAAGATCTGTTAAGAACTCCTTATTAGAAAATTAGAACAAGCCTCTCCTTAAAACGGAATAACACTTGTGTGTGGAGGGCCCTAGGGAAAAACCCTGAGGGATAATCAGTTTGCTAATGTGACTTATATGTTTGTGCCCATTATTACTGCGGGACGGAGGGATAATCAGTTTGCTTTTCGTCCATATTATCTTTATAACTTGAATGGAGTGTCTTTGAGTGAGTATTTATCTGTACCTTTTTTACTATTTTGAGAACTTGTCATCTTCAAGCGGTGGGTGATAATTGAATAATGTTGAAAACTAGAAGACATTGCCAGGAAAGTTTTTAGAAAGTCACTTACCTGTTCATAATTGGTGGAACCTCTTTTACAACCCATTAGGCTCGTTAACACAAGATATTGCAAGTAGTTATTGAATAGGTTTCTTAGTTGCTTTATTACTTAAAATATACAATGAAACCCTTTTGTTGTTCTCACAACAAAACCTCTCTACCCAGTTTCTCTCCACTACTTTCTCATACATTACTTTTCATACTCACAACATTTTTTTTTTAATCTCCGTGTAAAGTCAAACAAATAACTTTAGTTGGGGACGGAGGAACTAAAAGACTATCTTCTGAAGTCCTGTTATGCTGTATTACTTGGTCAAAACACCCCATAAAATACCTCATTCAAAGATTATTAATAAAAAAGTATATTTTTATTTTATTTTTTCATTCACCTTAATAGCAAGCAGTCAATTTGCATAGTGTAATTTTGCTTAGTGTATTGGTCTTATACACTCACTATAGGAGTTTGACCAAATATGAGTCAACATTAATAAAAAAAAAAGTATATTTTTATTTTATTTTTGTGAAATTATGTGAAAATAAATGATCATTTTACTTTAATTATAAGAAGAGAAATGGTCTTATACTTCATTTATAAGAGTTTGACCGGATTTCACCAAATAATATTCTTTTATTTTAATTAAAAATGGAAAAAGTGAAAAAAATGATCTTTATATTTTAACTATAAGAGGAGAACTAGTCTTATACGTCAGATATAAGAGTTTGACTAGATTTGACCATATAATTTTATTATTATTTTATTAAAAAATGGGAAAAGTAAAAAAAAATGACTCTTATACTTTAATGATAAGAGGAAAACTGGTCTTATACGTCAGTTATAAGAGATTGACCAGATTTTGACCAAATAATATTATTTGTTTTTTATTAAAAGTTGGAAAAAGTAAAAATAAAATAACTCTTATACTCTAATTATAAGAGTAAAACTGGTCTTATACGTCACTTATAAGAATTTGACCATATTTGACCAAAAAATATTTTTTAAAAGTTGGAAAAAGTGAAAAAAAATGACTCTTATACTCTAATTATAAGAGTAGAATTGGTTTTATACGTCAGTTATAAGAGTTTTACCGGATTTGACTAAAAATATTATTTATTTTTTATTAAAAGTTGGAAAATGAGAAAAAAAAATGACTCTTATACTCTAATTATAAGAGTAGAACTCGTCTTATACCTCAGTCCAAAAAATATTATTTATTTTATTATTAAAAGTTGGAAAAAGTGCAAAAAATGACTCTTATACTCAAATTATAAGAGTAGAACAGGTCTTATATGTCAGTTATAAGAGTGAGATCGGATTTGACCAAAAATTATTATTTATGTTTTCATTAAAAGTTGGAAAAGTGAAAAAAATGACACTTATACTCTAATTATAAGAGTAGGACATGTCTTATACGTCACTTATAAGAGTTTGACCGGATTTGACCCAAAAATGTTATTTATTTTTTTTATTAAAAGTTGAAAAAGGTGAAAAAAAATGACTCTTATACTCTAATTATAATAGTAGAACAGGTCTTATACGTTAGCTATATGAATTTGACCGGATTTGACCAAAAAATATTGTTTATTTTTTTATTAAAAGTTGCAAAAAATGCAAAAAATGACTCTTATACTCTAATTATAAGAGTAGAGTAGGTCTTATACGTTAATTATAAAAGCTTGACCGGATTTGACCAAAAATATTATTTATTTATTTTATTAAAAGTTGGAAAATGTGAAAAATATGACTCTTATACTCTAATTATAAGAGAAGAACTTGTCTTATACGTCAGTTATGAGAGTTTGACCGGATTTGACCAAAAAATATTATTTATTTTTTTATTAAAAGTTGGAAAATGTGAAAAACATGACTCTTATAGTCTAATTATAAGAGTAGAACTGGTCTTATACGTTAGTTATAGGAGTTTGACCGGATTTGACTAAAAAATATTATTTATCTTTTTTATAAAAAGTTGAAAAAGGTGAAAAAATTGACTCTTATACTCTAATTATAAGAGTAGAACAGGTCTTATACGTTAGCTATTTGACCGGATTTGACCAAAAATATTATTTATTTTTTTATTAAAAGTAGCAAAATTTGAAAAAATTTGACTCTTATACTCTAATTATAAGAGTAGAGTAGGTCTTATACGTTAATTATAAAAGTTTGACCGGATTTGACCAAAAATATTATTTATTTATTTTATTAAAAGTTGGAAAATGTGAAAAATATGACTCCTATACTCTAATTATTAGAGAAGAACTTGTCTTATACGTCAGTTATGAGAGTTTGACCGGATTTGACCAAAAAATATTTTTTATTTTTTTATTAAAAGTTGGAAAATGTGAAAAATATGACTCTTATAGTCTAATTATAAGAGTAGAACTGGTCTTATACGTTAGTTATAGGAGTTTGACCGGATTTGACTAAAAAATATTATTTATCTTTTTTATAAAAAGTTGAAAAAGGTGAAAAAATTGACTCTTATACTCTAATTATAAGAGTAGAACAGGTCTTATACGTTAGCTATTTGACCGGATTTGACCAAAAATATTATTTATTTTTTTATTAAAAGTTGCAAAATTTGAAAAAAATTGACTCTTATACTCTAATTATAAGAGTAGAGTAGGTCTTATACGTTAGTTATAAAAGTTTGACCGGATTTGACCAAAAAATATTATTTATTTTTTATTAAAAGTTGGAAAAAAATGTGAAAAAAATGACTCTTATACTCTAATTATAAGAATAGAACTTGTCTTATACGTCAGTTATGAGAGTTTGACCGGATTTGACTAAAAATATTATTTATTTTTTTAATTAAAAGTTGGAAAATGTGAAAAATACGACTCTTATACATTAGGAAAAAATGCACCAAAAGTACCTGAACTATAAGGGTTGTTTGGATTTAGTAACTTATCTCTTTTTTGACCCATGAAAAATACCTTAACTTTTTTTTCGTGTAGCGGAGGTACCTATTGCTAACGCCGTCCACTTTTTGTCGTTAACCATGCATGTGACTGACCACGTGACTTTTTTTAAGGGGTAAAACTGGAATTACAGGTACGAGAACATTTTACAAAGATAAAGGGGGTTAAAGTAACTTATTAAATTTCAAATAACCCCCCTCCCCTTCTCTCCCCCTCCCCGTCCCCTTTTCCCCTTTCCCATTCCCAAGCGAAGTATGAACAAAATCGAAATCAAGGTTTTGCAAGACCAAAATCGAAACCCAAATCATTTGTTTATGCTCTTGAAATTCGAAATCAATATTTTGATATGGGTTTCAAAATCAAGAACCCAGATCTTGAAATTCTTCAAAATCATCAAAATTGATTGTTGATAACAGTGAAGAAAAGGGAGGCTTGGAAGCGGTCGGGGGATGAGGCGTTGCAGATTAGAGGAGTTTGTCTTGGAATTCGTTGGTGGTGTAAGGGTTGTTGTGGTGACGGTGGTCGAAGGGGGAAGGTGTTTGTGGGACTGGGGAGGTTGGGGATTTTGATGGGACGGAAAGAATGGAGGATTTGGAGGAGGTGGGAGGTGGGAAATGGAGGTTTCTTGAGAAATTGGGTTGCTTGGAGGGAAAATTGAGTTTGGTTGTGGTGGGGGAGGGGTGGTTGATGGCGACGGCAGCGGCGATAGAGGATGGCTGTGGTGTTGAGTGGCGGTGAGGGGCGGTTCTAACTATTATAAAGGTAGTGTTGATTATGAAAATATTAATGGAAATTAAAAAGTAATGGCTAAAATGAAAACGAAAACTAGTTATTGGAACAAATAGGAAAAAATCAATAGTTTAGGGGCCTTTTAAGAGTTTAATGATAATAAATTGGAGGGGGCATTGTGCTTTGACCTTTTTGCCCCTAAAAGGAAGTCATGTGCCATCACACGTGGATAGTTAACGGCAAAAAGTGGACGGCGTTAGCAATGGGTACCTCCGCTGCACAAAAAAAAAGTTAAGGTATTTTTCATGGGTCAAAAAAGAGATAAGTTACTAAATCCAAACAACCTCTATAGTTCAGGTACTTTTGATGCATTTTTTCCTATACTTTAATTATAAGATTAGAACTTGTCTTATACGTCAGTTATGAGAGTTTGACCAGATTTGACAAAAAAAATATTATTTTTTTTTATTAAAAGTTAGAAAATGTGAAAAATATGACTCTTATAGTCTAATTATAAGAGTAGAACTGGTCTTATACGTTAGTTATAGGAGTTTGACTGGATTTGACCAAAAAATATTATTTATTTATTTTTTATTAAAAGTTGGAAAATGTGAAAAAAAAATTGACTCTTATACTCTAATTATAAGAGTAGAACATGTCTTATACGTTAGCTATAGGAGTTTGACCGGATTTGACCAAAAAATATTATTTATCTTTTTTATAAAAGTTGCAAAAGGTGAAAAAATTGACTCTTATACTCTAATTATAAGAGTAGAACAGGTCTTATACGTTAGCTATAAGAGTTTGACCGGATTTGACCAAAAATATTATTTATTTTTTTATTAAAAGTTGCAAAATTTGAAAAAATTGACTCTTATACTCTAATTATAAGAGTAGAACTTGTCTTATACGTCAGTTATGGGAGTTTGACCGGATTTGACCAAAAATATTTTTTTTTATTTATTAAAAGTTGAAAAATGTGAAAAATATGACTCTTATACTCTAATTATAAGATTAGAACTTGTCTTATACGTAAGTTATGAGAGTTTTACCGGATTTGACCAAAAAATATTATTTATTTTTTATTAAAAGTTGGAAAATGTGAAAATTATGACTCTTATAGTCTAATTATAAGAGTAGAACTGGTCTGAGAGATCCGGGCCGGAATGTGGGCCTGATTGGTGAGGCAGGAGTGGGCTGGGATGTGGGCTTGGGCAATGAGGGTATTTTTGTCCTTTAACTAGCTCTGGGTTTGTATGGAAATTTTATCTCAGCTTGGGTTCTTATGGGTTTATGATCTGGTTCAGGGGGCTTAGGGTCCAAATCTCTTCTTAGAAATATCTATTCCGCTTTAGGACACTACAGACTACAGACTTAAAGAGGGGTGCCTTAGGGTTTCTAAGAAAAAGCGGTGGGGTGGGGGTAGGGGAGTAGAACAACCCCTTGTAGACAATGCGGAACGTAGCAAATTATAGTTTACCAGAGCTGGAAAGGTATTCAGAAGATGAAAATACCACAACTCAAAGACCAAATCAAGGCATTTGAGTGAATCATTCTGACCATGCAGCACTTACTGTTGTAGCAACAAAACTTGAGCACTGCATAATCCTCACCCAGGAGGAAGATGTTGGTCCCAGAGACACAACAAGGGTATGAAAAGAGGCTAGAGGGGGGGGGGTGAATAGCCTATTTAAAATTTCAACCATTTTTCAAAACTCAACCTTTATGCTTACACTTGAATTTTGCGGTAGATAAAAACCACGCGGTCAAGTATAAAATGCACAGCGAAAGTTTTCGTTGAAACAAGTTAAGAGTTGGTTTTGACAAGTTCAATGCGGTAGGTTGGTTTGCGGTAGGTAGTGCGGTAGATATATATGCGGTAGGTATGAGTGCGGTAGGTTGAGAGATTGAAAACTTGTGTCTTAGAAATTTTTGGCAAATGATAAGTTAGTCAGATTTTAACTTAGGCAATGATGTAGACAAACAAACACAATTCACAATTGTTCTTAAATCTGAAAGATCAAACACTAAAAAGACAAACAAGATTAATATGAACAAGTGAAGAACAATATGAACAAGATGAACAAGACTTAAAGTAAATTTGCAGAAATGTAAAGTGCAGTAAGTAAAGAACACAATGATTTGGAAAGGTTCGATCTGTTAAAAGATCTACGTCCTTTACCAAGATGGTCAGTCTTGGATTTTGAATGAGGTATATATTAGATTCACTTGAGTACAGATTACAGAGATGAAGTATTGAATCAACACCTATTTCTATGAAGTTCAAATCCTAGACTTAGACCAGTGTATCCCTAACGATTCAATCTAAGTGATTGATCAATCGGGGTGAGTGTGTGTGTAAGAATCAAAAGCTCTTTGGAATCTATATGATTTTAGAGCCTAATGAAACTTGTGTGATGAGGCTTGAGATTTGATCTTGAAGGTTGCTGGAGATTTGTTGAAGACTTGAAGGTTGAGTGCTTGAAGATTCGAATGATTCTGGAAATCTTGAATATGATCTTCAATCACCAAGAATTTCAACAGCAATTTCTCTCTTAGAATCTCAGCGTATCTTCAATGAAGAATTCAAGGTCTATTTATAGCATTGATGGAGAAACTAGCCGTTTGAATTCTTGGAGGGCAAGTTTGGAGGACAATGAGCTGTTGATTTCTAATTGGAGCTCAGTCTGAGTTGTCCTTTTGTTGCAGAGTCATGGTGGTCCAACTGTACTATGATGACAGTTGTATTCAAATTTGAAATTTGAATTTGCAACGTTCTAAACTAACCAAGGTTTTGGACATAACCATGGTTAAGTTTGAACCAAACTTGAGTTTCTTCAACTCTGGTACCATGCGGTAGAATGAATCATGCGGTCGGCTTGATTCATGCGGTAGGTAAAAAGCATGTGTTGAGTTGATCCATGCGGCAAGCACTAGTCCATGCGGTAGACATACTCATGCGGTAGACTTAGCCTTGCCACATATCTCCAGACTTAGAAAAATTTAGGGACCTAATCTGCTAAGCCTATCAAACTAGAAAGTGGACTATTCTAAATGAAGTACAAGTACTTCTTACAATATATCCTAAAGTCCACAAAGAGTAAAAATTAGGTTATGGGATCAATCAAATTAAGGTAATAGGAGTGGTTTATAATAAGCATACCCAACAATCTCCCCCTATTTGATTGAGACCATTACCTACTATAACAAAGGTTAATTCATTGTACTTGGTAAAAACATGTTTTTGAGAATAAACATTTTATTAATATCATGTCCCAAGTCAATGCACACACTAAGCCAATGTTATAGATTTCTATCATCCTAAAAAGAAAAACAAATTACTAATCCTAGAAGATAGAAATATTCTTTGAAGCATTTCAAGATAAATAATCAGAGAAGGAGTAGAAATGCAACAAACACAATAAACAATCATACTCCAAGATGATAATCATTAAGGCAGCAGGAGTATAAGGATCACAAAAGAGAATTATTGTTTTAAGTTACAAACCCAGAATAAAAACATAAAAGTAAGATTGTTTTAAACATCAAATTTTCATGACCACATGCGGTCAGATCAAATGCGGTCAACATCAATGAGGTCTTCAATGAATTTTGCGGTAAGAGGAAAGCGGTAGGTAGGGATATTCAATCCTGGAATCATAACAGAAGCAGTGATTGCATCTTCTTCCTCTTCCTCGCCATGAGCTTGAACATTTCCGTGACCTGCTTCAGAAGGTTGAATAGCTTCTTGCATAGCTTGAATCATGCCTTGACGGTTAATCCTGTTCATTACCTCATTGACCCGATTGGATAGGAGATCAATCTTGGTAGATTGTCCTTCAATTCTGACGTTGTTGACTTCAATGCGGTTGGTTTGAACTTTCATGGCTTCGGTCATTGCGGCAATCTTGGGAGTGAATTTCTCTGCAACAGTAAGAAGTTATGTGAATCATGATTTCCTCTTTTAGAGATGATTTCAATTTCTTCAGCTCCTTGCCCAGCTCATCCTTGATTTCAAGTTTATCATCATTCATAGACTTTGAGAGTTCTTTGCTTGCTCCCTCAACACCACTAACAACACTGTTACTGATGTAATCAGTTTGCTTTCTAAGAGCTTCTTTGAGTGCGGCAAGAGTTAGGGAAGAAGTATCTGCGGCAGGAGGTGGAGGTGCGGTAGAACTGCTAGTTGTTCCTTGCAAGATGTCTTTTACTGCCTTTGTTATTACAACACTCTCCCCCTTAATGGTCGAGATCAACTCGGAGGGAAGTGCGGTAACATCTCGCTTTAAAGCGGCTTGATCAGTCTTCAACTCAATAACCTCCTCTCGAAGCGCCACCATACTAGACACTAAAGATTCAACCTGAGATTGAGTGTCTGCTTGCATCTGAGTGAGTAATTTGACTGCGGCAAGCAGTTCAGAATTTGAATAAGCAGACTCAAGAACAGGAACTGCGGTCGAGGGAGGGACCGCGGCAGAAGGAGAAGTAGGAATATCGACCGTAGAGGCAGCCTTAGCAGGCACGGTTGGTTCCTCAATATTGGCCACTCCAACCGTTTCACAAGGATCCATCTTTCCCGAGGCAGCCTTGTCAACAGCATCACTTGAGCTTTCATGCTCCTCTTCTTCATCACTTTTATCAACTAATCCCTTATCAATGGGCCTGGAAGTAGGTGCGGCAGCAGCATCATCTGAGTCCTCATTCTCATCATCTTCAATTTCATCTTTCTCCTCATCAGTGGCCGCGGCATCATCACCATTGTCATCTTCACTTTCAGTTTCTTCTCGATCCTCTGTGGCATCATCACCCTGAGAGACCTCCTCCATATCATCTAACTGAGCATCCAAAATGAAATTTTTGGAAATCTTGGGAGGAGAGACGGTAAGATCCTCATCAGAGCCAAACTCAGGAGATTGAACTTCAGGAGAGGGAGATTTGACCTTAGCCTTTTTGGAGACCTTAACTGGACTTGGCGTATGAGAACGCTTCTTAGCAGGTTTCTCAACAGGTCTCTCCCCCTGACTTGCGGCAGGCTTAGATTTTGAAGCCAAGGAGACGGTAGGCTTGGAAGGAAGGGAAGATTTAGAAGGGTTGGAAGGTTTCTTCTTTGGTTGAGGTTCAGGAGAGGGAGACATTGAAGGTACGGTAGGAGTTACCTTAGATTTAGAAGGGTGAGGTGTGGCAGGACGGGCAGATGCGGTAGAAGCAATCTTGATGCCTTGGGAAACTTGTCTAAACTTTCTAGCTGGTTCCCCAACCTTCTCTTTGCCTTTGATGGAAGTTGGAGGGGAGGGTAGATTAACATCTTTACCCTTTGCACTGGCCTTCATTGCGGCGGCATTCTTGAGGTCATGTTCAAATGCGGCAGCCTCCACATCACTAACCATTCTATCACCAAGATTTGCTTGACCTCTCTTAGAGTATTTGGGAGGGATGTATTCTTCAATTGGATCTCTCAGAAGATAGGAGCGGTACATCTCATCCCCAAAGTTGTTGCGGTAATTGACCCTCATGGACTTGCGGCAGAAGTCCTTAGAAGTGGAAATTGGAACCTTGTAAGACTTGGTCTTCTCAAACAACTCCTTGATGCGGAGTGTGTGACTCATGAGGTGATAAATGAGACGACTGTTGGTGCGGTATTTAGTATCTCCAGAGTCTGCCGCATCCTTGTAAGCAAGGATGTTGACCTTCAGAATATCATAAATTATCTGGCCCCAGTCCAGATATCTGCCGAGGTAGATAGCAGCACAAATCCTCCATTGAGTATTGTTAAAGTTGGCATGGTTTCCAGTCTTGCACAACAATCCATGATCAACTAGATGGCCTATGTGGTACATGATCTCCCCTACATCTTTGCGTTGGATCTTCAAAATATCAGTAGATCCAGCCAGCTTCTGCGCGAGGCTTCGAAGTTCTGCCTTCGAGATCTCCTCTGGACCTCCCTTAAGTCTCTTGATTCCCACGGCGTGAGCCAAATCTCTGGCATCAAAATCCATGTCAATGCCCATAACCCTGGCCTTAATGTACTTGGGGTGAGCATCAGGATTTTCAGCATCCTCCATTTCCACGGCAGTAGTGAAAAATTCATCTACAAATGCAGGTAAATGGAAATTTTGATCAATGGAAAAGAACGGCAGAAGTCCACATTTCTTTAGGCGCGCAAGGATGTTGCGGCCGATGGCATCCAACTTCAGATCCTCAGAGTCAATGATGATTCCAGGAAGAAAATGATTAAGATCCTGAAATAACACAAGGTTCAAAGTTTAGGATAGTGGTAGAGTGTGCGGTCACTTGACAAAGGAATGGTGCGAGGTCGACACGGTCAAGTGAGGCACGGTAAGAGGGGTTGCGGTAGAAGATGATATAAGTTAACCGCAAACACTTAGCAGAAAAATAAGTAAACATCAAAGTATGAAAAGTGAATAAACAAGATATGCAACAAAGGTGAAATCAAAAGTGGATCAAAAAGTGAATATCCCAAGAACACGATGAACACAATGATGAACACGAAGAACACTATGAGGCAAACTAAACCCAGAATCCTAGAAATTGACTAAAATTAAGCGAAAAGCGCATAGAATGAATCGGAAATGCATATAGAGCCATAAAAACACTTCAATTTCATGAAATAAACAACTTTAAACTCAGAAATTGAAAGGGGAATAAAAAACGAAAAGTTTCATAAACCCATTTGGGTATAAAAATCCAATAAAACAACAATGAAATCGTATGAGATCAGTAAATAGATGAATCAGAACCAAAGATATTCATTAAACTCAATGTTGCAACATTAATAACGCAAGAAATCAAAAATTCTCAAGAAATATGAAGGGTTTTTCGAAAAACCCACCAAGAACAAAGAATAGTGATTTTGAGAATTCATACCATAATGACAACCGGAGGAGTAGCTTGTGGAGGAATCGAACTAGGATTATCGTCACCAGAAGTAACAGTTTTTGAGGATTTCTTGGTTTGATGTTTCGACATTATATAGAGAGATTTTGAGAGAAAGGAGGTTTAGAAAGGTAGGTTTTAGAGAGAGAGGGATTTTCTGAAAAAGTGAAATAAACAAAGAGTGGTTTAGGAGAAGAAGGTGGAACGGTTTGGTAAAGGGGGGTTTTGCAGATGTCAGAGTGATGGGAAGGAGGGAGGTTAACTCTGCAAAAAGTACGGATGTGACCTAGGGTTGTCTGATCGAATTAAATGCAAGGTTACTAGGTGTCAAGTCAATAGCCAATGACGGCTCATAAATAATTTTAAGGAATGAAAATTTAATGCTCCAAAATATTTGAATTAAATAAAACGAGGGAAAAGAGGAAGTTACCTTAATGCCCTTGAGGTAGATATGACTAAAACATCCTAAATATCTCTAAGTTAGAATGACTTACCAGGGGTCCTTGTGCGGTAACTATGAGGTCGACCGTGACAAGTGCGGTCGATTGAGGTCTTACTTGCTAGGTTTAGCTTTTGAGATGAATCATTACTATGAGGTAACAAGACTTTATGCGGCAGTATGAAGTGTGCGGCAACATTTGAATGATGCGGCAATTTGGAGGTGCGGTCAAGTGAGGGATTGAGAAATCAATAGTATTTGCTTGACCGTGATATGTCTGCCGTGTACCTACTTCTGAACTTAGACAAACATTAGTACAAGAAATCATATGGACAAGTTTGAGTTAAAGTTCAAGCATACCCACGTCTCCTCGTAGGTACCTAAATCTCTTGGAATCGAGAGCTTTGGTGAGAATATCTGCAATTTGATCATCAGTACTCACATACTCTAGATGGATATTACCTTTTTCAACATGATCTTTGAGAAAGTGGTATTTGATATCAATGTGTTTGGTCTTGGAATGCATGACAGGGTTGTTGGAGACAGCAATGGTAGATGTATTGTCACAAAAGATTGGACAATTTTCTTCTTTGATTCCGTAGTCAACCAATTGTTGTTTCATCCATAGCACTTGGCAGCAGCAGCTTCCAGCAGCTATATATTCAGCTTCTGTGGTAGATACGGAGACTGAGGCTTGTTTCTTGCTTGCCCATGAAACTAGTCGATTTCCAAGGAAATGACAAGTTTCACTCGTGCTTTTCCTGTCGATGGTACATGCTTCATAATCTGCATCTGAGTAACCTATAAGATCAAAAGTTGAATCTTTGGAGTACCAAAGTCCAAGGTTAATAGTCCCAGATAGATATCGAATAATACGTTTAACAGCAATAAGATGTGCTTCTCTAGGATCAGCTTGATAACGAGCACAAACACTAAACATGATATCTGGTCTACTAGCAGTTAAGTATAGGAGAGAGCCAATCATACCTCGATATAAGGTTTGATCAACCTTCTTACCTTTCAAGTCTTTATCTAGCTTGTTACCAGTAGCCATGGGAGTGTCGTATGACTTTGCATTTTCAAGTCCAAATTTCTTGATGAGATCTCTTGTGTACTTAGCTTGGTTGAGGAAGATGCCTTCAGCACATTGTTTAATTTGAAGTCCAAGGAAGAATGTCAATTCTCCCATCATGCTCATCTCAAATTTTCTTTTCATGAGTTTCTCAAAACGCTTACAGGTGTGGATGCGGTCTCCTTTACAAAGTGCCTTTGTTATTATCTCCGAAGGTTACTGATGGACCCTTTTCTTCACGGACATCTTCCAATAAGTTGATATCTCCGGTCATGTGCCTTGAACAACCACTATCGAGATACCATAAACTTGATCCATCCTTGGAGAGTCCAGCCATTAAGCAGAGAACCTATAAAATAAACATTTAAGAACAAGGTCCCCTTTTATTCTTTTGGGTCCAAAGGGTTAGCAACTTTTAACAACCCACACTTGCCTCAAAGAAGGGGGTTTAAGCCTTCTGGGATTTGGTGTGAATCTTAAAAGACATTTAGCAGCCTTGTGACCATAATCATCACACACGGAACAATGGTGGAAGCCACCCAACTGAGGGTTAACAAAATTTGTCACGGTCTTCAGCACAACATCGTTTACAGGTGTGGTTGCGGTCTCCTTTATAAAGTTCATCCTTTTGAACTTTGCTGCATTTCCACCATATGCGGTCGACTTACCATGAAAGGTAGTCTGCCGCGGTAGGGTTCTGCGGTAGGAAGACTCTGCCTTGCCGCATGAGGTAGACTCTGCGGTAGGTTCATCCACGGCAATACCTTTCAACTTTGCCTTGCCAGTTTGTTTCTTAGGGTAGACATAGTTGAACTCTAGTTTCTTCTTTGGTTCTTGTCCTACACCCTTTGAAACATGATGTTTAGCCTTCGACCCTTCCAAAGTTTGCTGGGTAAATTTCTCATCTCTTTCACAGCAAGATGCACATTTAAAGTTGTCACTAGTTTGAAATCTTAAGCCTTCCTTATCACCACTAGGCTTTTGGGATTCTAAGATTTGTTCCATAGTGACACGAGAATTGGTCCACTCATTAGTAATCCTTTTAAGATCATTTATCTCAGCAACCAATTCATCGTTTTTAACTTTAAATATAGCATTTTGTTCTTCTAAGAAACGGTTTCGATCAGTAAGAGGAGTCATGCTCTTGATCTGCTCCTTAAGGAGGGTGAGTTCAGATCTTAGTAGAGATTTCTCCATCTTAAGCTGGGAAATTTCTTCAGTTGAAAGTGCTAAAGCTTCCTTCATACCAGAGAATTTACTAATTACCTGTTCAGCTTTTGCAAACATCTTTTCTTGTTCATCGGGGGAAATGTCAAACTTGACTTGAGGTGTGGTAGACAGAACTTCCTTCACTTTGGGATTTAGTAGAGCTTTCTTTGCTGCACTCACATCACATCTTGAAAATAGAAGATCACCATTCTTTTGAACCGGAGTTAGGAATCCTTTTTCAGCAAGTTCATCGGCCGTATAACTTATCCGTTTAGGTTTTGCATTTGGTGAGCGACGACTTTTATTATCATCCTCATCATCGGACTGAACGACCAAACAGATGTGACCTTCTTCAGAATCCTCATCGCTTTCATCAGAGTCTGACTCTATCCAAGTAGCTAACTCTTTTGAGGTAGAGTCTTCTTCAGCCATCATTCCCTTTTGCTTTGAATACCTTGGAGTAAAGTTATTTTTCTTCTTCATATACTCATACTTGGGAATTGGACATTCTGATGCGAAGTGACCTGGTTTCCTGCAATTAAAACAAACAAGATCTTCTTTCTTCTTGGAGAAGTTGAAGTTCTCTTTCTTCTTTGAAGGGCTGCTCCTTGAAAACCTTGTTGGAGCTTTGCTTGTTGATCTGGGTCTTGCTGTCTTTCTGAACTTTTGGAATCTTTTCACGAACATAGCAAAATCATCATCATCCATATCAAGTAAATCTGATGTGGAGATTTTTGGATCTTCTTCCTCGATCACTTCTTCCTTTTGAGCAACCAACGATAAGCTCTTTGTTTTTCCTTCCATTTCAGAAATGTTGTTAAGCTTGATATCAAAGACCTTGAGGTTGGCATAGAGGCTTCTGAGAGACATGTCATCTAGTAGCTTGGTATCTTCAAGAGTGTTTCCTTTGTGTAGATATTGTGAACCAAGAGCGGCAAGAATTAACATTGATTTCTTTCTTGGTAAGCTTCTTTCCGAGTGCTGTATAAGTACTCACGATCTCACAATAACGATCATAAGTGGCTCTTAGTGATTCACCGGGGATCTTAGCAAAGTTGTTGAATCTTCTTTGAATTGCAAACTTTTTTCTTTCCTTGCAAGCTTGATCTCCTTCGATATAATCTTCAATTGCATCCCAAAGTTCTTTAGCTGTAGCACATTCCATGATTTGTCGACGTTGAGACGTACTCAAGGTACTTAGGAGTATGCTCTTTGCTTTCACATCCATTCCAACTAGTCTTTTCTCTTTATCGGTCCATTCAGCTTTTGGTTTCTTGATTGATGGTATGTCTGCATTGGTTTCTGGATTCGGATTAGCTTTCATTGGGAAGTATGGTCCAATGGTAAGACAATCACCAAGTTGCTCGTCCATGGAGTAGAACTGAGTTAGAATGTTGTGCTTCCAAACGTCAAAATTATCTTCGTCGAACGATGGAACGTGAGTGAAGTTAACCGTTGCCATAGTTTTCTGACTTGCCATTTTGAATCGGCACCCAAGCTGTTAAGCTTGAAAAACAGAAGTTTTATAAAGGTGTTTGCTCTGATACCACTTGTTGGTCCCAGAGACACAACAAGGGTATGAAAAGAGGCTAGAGGGGGGGGGTGAATAGCCTATTTAAAATTTCATCCCTTTTTCTAAATTCAACCTTTATGCTTACACTTGAATTTTGCGGTAGATAAAAACCACGCGGTCAAGTATAAAATGCACAGCGGAAGTTTTCGTTGAAACAAGTTAAGAGTTGGTTTTGACAAGTTCAATGCGGTAGGTTGGTTTGCGGTAGGTAGTACGGTAGATATATATGCGGTAGGTATGAGTGCGGTAGGTTGAGAGATTGAAAACTTGTGTCTTAGAGATTTTTGGCAAATGATAAGTTAGTCAGATTTTAACTTAGGCAATGAGGTAGACAAACAAACACAATTCACAATTGTTCTTAAATCTGAAAGATCAAACACTAAAAAGACAAACAAGATTAATATGAACAAGTGAAGAACAATATGAACAAGATGAACAAGACTTAAAATAAATTTGCAGAAATGTAAAGTGCAGCAAGTAAAGAACACAATGATTTGGAAAGGTTCGATCTGTTAAAAGATCTACGTCCTTTACCAAGATGGTCAGTCTTGGATTTTGAATGAAGTATATATTAGATTCACTTGAGTACAGATTATAGAGATGAAGTATTGAATCAACACCTATTTCTATGAAGTTCAAATCCTAGACTTAGACCAGTGTATCCCTAATGATTCAATCTAAGTGATTGATCAATCGGGGTGAGTGTGTGTGTAAGAATCAAAAGCTCTTTGGAATCTATATGATTTTAGAGCCTAATGAAACTTGTGTGATGAGGCTTGAGATTTGATCTTGAAGGTTGCTGGAGATTTGTTGAAGAGTTGAAGGTTGAGTGCTTGAAGATTCGAAGGATTCTGGAAATCTTGAATATGATCTTCAATCACCAAGAATTTCAACAGCAATTTCTCTCTTAGAATCTCAGCGTATCTTCAATGAAGAATTCAAGGTCTATTTATAGCCTTGATGGAGAAACTAGCCGTTTGAATTCTTGGAGGGCAAGTTTGGAGGACAATGAGCTGTTGATTTCTAATTGGAGCTCAGTCTGAGTTGTCCTTTTGTTGCAGAGTCATGGTGGTCCAACTGTACTATGATGACAGTTGTATTCAAATTTGAAATTTGAATTTGCAACGTTCTAAACTAACCAAGGTTTTGGACAAGTGTAACCATGGTTAAGTTTGAACCAAACTTGAGTTTCTTCAACTCTGGTACCATGCGGTAGAATGAATCATGCGGTCGGCTTGATTCATGCAGTAGGTAAAAAGCACGTGTTGAGTTGATCCATGCGGCAAGCACTAGCCCATGCGGTAGACTTAGCCTTGCCACATATCTCCAGACTTAGAAAAATTTAGGGATCTAATCTGCTAAGCCTATCAAACTAGAAAGTGGACTATTCTAAATGAAGTACAAGTACTTCTTACAATATATCCTAAAGTCCACAAAGAGTAAAAATTAGGTTATGGGATCAATCAAATTAAGGTAATAGGAGTGGTTTATAATAAGCATACCCAACAGAAGATATTGTATACTCTCTCTGTCCCTTTTAGTTAGTTTCACTTTCTCGGCTTCTTTTTTTTTTTTTTTACAAAATTACCTACTTATTTCATTAAGAAAGTCGGCTCAGGGCCGATAAAATATTGGTACATATTTCAAGCAAAATTAGCATTTACATGCGCAACTTTAACAACTTGCCTATCTACTTAATATTGTTAAACCTATTACAATTGGTCGATGAAAGAGTAATGTCCGAAATGAGAGCTTCGAGGTTGATGTCCCGATTTGTTGGATGTCTGATGTGGTCTCAGGCTTGTGTCGAATCAGTGAGGATGATTAGGGGTGATCATGGTCCGGTCTGGTCCATATTTTGACAAAAAATTGCAGAACCAGAACTGGAACCAATACTTCGGTTCTATAAAAATTTAGAACCGGATCCGAACCAATACTTGTGAGAACCAATACACTGGTTCTGGTTCTACTGGTGTGGTGTGGTCTGGTCCGGTTCTACAATTTATTAATCATTTAAATTTTAATTGTTTTCAAAGTTTCTTAACTCACAACATTGACGAGATCAAACGCAATATAAACTTAATATTAATTATAAATCAAGATTAAACCCAAATAAAAATTGAAGTACCGTCAACTTATACGATTAAAGGTCTCAATCCACAAAATATAATCACTATGGTATTAATAAGATAACTATTGATTAACAAACAAAAAGAAACATATATTGTTTATCTTGGTTGTCAATCTGCTGCCATCATTCACAAGAAAAGAAACGATATGAAAAATGTACGTTGAAATGCTTGGTCTGCATGGGGTGACAGTCTTACATGAAATGCTTCCCAATGCTAGACGACCATTTCTCGGGTCCCATAACTCCCATCCTAGACCAGACCATCTTGCATTCTTCTTTCATGACCCGTCAGTGATCAAAATTTGTGAAGTACTAATGTTTGAATTTTTTTAGATATTCCTTAATGAATCAAGACTCGGGGGGTTTCAGAAAGTGGTAGGGGGTTTTGATGCTGCGGGGTTGGGTCTCTGGTGGGTTTAATATTTTTGATTTTTGAAGGTTTAAGGAGGCTAGGGTTAGGATGCAATCTACAGAAGGGTTTGCATTATTAAAAACAATGTCATTCCTGTTTTTCCAAATTTTCCAAAAAGCTAGGATAGTGAAACAAATGTCATCTTCAGAGGGGGGGGGGGTTATTTAATATCCAAGAAGAAAACCAAGATAGTAAAGATTGATAAGAAAGATGAGTCGGGGAGGAAGGAATTTTTATTTGTGGAAAGGTTCCAAGCGATTTGGGCTAGATGGCAAGAGATGAAGAGAGGAATTTCATTTTCTTCAAAGGATCCACACCGGTTGCATATTGATAGGTTGGTGCAATTTCTATGGGTTAGGGCTTTTTGGGTGGGGATGATATGGGAAAGTGCTCTCTAGGCAAAGAATTTGGTTTTCGTTTGTAAATGAAGATTCCAGAGAGTTTTCCAAGCTTTCGAAAAGTTGGTATTTGATTTGTTCAAAATGAGTTGTTCAGCGTCTTTGTGCTTTAACAAAGCAACAAAGTAACCGGTTTTGACTGTGTAGGTACCATTTTTGAGAGGTTCCAGATAAGCTTATATTCCCATATTCTAGGAATGTGGATTGAAAGGATAGAGTCAGTGATGTGAGGTGGGAATAAAGATTTAACCAAAGGGGTTCGCCATAATTTTGTCATAGGTTGGATGAGATCGGAGACAAGGAGATTGTGGAGACTACTTACAAGGTTAGTTGGGGGGCGGTAGAAGGGGTTGATGGGTATCCAGGAGTATGACAAGGCTTGAATCTTATTTCCATTTTTGACAGTCCAAATTAATAGGGAAGAGAAGTTTTTTTCCCAGAAAATGCTTCTCCAGCACCAAGAGGCTTTGTTCGAGATACTCGAGGTTAGGAAATCCTTTCGGACTTTTTCGGTTTCTAACTTGAATAACATTGACCAATAATTTAAGTTAATTTTAATTATCCTAATGAAAATATAAAATAGTATTTGATACACCATTATAAATATTATCACTAACTTTTAGACTTTCACTAGGATAGTTAAAACGAACCAAAATATATTGCTCAAAGTTAACTCAAATTAACCAAGTAGGACTAACTCTCCGGGACTGAGGGAGTAAAGCACACCAAGATTCCAGGCTCGATTCAGATGGACATTCACTGGATAAGGAATATTATTATAAACAAGTATGCTATTAAACCAAACAAGATGAGTTTCCATTCATAAATATCTCTTGCTGTACTTGTTTCTATTTCCAGATTACACCACTTTTTACTTTAAAACACGTGCACTCTCTTATCCAGTGATAGGTTGCCCAAGCATATAGCTCACACAAAACATATAGAGCAACATATCTTGGTTTTCACCTTGTAACCAACCAATTCCGTTCAAATAAATAGCAGCAGCTTGATTAAGCTGTGTACCATAGAAACTACTTTCTCATCTGTGTGAACAACTCTGACGGAGGTCTGCCTGTTCCTCCACCACTCCCAAATGCAGAGAAGGCACCACTTCCTCCTCCTTGGTTGCTAAAAGCTCCAAATCCACCTTCAAATACACACATAAATTTATTTGCAATCGCTCTGATAAAAAATACTCCCTCTGTCCCCGAATAAATGTCGCAGTACGTTAGTACAAAGCAACTTTGAGCAATAATTTAATATTCCTAATGAATACATAAAAACTGTAAGTACTATCAATAACAAATTTCATAATTTTATATGGATAATTAAATTAACCTAAAATTATTGCTCAAAGTTCTTTTGTACTAACGTACCAAAATGTGCGACATTTTTTTTATTCTGGGACGGAGGGAGTAACAAAGATAGGCTACAAGTTTAGAACGTACGACTGCCTATCATACAAGAAAATTTACCTGCTGCTGGAAACCCACTAGCAGAAACAGCTCCTGCAAAACCTCCAGCACCCGAGGCTGCAGCAGCAAATCCACCACCAGCCGGAGCAGTGGCTGCAGCTCCACCAAAGCCTCCACCTGCTGATGCCATGCTAGCAAAACCCCCACCTGTCGAAGGAGCAGCCCCAAACCCACCCCCAGTTCCAGTATTTGAGAAACCACCAACAGATTGGTTGCCCCCAAAACCACTGCCAAAGGCACTTGCAGAAGCCATATTTCCAGGTAGACCAGTGCCAAGTTGACGGGACTGCCCAAAAGCACCAAGAACTGATCCTAAAGCCTGCTGTCCTGACCCAATTTGTGCTGGTTGTCCAAACACCTTCCCAGTGCTGGTCTGATCACTAAAGCCACCAGAGAAGCTACTGAGATTGGTTTGTTGAGGTGGCTGAGAAGGTTGTGGAGATAGGATGCTAAAAGATGCGGGTCGAAACAGCCCCCCACCAGTAGGTGCTGTCATTGGGAAAGTAGAAACTGGATTTGCTGATTGATTGCCAAATGACACACCAAATGGATGTGGTTTAGGAACAGCTGAATTAGGGGCCGACCCAATCCCGAATCCACTAAGACTTCCCAAAGAAAGTTGACTAGTCTCAGGAACTTCCTCCTCCATCTCATCCTCCTGTGTAAATGCATTATCTATATTATTCTTTCCACCGTCCCCGGTACTTGAGCTTGAGATCGTCGAAGGGAGACAAGCTTGTTGCTGCTGATGTTCTGGCTTGGTATTTAATGAAAAATTCATTGCAGAAGTTGTTGTAATGCTAAAGCTGAGTTTACTTCCACTCGCTGATGGTTCGTTACTAGGTACTGACTGGATCGATGGTTCAAACTTTGAAGTAGAAGTATCAGCGGAAAACATTGACTTTGTTGGTGATGCTTTTCCATCTAGCTTTGAGATCAACTCGGGCACTGGTGCATGTGGGGTAGAATTATCATCCATCTTTGTCTCTGCTTTCGGAGTAACAGAAGAGGGTACCAGCTGTTCAGCAGCCAAAGAGGTGGTAGAATGAAAAATGGGAGAAGGAGCAGATGACAAGGATAAAGAGACTGCATCCACTTTGATTCCAGAACTGGTAGATAGGCTGCTTGGTGTTATAGCAGATGATGACGATGGTGTAGTTAAAGATGGGGTTTCTAGTGATATAGCTGGACGTGACAACAATGTTGTAGTCGGAAATGGTTTAACCTCATCACGATGACTTGCACTGGTTGATGTCTCAGATTGAGAACTATATCCAGAGAAGAGGGGGGATGAACCAGCAGCAGATATAGTAGGCAATGAAGGATCCATGTTAGTCCTGAACAAAGAAAATGAGCTTTCAGCAATTGCAGGACTCTGCTTTCCATTTCCAGATAGTGAATTTGGAAGTACGGTCTCTCTATTACCGAAATCTGGAATATCATTGGATTTGATTGCTGATGTCAATTTCCTAGGAATCAATGGCTGATCCAGGTACTGGTAACTCTCATGCTGTTGACCAGATCTCGAGTTATTATATGTTAATGGAACAGACTTTACAGAGGGCATAAGGTGGTTTCTGGATCTTTCAGCTGTCAAAGGGGAGTCTCTTGCAGCATTTTGACTTGTACTACTATTGGATGTAGAGCCAGATGAGAAAGCAGAACTGCCTAGGGGTTTTGATAAATCAGGACTGTGATTGGCGAACTGGAAAGAAGAATACAATGGAGCCCCCGGTGCTTGTTTTATGGGAGTCTCCTGGTTTCCTGAAGAACAAATAAAATCAACAAATGCTTCCAAGTAAGATAGAGCTTAATTAAACAGTCAATGGCGGTTTTGGGGGTAGGGGGAAAGGAAGGGCTTCCCTTTACTCTTGAATGGATTTAACGGTTGAAGCAGAAACTTGACAAAGAATGCTTCTAAATAAGAAAGAACTTAATATTCCCTCCATCCCATAATAAGTATTGCAGTTGACTTGCTTATGTTTTTAAGAAATGTGATACATTGGTAAAATTACACAAAGTCTATTTCTTTATTTAGAAAAACGACACATATTTTGGGACATACAAAAAGCAAAGTGTGACTCTTATTATAGGACGGAGGAAGTAATACATAAATCAAAGATGTTTCAGGGGCGAGGGTTGGAAAGGCTTGCCTTTGCTCTTGGATGAAAGCAAAAACGTTGAAGCAGAAACTTGGTTTCTGCGAGATAGCGCCGATCCATCCTGCAATTTGGCGTTAAGTTGTGGCTTGGCATTAGATGAGGATACTCTGCTAGGGCTGCCCTGGTGGTCTTCTGGTAAAAGCATCCTTTTCACAGTTGTTTTTGGAGGCTCAAAACTAGCCCAGCTCTGCATGCAGGCAACCAATATTAACTTGCCAACACTCATGTAACACAAGAAATTAAGGCACCATAATAGACTAACTTTGTATTAGGATCTTGGGAGAAAATGTTCAAAAAAAGGAACTTGCTAACCTGCCTAATCACCATAATAGACTACTTTGTATCAAGAAAATCAATCATCATGCTCTCAGTAAAAGAAATAGCACTAAATAGACTTAAATTTAAAATTTTCAAAAATCAAAGTGTGTTAAATGTTAAATGGGTGCATTAACTATTCTGTTAACATTTTGTTTTAACTAATGGGTGCACCTGCTGTGTCTGCCATTGGATGCAATTATAGTCTTCTCGATGTGTTTTTCTTTTTCACCACGTCATCATTTTAATCGCTTATCTTCCAGATCGTTACATATGACTTCAATCCAAGTCTTCTTTGGACGCCCACATGCTCTCCAAAAAGGACTCAAATCCATCGACTCCACTCGCCGAACAGGGACACCTATAGGCATGTGTCATACATGTCCGAACCATCGTAAACGATCTTCTCGCTTCTTTCTTCTCTTCAATACACGTCACATCTACCTTGGTACAAATGTCTTCATTTTTCACCCTATCTTTTCTAGTTTTACAACACGCCCAATAAGCATGTGCATCTATGCTCCATTATTTCATGTATGTGACTTCTTTAAGGCTCTCCCAATATTCCGTCTCATATCGTAAAGCTGGTCTTATCACACTTTTATGGAACTTCCATATTAGCCGTAATGGCATGTTACGATCGCACAGCAATCCGGTAGCACTTCCACTCAGACCAACCTGCGTGTATCCTATGATTGACATCTCTATCGATTTGTCCATGCTTCTGAAAAAGAAAACCTAAGTATTTAAAATGACTACCCATAGGTATAACATGTCCATCCAGTGTAGTGTAACTATCCCTAAGTCTCGACACCAACTATTACTAAACTTGCATTCCATATATTCGTTCTTTGGTGCACCCACTCTAAAGTCCCTTAATTCTAGTGTCTCTCCAGAGCTCTAGTTTTACTTTGGCCCCTTCTTTGGTCTCGTCCATTAATACAGCATCATCTGCCAATAGCATGGCGCTAGATAACTCGGTTTGTGTCTCTAGTCAGCTCATCCACCACCACAACGAACAAAAATAGACTCAGCACTCATATTTATGGTGCAAACCAGCAGAACTCTTGAATTCACTTTTCACACCTACACAAGTTTTAACATTTGCTGTTGTTTCCTCATTTATATGCTTGATTATATTGATATACTTGATAAATTTTCTTTTCTTCTTGAAGGACCGCCATTTTTCCAAATCGGTAAAAATCATAGGCAGATCTTTAACCGTCTCTAAGCAGGGCGTAGCAAATGGATAACTTCTATGGTTGATCGTTCCGGCATAAATCCATAATTTTTTCCGATACATTAAAATGTCCTTAGCCTAGAATCAATATCCTTCCCCATAACTTCATTATGTGTCACGTGAGCTTTAGGTTTACAACTCTGAAAATATCACCTTTATTTTTATACAGTGGCATAACTGGACTTTTTTTCCATTCGTCCGGTATCTTATTAGTCTTCCAAATTTTGTTGTAAAGACTAGTAAGCCATGTGCCCCTACTTTATATAGGGGCTTCCAGTCCCCAAAGGAGTGGCCCAGTGGTAAAGCCAAGCCTCACCCTCGGTGAGCGCTAGGGTTCGATCCCTCTCCTCGCCTCCTTATGGCGTGGACATCATCATCAAAAAAAAAAAATATATATATATATAGGGGCTTCCACACTTCAAATGGAATTCCGTCGGGCCCGACTGCCTTCTTAACTTTCATCTTCTTCAAAGCTTCTTTCACTTCTGCTTTTTGAGTCCGGCTCATAAAGTCACAATTTACTTAATGTTCTTGAAGATTAAGGTTTCCTAAATCGTGAGAGAGACCACCATTCGAATATACCCTGAAAATAAGTCTTCCAACTTGTATTGATCGTTTTTTTTTCTCGGAACAGGACCTTTTGATACTCTTTCTTAATACACCTTACCTCGCCCAAGTCTTTTCTCCTCTCGGAATGTAAATAACATCTCGAAATATGCATGCATTCCTGCCAGACCAAATGTACTCTAATGTGCTAGGCAAAGCACACTGCCACATTTTGCTGCCACAGAACGTACATATCCATGAACTACAAGGCTTCAATAGACAAGGACTCACTCAATTCTCACCACAACTACCAAGCAACACGAAAACAAAGAAACAGATTATCATGAGTTCCATATGCTGCCCATATATCACAAAGACATTGCATTGTTGGGCCTCTGACACCAGCCATTGGTGTTCAGCTGATTGAGAACCGAGGATAAGGCAGACTCAATATATTTGTACCGCGCCTTGGATTTGCTGCCAGAGAAGGAGTTTGAGGGAATGTTGCCGAACTATCCTAAATTCATAACAACAATCAATCTTTTTTTTTTTTTTTGATAGAAAAAAGAGGCTTGTGTTAATTAAATAATAATACAAACAGATGGACCAGCAGTCCATCTACAAGAAGAAAAGAGAAAAGAAAATATAAAAATCAAATTACAAAGTTATCTTTAGACTATCGCAGCTCTCCAATCTCTTTTCAAATAATTTAAGGACAAGCTTTTGAAAGCTCCATTGGCATAAACCCAAATAGACGCTAAAGCCACCACTTTATCCCACAACAAATGCTTCGGTAAATAATGATTTTTAAAGATCCTCCCATTCCTCTCCATCCAAATGAACCAACAAACTGCAAATATCCCACAATTCCACAAGCTACGCGCATCTATGCCTTTGCCAAAACTTTTGAACCGAATACACTGAAAGGAAGAAATGTCTTTTGGACTTACCCAAGCTTCTCCCACCACCTCAAGCAAACAATTCCATAAATATCGAGCTAGCTACATTGAAGAAATAGATGATCGTGTGTTTCCTCGGAATCCTTGCAATTAACACACCAATTGGGCGAAAGACATTTATAGGGTCTGCGAATCTGAAGTTTGTCATTCGTATTGAGTTTATTAAGTAATAAAATCCACACAAATGCCCGAATCTTGAAAGGTGACTTAGAGTTCCAAACATATGATGAGAGGAAAGCAAACCGGATTAGGATGCCAAATCAAGAACGTAAGAAAAGATTTATACTGAGTAGTTACCTGATCCCTCCAAACTCCACATCTGAGAATCCTGGTGATCACATAAAGAGATAGGGGACAACAAAGAAGATGATCAACATCATTACACTCTCTATCATTGAGATTTTGAAAGAAATGAAAATTCCAAGAAACAAGTCCACCCCCCTCCTCAAACACTTTAAACTCATAAATTGGAGCCCAATGAAGAGTAGAAAGACGATACAACCGAGGAAAGAGGTCTCAGAAAGGAGTATTACCTACCCATGTATCTTCCCAAAAACGAATAAAGGCGCCATTACCTACCTTCAATCGAATATGAGGAATGAACAAGCTGTGACACCAATGGATAAATTTCCACGGGCTTTTATGCGAGCATGGGCCTATGGGATACGTATCCCAACCATTATTGTGCATTCCAAATTCGCTTTTAATTACTTTACGTCAAATAGATCGTGGTTATCGAGGGAATCTCCAAAGCCATGTACTAACATGAGAGATATTCCGACTGATCAGATTCCCCAATGCCAATCCACCCTCTTCCTTGGTACGACAATCTTTTTTTTTTTTTTTATAAGAAAAGAAGTATATTAGATTAAAGAAGAGAATGGACAAGAGAAGGACAAGGAGTCCATCAAACAAGAAAAGAAGAAACAACAGCCACGATAAACATAACAAGAACTACACAATAGCCGCCGCCCAATCCCGCTTCAAATCAGATATAGATAATCCCTGAAAAGCGCCGTTCGCTGATGCCCAAAGAGAAGCAACAGAAATCATTCGTTGCCAAAGTAAATGCTTCGGAAGATATTGATTTTGAAAATTTCTGTTATTCCTTGGTACGACAATCAATCTTACACTAAAGGAAAAGAAAGGAGCTCATCAAACAAAGTCGATACATCCTGACATCTACACTTGAAAATTCAAAAATTCCAAAAGAACTTAAACTCCAAAATAGAAAACTCAGCGTGTAAAGAAGATGTCTAATATAGGCAAGGGAATGACATGGAAGGAGATGTCCCAACCCAATGATCCCCACAAATGTGAACCATTTCCTCATTTATCACAACCTATAAACTATGCCGAAGAGAATGAGAGCGATGATGAATGAACGTCTAAGGATTTGCAGGTCTGAGAGAAGAGATGGTTTCAGTTTCGTTACTCTGAACACCAAACGTTGGTTCTAATAGTTTTGTGTCACAGAGAGAGAGAGTTCTTGGGGTAACCGCCAAACACCACTTACTAAGCCAAAGAAATACTCTCAATATTCCAATAGGATAGTAACATTTGACCGAACACACAAATAAAGAATATAGGGTGAACACTAATCTTTTAAATTTCCCCTCAAAACCTTTGAATTTAAACAAGATTGCAAATTCTGAATTCATGCTACACAAGAAATGAATGTTAGTGCAGTCCAATTGTTATACAAAATTTCCTTCAAGAGAAATATTACTTTTAAATGGGACATCCGGAAAAGGAATACGTAACTCTTCTTTTGGGACGGATTAAGTATATCTGAGAACCAAGTTTTCCCAACTTCTAAATCGCCCATCTCATTACGCCTACACACATTAGCCCAAGCATTTGATTCTTGCTCACCTCACATCCCCACACCATAAGACAAGTCTCATAATCATCTCCAACCTACTACAACCCCCTGCTGCTTGAATATTGAAGAGGAAAATAATAATAGGTATGCTAGAAAGACATGACCCAAACATGACAAGCCTACCCCATAACAAAAAATATACTTTCTTCCACTCATCTACTTGTAGGGGTGAGCAGAAAAACCGAAAAAAACCAATAATACCGAAAAAACCGAAACCGAAAAACCGAACCAATAAGATAATGGTATGGTACGGTTCTTAGATTCTTGAAAACCGAATAATTCGGCTCGGTTTCGGTTCAAGACATGAATCCCGACTTTAAAAACCGAACCGAACCGATAAGGCATAACGTCGTCGTTTTGCCTTTTGAATATATACTCCTTCTTCCGACCTTTTAAACCCTCAGCGTCACTTTCTGAACTTTCTTCAAACGCGATCTCTTCTCGACCTAACCCTAGCCTTGCGCCGCTTCTTCACCTGCGTACCATAACCGACGACCGACGACACTCAGGTAAGAATCTCGTTCTCTATCTCTCTATCAAGCATTCCGATTTCATGACATCTAATGTTGTTAAATTTCGCTTCCCTTCGATTTACCTGTTAAATGTTAACCTAAATTTTGCTAGGGTTTCTTTCTTTTGCCGCACTTGCTTGCTGGAGTGCACCATAGCCAACGACGCTCAGTCGCTCAGGTAAGAATCTTCAATCTCGTTCTCTTTCTTTCTATCAAGCTTTCTGATTTCATCTCGAGTTCTCTTTCTCTCTATCAAGCTTGCGATTTAATCAAAATTTGACCAAAATCAGTTACTATTTCTGTTGTTTAATGAGATTAAAAAAGTTTAATGAGGAACAAAATTGACCAAAATCAGTTACGATTTGATGAAATCAGAAATAGTAATTGATGAAATCAGTTGCTATTTCTGTTTTTTAATGAGATTAAAAAAGTTTGCAATTTGTCCTTTTAGTTGTATTGAAATTTTGTGGTTTTGAATTTTTGTAGATGGAATCCAGCCAATCCATTGATTTGGAGATTGAGGAACAAAATTGTAATGATGGTGAAAAGGAAAGCACTAAAGAACAAGATGATAATAAGGGAGAGGCTGATGATGAGAAGGGGAAGGGGACTACGCGAGCGAAAAGATCAATGGTATGGGATCATTTCACTTACGTAAAAGGTGCATCAAGCTCAAAATGTCCTTACTGCTCTCAAATGTTAGCGTGTCATTCTAAAGATAACGGTACCTCTGGTTTAAAGAGTCATTTAGAATTATATTGTCCTAAGTCTCCAGTTTTGTTAAGGAAGAAAGGAGATAGGAAGCAATCTACCTTGGGTTTTAAGCCAGTAGAGAAGGGGGCAGGTGGTTCTCTTGCTACTCATTCTTTTAGTGTAGAGAAATGTAAAAGGGCACTTTCTAGAATGTGCATCAAAGACAATAGACCGTTTAGTATTGTTGATGATGAAGGATTTAAAGAATATTCGTGGGAATTGAATCCATTGTTCAAATTGCCATCTAGGTGGACTGTCGCTAGAGAATGTTTGAGGATTTATAAGGAGGAGGCTGAAATTGTTAAGAAACTTTTGAAAAATCAAACAGTTTCCCTTACTACTGACACATGGTCATCTATTCAGAATATCAATTACATGTGTCTTACAGGGCATTGGGTTGATGATGATTGGGTTTTGAGGAAAAAAATTTTGAACTTCTGTCCTATAGCTAATCATAAAGGTGACACAATTGGGAAATTGGTTTACAAGTGCTTACAAAAATGGGGCATTGAGCGGGTTTTCACTGTGACAGTAGATAATGCTTCATCAAATGATGGGGCTATTCGATACTTGAAAAGAATGCTTAAAGGGCCCAATGCCATACTGGATTGTAAGTACATGCATTTGAGATGTTGTGCACATATTATAAATCTTGTTGTGAGAGATGGGTTAGAGGAACAAGATTTGTCCATTTCAAGAATTAGAAATGCTGTGAGGTATGTTAGATCATCACCATCTAGGGCTGCAAGGTTTAAAGAATGTGCCGAAAAAGTTGAAATCAGTTGTAAAAAAAAACCTTGTCTTGATGTTGAAACTAGGTGGAATTCGACCTACCTAATGTTGGAAACTGCTGTGAAGTATATGAAGGCTTTTGATAGGATGAAAATGATAGATCAAAATTTCTATGATTACTTTGGTGATGATAAAGTAGAAGTTGAGGGTAGCACAAGAAAAAGGAAGAGAAAAGAAAAGGTTACAGGGCCTCCCGAGACAAGTGATTGGGATAATGCAACCCAATTTATTGAGTATTTGAGTGTTTTTTATAATGTTACAAATCTGATTTCTGGCTCTAAGTATGTAACATCAAATTTATTTTTTGGTGAACTTGTGACAATGCATGCGCATATATCACGAATGTGCTTGGATTTGGATGAGGCAAAGAGAACAATGGCATTTTCAATGAAAGAAAAATATGACAAGTATTGGGATAATATGGATAACATGAACTTCTTGTTGTATGTAGCTGTGGTTTTGGATCCTCGCAATAAAATGTGTTATCTTGGATGGTGTTTGGGTCAAATTCATGGAGTTAATTCATCCAAGGCCAAGCTTATATGTGAGAAAGTGATTAAAACATTGAATGATTTGTATGATCATTACAAACTGAAAGCAGATAGTGTGAACAAGGGGTCTTCTTCATCTTCAAATTCTGTTGGAGGCTCTTCTTTTGCGGGTATTGGTGTTAAAGGTAATTTGGAGTCTAGTTTTTTAAAATATTTGGAAGAGCAAGGAGGGTTGATGGATAAAACCGAAGTTGAAATTTATTTGTCTGATGGAATGGAAAAGAGAGATGAGAAATTTGATGTTTTAAGTTGGTGGAAAATCAATTCTACTAAGTTTCCCATCCTATCCCAAGTTGCTAAACATGTTTTGGGGATGCCAATCTCTACTGTTGCTTCGGAGTCCGCATTTAGTACCGGTGGTAGGGTGATTGATCCATTTAGAAGCTCCCTTAGTCCTCAAACCGCTGAAGCTTTAATTTGTGCACAAGATTGGATACGCTCTACACCCGTTGATATTGAGCTTCCAGATGTGCATGCTAAGGCCATGGAAGAGTTGCAAGAAAAATTAGAGACACTTGAAATGGGTAAATTTTCACTTTATCTTTATTTATTTATTTATTTTTTGTATTTTTTATGTGCTGCCTGTTTCAGAACTGACATGGCATTCTATTTCTATGCTCTTTTAGATGCTTTCGGTGGTGGACCAAAGTTTTTTGAACCTTGCGCGATAGATGATTGATTGACTTTGGTATGATTCTTTTTATTATTTTTGCTAAACATATTTTTTTATTGAACTTGAATTGATTTGATTCTCTGAGATTTTTGTATAATTCTGTTTTGAATGTGAATTATTTTACGCAGAATGAAGGTGCTTGCTGTGTACTTGTTGGCTGTTTTGGGAGCCTGGGAGGTAACTCCAAACCATCAGCTGATGATTTGAAGAAAATCTTGGTTCAGGTACGCTTTAATTGATCCGGTACTAGATATCTGTCTACATTCGTTATTGTGTGTGAATTATTGTGGTTGTTTCAGCTAGATTGTCTAATGTGGTATGATAAGCTCCGAAATGTAGCTGTTTATGTTTGTGATTTGATTAGTTATTGATGTATTCTTGTTTGGTTTGATTTGATTTTTGTAGTCCCTTTTTTGATTAGAGAATGAGTTTTTTCAGATGAGCTGGGTGTTATTTTGGCCTCAGTTAGTTCAGCCTTTGTCTCTGCTACATAATTAAGGTTTTTGTTGATTATGTATTTCCGGCCATGCCCTCCCCCCCCCCCCCCGCCATCTCACCATTCCCGTCACCGCCATCTCTCTCTCCCTCCCTCTTATTGTTGAAGGAACTAAGAACCTTAGTCCGGGACGGAGGGAGTATGTATAATTAAGTAAAACAATAATAAGTCAACTCACTCCTTTTTTTTCTTTCAATTATGTTAAAGTGGTATTAATTATAATTACCAAACACGAGTCTTATAAAATTTAACACCTGTATACAGTTTTTTGGCTAGTAATTAGATAATCATAGTTGTAAGGTGATTAAACAATTAATGCATATCATTTCGTCCTTCTAAGCTAGTGTAGTTGTTTGAGTAGGTTAATCCTGTTACTGTACCCCCCCCCCCCAACCCCCTAAAGGCTGAGTTTTGATCCTATAGCATCGGAAACGTTGTTCCATTATGGGTTGTACCATTTCTAGGGGTAATTAAACCTGGGGAAGAATGGAGAAGTTTGATTGTTATGTTAGAGAAGTGATGGATGTTTATTCCTGCCTTAAATGATACCTCAAGAGTAGGTTACGATTACCGCACTGTCATTAGGTAACTCTTTCCTTGAAAATGCTCAATTTTTGGAAAATAAACTCTTCAAAATGGGACAAGGGGAGCAGTAATTTTGGGTATAAATATTGATGTTTTAGTTTTTATGACAGGCTGAATATCGGGGCTATTTCCGGCCATGCCCTCCCCCCCCCCCCCCGCCATCTCACCATATTCTACTTTTATCCTTCTTTCCTGAATAGGCTGCCCACTCTTAATTTTGACACAGTAGTTCTTAATATGAATTTATTTGTCAAATTCATGGAGTTTCTTAATGTTTGTTTTTTCCTTGTGCAGGTTGTTATGAATCGATGGACTTGCTGAGGAGGAAATTCAAGACTTTTGTTTAATTTGATATGGGACTTTTTGAATCCTTAGTTATTATATTATCATGTTATTGAAGTATATTTGGTTTTTATTTCCTGTTGGAATCATTATGTTTGAACTTTAAACATGTCTTTGTTTAATTTGGCCCATATAGCCAAGTAGGATCATGTTTGTCAAGCCCAATAGGGCCTGTTGGATTAATTATGTTTATTTCCTTCTATTTGAACTTACAATTGTCTTATTTAGCCCAAGTAGTTCAATTTGGGCCTGACCAAGCCCAACTTAAGCGGCCCATTTAATCAGCCCATTGAAACCGAACCGCTACCGACACCGAAACCGACACCGAACACACCGAGCCGATTAAAAACCGAACCATTTCGGTGCTCAAATGCTAGAAACCGATAGGGTGCGGTTCGGTACCGGTTTTAGCTAGAAACCGTACCAAACCGAACCGAGCTCACCCCTATCTACTTGCATAGACACCTTCTATAATTATGTTCCAGCAAGATGATGAGGCGGGGTTCCTGCCCAAACGCACCCCAAAGATAAATGAGAGGCTACTCTACCCCACACCAAACAATAGATGGCATATTCGCTTAAATTGTGATAGACCATGTTAATCCCTAGCGCCGCTATTGACTTAGGGTCACTCATATATATATATATATATGCATGCTGCTGCCTCCGCATTTTAGAAAAAGAAAGAAAGAGTACATGTTTTTATTAATTATACCCCTCCCTTACCTAAATGAGTGTGTATTTATAAATAAATTAAAAAAAACACTTTTTGAGAAACTCGTATATAGTTGTACTTGCAGAAAATTAAATTTGACTTTTGTCAGATACCTAAAATACTTCCAACCTTATGTTACATAAACAAATAAAAACTAACCTCGCACATATACATAACTTGACCATTTAGTTTGCATTTCTAATCACAATACAATTTTATATATAAATGTTTATAGGCAAAACACACCTTTAGGCCACTGTACGCTTTTATGAGGTGGCAAAACGGAAACCTTAGTCCTAGTTTCACTGTGACCAATGTACTCAAGTTAAGTGAACAATTGACCCCAATTTCGGAAGGACGTTAACTTTCACCGTTAAAATTGATTTCACAAGATTCAAGGCGGAGTCTAAAGTCCCCGAGAATATCAGACCCATGGGTAAATTGTGTCCGGCACCAAGCCGGACAGCATAAATAAAAAAAACTAATACGGTCCATCATTGGGTCTGCCCAAGAGAGAAATAGAATCATCACAAACAAATAGGTCTCCAAATAATTTCGCGAACCTTTCCTTCCCGACACCTTGAAAACTTTATCCCGCACTACCGCACCAACACTCTATCCGGTGCTTCCCATCGTTTTGCGGCCTTCCCTGCTTTCCCACACTTCTTCTGCACTTCAATTAATCCCTCAACTTTTTCATCTTCCGAACAAGGTAACTTTTTCCACATAATATTTTTCCCCAGGACGGTCAAACCATAAAGTGCGGCTACATCTTCAAGAGTTAGTAAATTCATACAAAGACGTGACAAATGTGTGATTATAAGCGTCCCAACGTGGCAATGTATCCCGCATCGCTAAGAATATCGCCCGTCTAGTAGTCCAAAAAAGATTGACATCTGTGTTCCAGCAAATTATTGTTCCAATTGACCGGGGAGTAACCCCTCGCTCAATCATAACCCGAATACAAATTACTGTGTCATGTCAGACATAATACATTACGCTTGTTTTACTTCCACTTCCGTGACAATCCTTGTCATCATGCCGCACACAATTTTTGGAGGATTCCACATCACATTATCCCAAAAAAGTTATTTGCATCAAAAAAAGGGGGTCATCCCAAAATTTGCTCAACGCGGGATTGGAAGCACCGAGTCTTCATATCAATCATTTCCTTATCCATAACTTTCGCGAACTCACAACTCCTCACAATGCTCTTTTTCTCCCTTTCCTTGTATTTGTTTCATCAACACCTCTGTTATCATTGTTGCTTACACCACCGTCACCACTAGCATTCTTTGTTTCCATTTATTTTTGTCGCTTCCAGTCCCACTTTCATCGGTGCTTTCACTACAATTTGCAGTCGAAGACTTGCAGACAGCAGTTACGCCTTTCCCATTTTCCGCGTACGAAACTCGAGGATCCTTACCTATTAACTCTTCTTGTGAATCTAAGCAAGTTATTCATTTTTTTGCCCTAATATTTACCGCCGCAAGCTATTTTTTAGGGCCGCACCTTTCTCTGTTACCCGCACTGAACCATAATATTCACGCACTCTTAAAATGATTGGCCGTGGTCACTATTACACCAAGAAAAAAATATTGAATGTTTAAATATATATTGTCATGACAAATTAGTACGCGAATTTTGATAACCACCAAACTGGGTAAATTACTTTCCTTTCCCCTGCAAAACTTCCCTTATATGTATTCCATGGATGGGGTGCACAATACCATCACATACGGTAGCACATGACGCCCATGTACAATTATAAGCGCACTACACACTATGCTTCCCAAACATGGAACTCAAATGTATCGTGCACATTCATTCCTCATTTGACCCCGCACATAATACTCAAAATTGTACTTCTCATAATTTGACAAGGTTATGGAAAGGTTATAAAGGGAAATAAACAGCCCGCAGCTGGGTAGCATTCTTGCCCCGTATTTAGGACTACTAAGGAGTACATGGTTGGAGGCTAGAATAGCAAAGTAAACCACGTGGCCCTAATGTTGGACCACATGTGCCCTAATGTTGGACCATACGTGGCCTAATTAGGCTTAGAGAGGAGAATTGTGGATGGTTCCCATGCAAGACACGAGTTGCTTGTCCGCGACTTTGTACGGACAAGCCTTATGACACCGCATTGTACGGATGCCGCGTGCTTTGTCAAAAGGGCTTGAACTTCAACACCTAAAATCACTCAACATTTATGGTGTCGAGCTACATTAACTAACTCTGAATGACTCATTTCCGCAACAGTTAATTCCAGTTCTCGCTCTTGTTTCACTTCTCTTCTGTGATTTATTGTGTAATGCCAAGTATTTACCCAAACCCTCATAATCATGTAGGATATATTACAAACAAATAGCAACCACTTTTGAATAAAAAATAGATTTGCTAGCCAATGTAAATAATTGAAAAAATAAATCTGTCACAAAATCAATTAGTAGCATACTTCAATAGAAACTCAATCAAGAAGACAAAAATCTTCCAGAATACAGACATTAAACTTTATTACAAAATTTTGTTTATAAAAATGTACTCCGTACAACCAGCACCACACCTCTAGTCCAAGTGTCCAACAACACCTCCTACTCCAAGATCAAGAAGTAAATACTTAGTCTCAGATATAGAAGATGAAATAGTAGATTTGAGATCTAGAGGTAGAAAAGAAAAGGTAAAACATTTCCTTCTCCCTAGCCACGGCGAACCCACTACTGGATCGATAAAGGTGAGGCGTCTGGTTGAGATTTATATGAGCTCCCACTCTTACTTCTCCCAACAACATGGATTTGGAATTGATTATCCACAATTTGTGGTTAGAGATTGGGTTTGGTGAGTAAGTGAGTTATAAGGTGTGCATAGAGAGAGAACAAAAGTTCTGTTAGTAGATGGGGTTGAGTTTTCTTTGCTGGTGGGTTAGAATGAATGGTTAGGGGAGTCATTTTGAGGCGAACATGTCTTTTGCCCACATCTGTCAACATTTCTAGTTTTACCTTCATTATTAATTCAAAGGGAGGGATAAAATAGATAACTGTAGAAGTTAACATCTGTCAAAAATTGGGGTGATTTGCTCACTTGAGTACAATGGCCGTAGTGAAAGAATTGGGACTGTGGTGGCTATTTTGCAGCTGCAACCTCTTAATAAGTACAGTGGCTCAAAAGTGTGCTTTGCCATGTTTGTGAAATAAAAAGACAACTTGGCATGCATTCGAGTTAACCTGAATATTAGCTGGTTATTTCACTATGGAATAGCCATTTTCAATCTTTTAAGCAAACAGTCATTATTAGCTTACAATAACTTATAAGTTGTTTTAGAGAAGAAAAAACAAGTAGTACTAAGTCAATCAGCCATCACCTCTAACAACGAGACAGCTATATGTTACACACGTTACACAGAAAACTAGGAAACTTAAAAAAATGGATAGTACGAGAGTCTAATTCTTAAAAATCAAATGGACTTCAGAAAGAACTTGGTCAAAATATAAAGGGGTATTCGTGGGATAAGTAAATTAAAAGCTACAAGGGAATACTCCCTCTGTCCCATAACAAAGTACCCATTTTGCCATTTTGGATGCCCATTAGGAAGTACCACTTACCCAAAAAGGAAAAGATTCCCTCCACTTTCTCTCTCCTTTCACTCACAACAACTATCCACTCACTATTCCATACCCCACTTTCTCTCTCCTTCCCACTCACAACATTTACTTTTCCAACATCTTTTCTTAATACCCGTGCAAAAAGCAAATGGGTACTTTGTCATGGGACGGAGGGAGTATGTGCTTTAATATTCAGAATTATATATAGACACAAACATAATACTCTCCTGTTCTTTATGAATATTAAGCTATACCCTGCAGGTGATGATCAATTGTTCGGACAAGATCCCTCTGTCCTATCAATTTATCTGGATTCAAACTAAACAGCATAACAAAAAAAGGAAAATTTACCTGTCCGAGTGAGTCTCGACGTCTCCTAGCAGTTTCTGGTTCAGAATTCTTTAGCGAACTTGACTGGTTTCTAGTGGACCTTGATTTTGCTGCAGCAGAGCAGGATGAGAGTAACAGTTCCTTTCGAGATGAAATACTGCCAGCCTTTTCCTTATCTAGAGGACTAAAAGGGGCATCATCATGGGAGATTCCTATTGCTTCAAACACTTCATTTCTCATATTATGTTTTCTCAAAGGTGCTGAATCTACCCCAAGTACAGCCATCTGTTCGGAAAGATGCTCAGAAAGTTGCTCTGCAGCTACTAATTGTGCAGTCATTGTATTATGCAAACTGTGCAATGACTGAATGTGCCTGCAAAGAAGATATTTTGACTAAGCCAATACGGAATATCCTCCTAGCAAAGGAATTTATTAAGTAAATGCCCATGCAGATATACCAAAATCTCAATGTACCTATTTTACAGTCTGTTTACAATTACAAAATATGAAAACCAGCAGAGCCTGCGTGTCAAACCTTGGAGGCCCATGCTTTTGTGTGGACCTGCGATTCAATTCACAACCATCTCTTTCACCAAACTTTTGTAACTCAAGGGTGTTCAAATGCCGTTCCAGTTCAATCAGCTGGTTTGTCAAATTCTGGAGCAAATACAGAATTAGTGATCCAATGAGTAAAATATAGATTAAAATATCATTATAACAGAGTAATTAACTTCTGACCTGGTTTACTTCTAATATATGACAATGCTTTATCTCCAGTTCAGAGCTCAACTTCTGCCGGTTCCAAAGATCCAAATATTGGTTATCGGTAGCCTGCTTAACTATTCCTTCCATGTAATTTTTCCTTGCCAAAACTGAAAAAGAAGTAATGTTAATCAATGAAGCCAGAAAAATTACCAGTCCTTAAACTTACAAGAACGCGGATTATTATTAGGAAAGAAGTAACCAAGTGTGATATATAATTCCGGTTACAGTAAAAGAGAGCTCCTGGAATTTTGTCGATACTCCCCAGACCCTATGTAACGGTAACAGGTGAAAGAGCTATATTTATACTTAATAGCTCTAATGATTAAGACAAATATATGACAAGTTCATACTCTTACCTCTATATTTTTCCAGTTTCTATTTTAAATTGCTAGGATATCCAGGACTGAATAATGACTATTGTGAATTTTGAAAAAAAAATGATGCAGCACAGGAGCGAGGAAAGAATGGAATCAGAGGAGTCATTATTGGCTTACTTAATTTTATTACTTAGGGATATATTAATGTAAGTTATGCAATAGGACAAATAAGGAGTTAAGCACCTATTTGGTCCTTAACCTATTGAGTTGTTTTCCTTTTGGTCCTTAACCTATTTTGGTTTTCCTTTAGGTCCTTGATGTACCTAGTTGCAGGATAAAGTGGTCCTTAACCTATTTTAGTTTTCCTTTTGGTCCTTGATGTACCTATTTGCAGGACAAAGTGGTCCTTGACCTATTTTGGTTTTCCTTTCGGTCAACAAGCTATGTCGACGATTTTAAGGACCACTTTGTCCGGCAAATAGGTACATCAAGGACCAAAAGGAAAACTAAAATAGGTTAAGGTCCACTTTATCCTGCAACTAGGTACATCAAGGACCAAAAGGAAAACCAAAATAGGTTAAGGACCAAAAGGAAAACAACTCAATAGGTTAAGGACCGAATAGGTGCTTAACTCGGACAAATAAAGGATTCTAGGTATTTCGTTATAACACTATCAGTAGAATAGGTGTCAATGTTTTCCTACTCCTTTTTTGAATTAGTATTTGCTAGTTCTCCTATTATTAGGAAATAGTTCAGCCTAAGAATAACTGGGTAATGCTTAACGTTACTTAATGAAAACTGAGCTAACCTTTTAGCTCATTGTTTGCATCTCTTTTTCTTTCTATTTTTCTATCTTTTTATGCTTCCGCCTACATTCAACTTCAATTGGAATTGGAATCAGAGCTAACCCTAGATCGACATAATTGCCGTACGACTTTGGTCCTGTTATCTTGCTTCTTTTCAATTCTAAAATATTTTCTTCATCTTGACAAATCTGTTCTAAGCATTTTCTTAATTTGTTCTTGTTCTTCTATGGCTTCCTTCTCTGTTTGTCAGCAAAAAACAAAAGCCGAAACCAATCTTCTGGCAAAAACAGCTTTATCTTAACTTGCACCAAACAACCCTCCTAACCATTGTAAACAGACCCTTACTTTCCAAACCTTTGCAAAGATCCCCACATAATACAACCAAAGCCTGACGTGCCTAGAAAAACAAGTCGCAGACTAGTTGCATTTTCAGCCGTAGTGCCTACTACATTGTCTTCACCTTTCAATGATCTCCTGCCGTCACGGTTGCCAAATCCTAATAAAGTCATAAATTTGACCTCAAATTAGTCCTCTTTACCATCTGCTTCTTCCCTGTTAAAGCTTCTTCCCTGTTAAAACCCCGACAGCCTCATCATCTATCTTATATGGCGCATCGTCAATAATCCCCCTCCCAGAAGAAACCATAGGGCAATTACCGAGTAACCCCTGTTGTCAAAATTTGGATAACAAAATACAAATCTTTTATGGAGACTTATGATCATCACTTCCTTTATTGTGACAGAGCCCATTATCTTTGGGATCCGCTGTTTAAAATGAGAGGTTAGTAGGGTTACTCCATTTTTGGTGCTCTCTTTTCTTCAAACTGCATGCTCGTGGTGTGGGGGTGTGGGGTTTATTCTTTTGTTTGGAGTATTTGGTTGGAACGTAATGCAAGGATCTCCAAGGATCATCTTCATTCGTACACCTTGCTTTGGGATAGAGTTGTTCCGTAGCTTCTTCATGGACTCATGCTAACGGATCTTTTTCGAGGACTCCCCTTTCCGATTTGAGAAAGGATTGACCAGGTGTTTTCTTTGTATAGGCTTTTGTTCTTTGTTATGTAATTTTTTTCTCTCTTGATTGATTTTTTTTCTCCGTTAGTAAATTCCTCCTTTTAAAAAAATATATATATATATTCTTATCAAAAAAGAACGAAAAAAGATAACCTTGCTGAACCGAAGCTATAAGTGTATGATGTTTAAGAGGAGAGAATGTGCTGAATTGTGAAGCCTTAACCTACACTGGTTAGGAACTGATCATATATATGTTTGTGATTTATACAACATCGAGGTCCCTTGGACTAGGCCTGGCAATTTTGACCCGTTACCCACCTACCCGCACAACCCAACCCATTATTACCTGACCCAACCCAACCCATTTAAGTTAACGGGTTGAAACGGGTTACCCGTCCCCGTTAAGCTTAATAGGTCGACCCGACCCGTTTTAACTCGTAAGCACAAATAGGCAGAATTAATAAATTCAAGGCACCCCGGCCGAAAAAATAAACGGGTCGACCCGTCTCAACCCGCCAACCCAACCCGTTTCAACCCAACCCATTTAACCCGGCAACTTCAACGGGTTGCAGCGGGCCGACCCGTTTCAACCCATTAACCCATCACAACCCGACCCAACCCAACCCACACAATTGCCAGGCCTTACCTTGGACATATCTAGATAAAATAGCAAATTCTATTTGACAATTATTATAGATTGCTTCATGGTAACTCGGAATGAACCTTGCACCATTTTGTCTGGAAGAAGTTTGATCTCCTCAAGCCGCTGATCTATTAGTTCCTACAAAGACAGGTTGATAAAAACTATATATCAAAATTTCATATTTACAACAAAAGGCTTACATGTGACAACAAAAGCAATGAGCAAACTAATAACTGCCGCTGTCAGTATAGAAGAGTAAAGAATGACTAAACAAGCAAATTAAGAAAACAGTTAAAAATCTACTAATTTTCAAAATTTTACTGCCAAAACATTTGAATTTAAACAAAGTTGCAGTATTTGAATTCAAACTAGGCAGAAAAGTGAAGGTTATTATAGTTCATTTGAGGTAAAAAGTATACAACAACCACAACAACAACAACAACAGAGCCTTAGTCCCAAATGATTTCGAGAGCCTTAATCCATTTGACGTAAAAACGTATCCTTAAGAAAAATGTTACTCTTCGACTGGACGCCCGAAAAGAATTAGTCGCCACTTCTACTAGGATGAAGAGAGTAAGAGTGCCGATATATACAGAATGTCATAATAACAAACAGTAATTAAAAAAATGCTAAGAACAAATGCTAGATTGAAGGGTGAAAAGAAGACATGACGGACAAGAACCATGAACACCTAGTGAAACAAACAGCCTGAAAATGAAGAGAGAGAAACAAAATGATAGCCAGACCAGCTTCCTGCTGTAACCCATAGACAGGCACACCCACGAAGTCACTGATCAGAATATACTCCCTAAGTCACCCAAAGAAAGAGTTGGATTTTACAAGTAAACTCTTTAATATTGTACCATTGCATTTGCATATCCCAACAAAGAATAAATTATTGAGACCTAAAATGTGTCGATAAAACTAACCATCCATGCTCTGCATCGGTCAGATAGTGCCCATATCCCTCGTTCTAATGTTGCAACTGCCATTTTCTGCAGAGCAATTGATATATCATTAAAACCACCGGGTCCTTCTATACACCCCAGAAGATAATCTAATTCTTTGGCCATCTCTTCAACCTGAAATAAATTCAAGAGTCACTCACAAAGACAGGATATTGTATGCATCAATACCACATGCAACTAAGAGAATAGTAGAAATGTTTTAAGTGACTTAAAGAAAAGCGTTAAAGATACTGGAGCACGGAGCATTACAGAACTGAAACAATCTCTCAAAAGAGTTGGATTATCAGTGCAGATTAAGACAATGATATGCTGAAATGATATAAACTAAACATTCTGGAAACCGATAATGTATTGCATCATTGATAGAAGTTGAGCAAATGAATGGAAGGATGTAAATTCGCACAAGTAAAAGATGGTAAACTAAGCATAATTGATCACAACATACTAAAACGTGATGCTGCATTATACTCCCTCCGTCCCAATTGAAATTAGACAAAATGAGATAGCACAGAGATTAAGATAAAGTGTAACAATATAAAAAGTTTTGTGAGTAAAGAAAGTGTGTGGGGGTTGTTAGTGGGATAGGGAATAGTGAGTGGGGTATTTGTTGTGAGTATGACAAGTGGCTCCATGAATTAAAAGATATAAAACACTTTCCATTCTGGCATTGTCGAATTTCAAATGGGACGACCAAAATGGAAATTGTCTAATTTCAAATGGGACGAGTTTAAGAGAAGATGAGACAATTAATTACACTGTGAATTTGTTTTGACAGGTTTGGCTCGGAATTCAGTACTCCAGTTGGAATATGAGTTTGCTGATTGCTCGCGTCAGACTGGAACTTAAAGTCAAATGACTTTCTCATAGCAATATTTTCATGCAATTGAGGTCGAGCACTTTGAGTGTTGGTTATTCCAGCAGTAGAAACTGAAGCTCTCATCCCAAGTTGACCAGCTGGAGTTGATGGCCCAACAGTTTTGTTAACATATGAAGAATGAAGTTGGCCTACAGCAAAATTGGCGGTAGTCGAACCAGCAACAGATCGATTCCCAGAGAGACCAACATTTAATACAGAAGAAGATCTTTCATCAGAAGGCTTTGACGTAATAAGTGCTTCGCTTGACCGGAATCCCAACAAAGCACTGTTTGGAGTTGTTGATCCTATTTGTTCTGACAATCCAGTGCCTGCCCTCGACTCTTTCTGTGAAATGCCATGCAGATTTTTGTTCGATATGTTGTTTGACAATTGTCCTGAAAAGGAACCAGAAACTGGCCTTGCTACAGCATGTTCTTGGATTTCCGCCCTGATTAAGTCTCTAACCACAGCTCTAGAATCTACAGGCTGAGGTGCCATTGTCTGCTCTTTGTTTCCACCTTCCTTCACTGAAACAGACTGCTGTCTGACATCTCTATCATGATTGAGTATCTCTGAAGAAGCTTTTTGCTGAGCACCACCTGTGAATATTTCTGAGCTTGCAGCAGCTTTAACTGGCTCAGTTATATTTATTGGAGTCTCATCACCTCCTTTCCTATTCAGTTGATTCCCTTCTAGTTCATCAGACTTCAGTCCAAAATGTGTCCCATCTGTACTCTTTCCGGCATTGCTGGTAGATAAGCTCGGCGCTGGGGATCCCACAGGATGACTATTCTCTTCTTCATCAGAATAATATGCAACTTCTGGTGGAACCGACGAGCCTGCAGCACTACAGAACAAGATGCCAGATTAGCATCAGCTGTCAAAGCTTGCAAGCCTACCGAGCAACTAGTGGAAAACAAGTAACGAAACATAGAGAACTACCTTGCAAAATGGAACATAGATAGTTTTCCATCAATAGTAACACAGAGAAGAATGCAACATGGTGAAACCTCTTTCTCTTCGTCCCCACATAGGAATTTCACCTTCTCATCAAAAGAAACCTCATCAAGACAAAGCCCCAGGATCAGATTGTCATCCCCATTACCTGTTTCAGAAACTGAGTCCATCAGATATTCCACTCCAAAAAAACAAAGGCATTTCACCGACAACCATCAACATACACAAGCATCAATAAGTGCAATATCCAACAGAGATTCATCATTTAATCTTGCGACTGCGTGATTTCCTATTCCTTATTGACAGATTTCCTTTATTATTCTTTTTAAATAAGTTGCCAAACCCCAAGATATTCTCCACTTTGAAAGTCAATAAAGCTAAATTAACTTAGACGTGGTAGGGGTAAAAATGAACTCTAAAGATAAGTTAGAGCAAACCATGTAAGCAACTCTCATTGCACATTCGTTCAATAATCTTGAAAATGATAGTGTGAGGTTAACCTATATACACATACATGAGCAGAGCAGAGCAGAACTCCCCCCACCCCACCCCAGTGGGGGGGGGGGGAGGAGCCTAGCCAAAGTGTTAAGCAAATGCTGGGTTTAATAAATAACCGTCTGAAGCAGTTATTAATAGAAAGAAAGGAGTTAGATCTATGAAATTGCTATTGAAATCAATCATAAATTATTACTTATCTGAAGATGTTGAATAAAGAGTTGTATTTATGTGTTATAGAAGAGCTTTGTACTTTTTTGAAGCTAGCATGTATTACCAAAACATTTTACCACGGCAACGAGAATTCTAAATTGCTCACTTTTGCAAATTGTTTTGACACGTTGATTAAAGAATCATGCATAAAGAGCAACTAACAAAGACCCCTCAACCCCAAAAAAATAAAAGAAAATACTCAGTCCAGTTAAAACGCTAGGCATCATGCATAAAGAACAAAAGCTAAAATAAACTAAAAACAGCATAATAACTATTCCTGAATCTTAAATGGTTCACCTTGAGAATCAATCCTTGGAGCCCAGGAATCATCCCCAATTTCAATAACTGCCACTTCATTTGTATCCTCTGTTGCCCAGCGAAACAATACAATGTGCTGGACCATATTATTCCGGTTAGCAGTAAAAGCAAGTCCACTGTAAACAAACAGAAAAAGAAAAATGATAATCAGCATGGCTCCTCCCTTCAAAAGTATAAAGAAAATGTTGCACATACTACATTCTTGATTTTAAGCAACTACTGCCTGATTGGATTATTTTGGATGAATTACTTGACGTTTTTTTCATACAAGAAAATATGTATATTAGATTAAAGAAAAAATAAACAAAATAAGGACAAGTTGTACATCAAAATACACAATCGCAGCAGTCCAACATGTTTCAAGTCTGGTATTGACAGTTCTCGAAAAGCACCGTCAGGTGTCGCACAAAGAGAAGTTGGCAAAATCACTCTCTCCCGCAACAAATAATTAGGAAGATACAAGATTATGTTAAACCTCTCCATCCATCGACGCTAAAGAATAGCTGAAATGCCACTTTCCATTACATAAGAAAGTACTGAGATGCTAAGGCATGCTCATTATGGTTGAGAATGAGAAGATGAAGGGTGAAGCTAGAAAAGCTCTTAAAAAATTCCAAGAAAATATATCATGAGAAATAGCTTAACTATGTTTACACGCTTACAAATATGAAGACCTAAAAGTGAACACCTAAACATGAAAAAAGATTGTAGCCAACCCATGTGGTTTGAACAAAGGGGTACATTTGTTAATACAAGTTGTATTGATTGCACATACACCTATTTTCCCCAAGCTAAGAGTAGGAAAGGTCTTGCATAATAAATAAAGAGTACCAATTAAACTATTTGCATGGCCAAATATAAAAGATACAAGTGAGAATGTGGAAAAAAAAAAAAAACACTATGAAAAAAAATGGAAATTATCACATACTCCCTCCATCCCAGCACAAGTAGGACTTCTTTCCCTTTTAGGCCGTCCCAAAACAATTGAGACTGCCCAAAATGGAAATGTTATAATATATTTATATTCAACCAACCCCACTATTTAACCTCACTCATTCTCTCTCTTCATTTTCCACCACTCATTTTATTCAAACAACACTACTATTTACCCCACTCATTATCTCTCTTCATTTTCTACCACACATTCACTACTTTCTCTTAATTATTGTGCCCACTCCTCTAGTCCTACTTGTGCTGGGACGGACGGAGTACTTATATTTGAAGATAGAAAAATAAACTACCATGTATCTAAATAGCTCAAGCACATTGCCGGCCCACTTCCAAATGGCACAGCAGAATCACTTAAACATAGAAATACATCACTGAAAGAAAGTACAACTGGAGAGGGCGAGGCCTGCAAAACAAGATATTTATGAAATTAGAATACAGAATGCTTACTGTAGAAAACCAAGCAAAAGATTGATATGTAACATGTTAGGTGATATCTTCCATGGTAGTACTTCAGGCATTAAAAATCTGTTTAAAGATGAATACAGCCATCTAAACAAGTGAACAAAAAAAGGTAGTTGTACATAAAGCGCCAGAGTAATGCCAAATGTCTCCAGAAAACATATGCAACGTACGCATACATCAGACTAATACGAAAAACAGGACTTGAACACAAGCTCATCACCAAAGCTCATATAATATATTTTGAAATCAAAGCATCCTGTAAACACTGGGGGGCAGCGTGTGCATAGGGACTGGCTTCCATCTCTTCTGCTAACTTCCAAGACTTAAATCTCATTTAGAAAACCAAAGCATCCTGTCTACATTAGGGGGGCAATGCATAGGGACTGGGATCAATTTTTAATCTTCTGTTCGGTTGTCTCTCAACCAGGATACTAGAATTTGGGCCCTTGACGAGTCAGGTATATATTCTTGTAAATCTTTTCAGGCGTTCCTGATTCACAGCACTAATCCTTCTCCCTTTCCACTCGTTTCATTTATTTGGAAATGTAAAATTCCTTTTATGATAAAGGCATTTCTTTGGACAATAGTGCTTAATAATCTTAACACCATTGATAACAGAATCGTCGACCTCTGAAGTGTATCTCGCTTAACTAGTGTGACTAACAGCAAGATTTCTGATGCAATGCATGATCATCTCTTTTTCCAATGTTCAGTTGCTTTTTTTTTAAAGAAAGTTTATTAGATTAAACTCAATGTACATAGAACGGACAAGGGGTCCATCCAGATAAGAATGAAAAATACAGAATACTTAAGCTACAGCTAAACAATGGCAGCACTCCAATCATTCTTTAAACATTCAGCGATAGCCCTCGGAATACACCATTAGCATAAGCCCAAAGAGAAGCTAAGACCACCACTTTATCCCACATGAGATGCTTTGGTAAAACTTTGTTCTTAAAAATTCTAGCATTCCTCTCCATCCAAAGACACCAGCAAACCGCAAATACCCCACAATCCCACAAAAGTCTTGCATCTCCTCCTTTACCAGACCCTGTGAACTTAACTTGGAGAAAAGAAGATATGGAATCCGGGGTCACCCATTCTTCTCCAACCACCTGAAATAAACAATTCCAAAGATATAGAGCAAGATTGCAATGAAGAAAAAGATGATCATGTGCTTCATCGAGTGGTCTCAATAGTCTTTGGGCGTCGCCTAACGGTGCTTTTGGGGGAGTATCTATTTCGGATTTGAAGCGAGATTGGGATGTTGTAATTGCTTGGTTCTTGTGTGGTTTTGTTGTTTTTGCTTCTTTTCTGTTTCTTGATGGACATCTTGGCCATCTCTTGTATAAAAAAAATTCTCCATTCTAATATTATTCTTTTCTTACAAAAAAGAATTTAAAAAAAAAACTGTCACATGATACTATTGAGAAAATAGAGAGAGCAATCTTATGAAAGGGATTGAGGAAGGAGAAAGGGTTATTAAGTTGCTTGAATGAAGTATGTAACCTAACAAAGAAGGGGTGTTTTCCTATAAAGAACCGTCTCAAGTTACTCGGTTACTATCTTCGCTATTCACTTGATCCAATACCCTCACCAAGTCTTTCATGGTTTACTTGCAAAGGTGAAGGATGTACACCATACCTAAAATGAACTTTTTAATAAAAAAAATGGGGATTCAATATGTGCTGACAGTCACCGGGTCATAAAATCAGCTACTATGACATCCTTGTCTAAGGAAATCCAGTACAACTCCAACTAGGCTAAAAGTAGAGAATAGTCTTCTCACCAAAAACTAGTTCAAAATGAGAACTACTTCAATGTCTAGCTTGAATTAAACACATTTTCTATTTTTTCCACCTGTTGACTATATATACTTCCATACCCCAAACCATTAACGGAAGTGAAACTAAGTACCCATCCACCCGTGTTAATTGTGTCAAATCTACCAATGAAATATGTTGACATAACTCATGTTGGACTTGAGAATATTTTCAAAAACACTTAGCTAACAAAGGTGGCTTAACTACAATGAAAAACTTGCTTGCAAACTATTTAACGAAAAACAGAATACTGGAAGCTTTATTCATCAACTCTGCACCAAAATTTTACATAGAAGACAACGAATAGACAAGTTATTTGCGCCCAGGCTTAAGAGAGTACTTCGCATAAGAGTTCACCTTTCCCTTTTAGACGGATACCCTGTCTTCCAATTGGATAACATTTTTCGAAACACTCTACCACCGGATCCCAGATTGCTTTTGGTTTAAAGGATGCTCCAAAAGGCAACCTCTCTATGGCACCCATCAGCTGAATGCCATCTCTCTAACAATAATGTCTTGCCCTCCAAGAACCATCTTTTACAGATGGAGAGAGTTTGCCTCCTGATTCTGCATGGAATTCCAACAGGAAAAACACACCATTTCCTTTACTTGCATCCCCCTGAATCTTCCATCTTTCTCTTAACCAGGACTCCATCACTTCCTCTGTTGGTATGGCAGATTAGAAGCCCCCTACTCCATCAACCAAGCATCATTTGGGAAAAAGGCCCATGTCACAGCAATCCTTATCGGCAATTTCAAAGTCAAAAACCATGTTGCCTTTATGATTAAGAGGTAGAGGCAAGTCAGCCCATGGCTGAATCTTAGTTAAGAACAATAATAGGTTAATTGGCATAAATGGCGATATTATTTTAATATAAACGATCACTATCATGCAACTGCTTAAATGAAAGATGGAACACCAATCAGTGGACACAGATAATCACAACTAATCAATGCCAGTGATCAACTTAAGTACTTACATCAGTAATTTTACCATGTTTGCATGAGATGACTTGGACCAGATAGTTCTCCATTATGTCGTCAGTCATCTGATAACATCCTAAGATAATAGAATCTGGACGAACCCACCTAATAGAGTCCACTGTAAAAGAAGCCACAATGTTTAAGGGAAACTTAGTAAAACGTATCAAAAAGATAAATGGAATATGGACTTCCAAGCAACCAAATAAATAGGACACGCTAAGTGCACCATAAATACGGATACGAGGCCTGTGCAGACTACATGGCGGTCAGTAACATGAGTTACATTGTATAATAACACGAGTAACATTTTATCAGGGTGAGATAGCATGTGTAGTAACATGAGTTACATATTATACTAGCATGAGTTACATCTTATAGTAGGATATTGGGACTGCAAAGCACAGTCCCAGATTCCCATTCTTACAACTATGAAATACTAAATTAATAAGTTCTGATGCTAAAGCAAGCGAAAAAATAGGCAACTAGCATGAGTTTCAAAGCCAAATAGATAGCATGTTATCCAAAACCAAAATCCCAAAGTAGCTCAAGTGGGTGACAACTAATTTACCCTAATTTTTTAAATCCCAAAGTAGCTCAAGTGGGTGACAACTAATTTACCCTAATTTTTTAAAGGGCTTATAGAAGTATAAATGAGACAATGAGGTGAGCAATGTGACAATACTTGGAAGATAAAAGCACCGACAAGATGATGGAGACATGATAACATAGTATCTACATTTTCCTTTTGTGTCAAGACTCAGGTCTTCAAACATAATATTATTGGTATGATTGCTAGCTTCCCTCTGCATCCCTAACAGCACAAGCTTCAGCAACATCTTATATGTATTCATGAAGTTACTGCCATCAAACTTCAAGCTGTAGTCTAGACTTCGAGAGCTTGTCTATTTACATCTTGAGGTAGTTCTATCTTTCTGCAAGAATGCAGAGCAGCGAGGGAGAGTGGGGGCATGCGGGGCACCACTGACCTTAATATTTTAACGAACTCACTTTCTTTACTAATTAGCAATGCTATTTTGGAGAAAGGGGACTAAAAGAAGCACTTGCAGTTATATCTAATTCTCTATAAACTTCAATCACAAGAAATGAACTAGTTCAAGATATAATAACTTATAAGTAATTTGCATCACTATTACAAGTAAAGATAACGAGCACACGAGTTCATGGTAAAGATAACATAAATCCTAAAAATAGAAGACATCAAGATCAAAGAACATAAGAAACCTTTTATGACGCCGTTTGCGTCGGAATCCCCCAATAGTGACTTGAATGATAGCCTTATGCGCAGTTTTTCGTTGAACTTTGATGACATGATACATAGAACATTGTTCCTTGCCACAGCAATGAACTTGCCTTCTTTACTCCAATCAACTACAAAGACAAGAACAATTAGACAATGAGAGCAGATTGTAGTTTGGGTCAGGTGAGTCATTATAAGTAATCAACACATTCCACTTGCTGGCAATTCAAACCATGCAAATATGTTAGTAGACTGCATGTCTCCTTCATTTACTAAATACATATATACACGAAAGACATAATACAGCAGGATTTTGGAATTTCTCCATAAAAGAAAACATTGTGCAATAATTATGAACTGTATCTTGCAAAATAAATTTCAAGAAAGGCTACAAACATTTGAAAGCCAAATTTACTGGAATCTAAATTGTGAATCAATGATCTCACATGGATAGATGTGGAAAATACATACTCCCTCCGTCCCACTCGAATTAGGACATTTTTTGCCATTTTGGGTGTCCCATTCGAAACAAGACAACCCCAAAATGGAAATGTTTTATCTAATGGGACGCACTTTCACACTCACAACAACTTTCCACTTATTATTTTATACCCACATTCTCTCTCCTACTTCACTTTTCATACAACACCTACCTACTCCACTAACACTTTTCCTTAATCCCCGTGCCCTTCCACAAAATCCTATTTCAAGTGAGACGGAGGGAGTACGCCTTATATATAAGTAGTCACATACTATCACTAGGGCAATGTGAAATAAACTGAGATACTGAGCTCGGGTAGTCATTAAAAATGGGACTGTTACTTGTTCCAAAGGAAAGTGTCGGACAACATGTTGCGAAGGACAAAGTGTTATGTGGCGCAAAAAGCAGCGGAAGCCATCTCTTAAGCCTGTTGAGTCATCACTTAAATGGTACATCCCCCATAATTCTGAGCCACCATAATACTTGATCCTGTTAAGCATTGACGCCCCAGGCAAGGACTTGAGTGAGGGTGATTGTAATACCCCATTCACACCATCAGGGAGATTTGGGAAATTGAAGCGCTCGAAAAGAATCTACTACTAACACATGGAAATATTATAATCCGACGAATTATGCGTTGGCCTATGGTGGGACTAATCGACCTAGGTGCTTAGGGCCAGTCAGTGAGTTATGCAAAACAGATCAGGTTTAAGGTCTGAGGCGTGGGGACTAGTCGGCGACAAACATTCAAGTTTACATGCTAGAAGATGTAAAGCTTACCAGCATCAACATCGTCCATTACATCTTTAGCATCATCTTGACCAGATCCATGACATAGCTTCCCATTAGTCGAGAGAACAAGATAATGATTGTCCAAATTTGTACTCCATCTTAGATCCTTGATGCAGCTAGAATCATTGAGAGGAAAAGAGAAAGAGGGTTGTTGCTCCTGTAAGGAATAATGCAAAAGAGAGGCTTAATTCTAGTTCACCACTTAATTGATTATAAATGCAAAAAACCTTGTAAAGCATTACTATTAAATATAGGAGAACAACAAACTAAATACTTTTGTGGAGTTAGTAGCCTAGGCTGTTAACGATCGTATAAATAGCCTTGATTGAGCTAGAAATATAATCCACTCTATCTTATTTTAACTTGAAAGGCTATATTCTACTCAAAATGTAGGGAGTCTATTTGACTTGGTCGCTCAAATAAACCAATCATGCATATTGATAATTGAATGGTTTTAGTAGTAGAAGTATAGTACCTTGTTGAGGAGAGAAGTAACCGCAAAAAAATGAAGATGGGAGCCAACAGAAGCGGCAAGTGTTGAAGAGTTAGCAGACAAAGCTAAAATGGAAACATTCCCGAGAGGAACGTCCACAACGCACAACTCCCGTATAGACGAACCGTTGGCCTCATTCTTCATATCCTCGGCAGATTTGATGACGTCTTTCGTCCTGGCAACACAAAACCCTAGCAAGCAGCACCAACGAAAACAGAAGTTGGAACGAAGTAAATTGATACTCGCCCGCAGACGAAATGAAAGAAAAAATAAACAGATGAATGGGGAGTAGGAGGGGGAATTAGGTATATGAGCAAACTCACCGGTGGAATGAGCAACAAACAGAACTCCGAAGCGTTGAGAGACGGCCAAGGGGCGGGAAGGTGGGCTCTGAGGATCGAATTCAGAGTCGACATCGAGGATGGGGACGGGTTCTCCGATCTTACTGAAACGGTAGTTTTTGGAGCCAATTTGGTTTCCTTCTTCTTCGACCTCCTCCAAATTCAACTCTGCGACGTTACTGCTTTCAGTTTCCACCATTTTGTCGCACAGGCGCTGGTTCCGGCGAGTTGTAATACGCCGTTAACACAAGGGAAATTAAACAGGGGAAGGGATTACTGAAGGATTACGAAGATAGTGATTGGTGAAAAATAAGGAGAGGAGTCCAAAACCAATGGGCGGGAAGAGAGAAGCTACCCTAGCTTCACCTCCGAAACATCAAAGGACCGCCTCAGTCTCTCAATGATGAACTAGTGTTAAATTTAAGGGTTAATTGCAGTTTAGGACCTGAACTCAGCATAGTGTTCCTTAAGGAGGGCTCCAACAAATTATTTCTGCAGATCAGAGCTCAATACGTCTTATTTTCATCAATTTGGGGCTTTTTGACGGAATTCGTTAGAAATTTCGTTAACTGCTCATGTGCCGTGCACGTGATTAACGGAATGGTTAGTTTGAGGTTGATATTCCTATACAAGGGGTCAAATGTAAAATTGTGGAGATGGTGGGTGAAATTTAAAAACTCTCTCTCCCAAATATTACACACAAACCCAAACGGCATCCTCATTACCGACCCCCTCAATCTCACCCAGATTCAAGCCTCCCTATGGCCAAACCACCCAACGCTTTCTTCCTCGCCACTAACACATCTGCTCCTCATAACTCCAACGCCACCGTCCCTCCGTCATGATCACCAACTGACTCCACCACAACCCACCACCAACCATTTGAAATTAAATTAAAACCAAGTACCCAAAATCAAATCAAGACACCCAAATTCATGAAATTCATTTCTTAGCCAAATCAAGAAATTCAACACCAAATTCATGAAATTCATTTCTTAGCCAAATCAAGAAATTCAACACAAATGAACTTCGGAGCTTGGCCATAAATTCTTGCACAACCCCCAAATCTCCTCCAACTTTGAAATTTCATGGTTTCCCGCTATTTAATTGATTCCAATTTTGAAACAGGTAAAAGGGTGGGCGATGGAGGACGGAAACAACAGGATGGCGGTTGAAAGAGATGGTGCAATTAATTGATAGAGGTCGGAAATGTTGAGAGTATATCGAATGAGAGCAGGAGCGAGCTTCCAGATTTGTTCACTTTGCACTTGCTATGGCGGATCAAAGGCTACTGTGTGCTATCTCATTGTTGCTGCGCAATCAATTGCAATATTTCGAATCAAATTAGGAAGGGTGTGGAGGGGAGAAAGGGTGGCGGCGAAGGTGAGGGTGTGGGTGGGAAGGGTGGTCGGTGGGGGTAAAGAGGAAGGTAGAAGGCGACGAGTGTGTTGGGTTTGTTTTTCTTCTTTAATTCATTTTACTAGGTTTTGTTTGGTTGGTATTACAGTACGAGTATTTATTTATTTATTTATTTGAAAGCTATTATTAGGTTTTAGAGATTTAGGGTAAGGGATTAGTATTGTTATTTTTATGATTTATTTATAATTTTTGTTGTATATTTATTTATAATGTTTTAAAATATACTCCCTCCGTCCCACCCGAAATAGTGTCGAGGTGGGATTGCCAAAGATCATCCTTATTTTGGGCCTCCTTATTAAGAGTGGAGACTTGATGAGTATACCGAAAAAGGAGATTTTTTTTTCAAAGGATATAATATAATGATCCCAAAAAGTCCTTTCAATAAAGTGGTGAGTATATTTTTTTTTAAAAAAAAGGAAGGCGGTTAGTGATAGAGAAAAACTCCACTTGTAATAAAAATACCTAGCAAGCGTACTAGTCACCGTAGTAGTAATATGCTATGCGAGGGTCGATCCACAGAGACTTGTGTACTTCACGATTCGATTTTCAGCAGTATAAACAAGAAATTAAAAATGACTGGTTTTGGTTTTGGTTTTACTCTATAAAAATAATGAAAATAAACTAAGGAGACAATCAAAATAAAATAGAATAGATTTACCGGATTTTGATCAATGAGAAGAGGTTCTATGGATTGGTTTCATATGTATCTCATTATTATGTACAACTAATATTATTGTCATTCATTGTTGGGGGTTCTTACTTAGGGTCTGTCTGTTCGAGCGTTCCGGCTGAAATCTGGTTGAAAACGGAGCGTTTCACTCACAAATTTGTATCAATGAAGCGTTCAAAATGCGGCTCGTTTCCGGACGGAGCCCCTTTTCTCACCGCTAGAATTTCTAGCTTTTCCTGAAACGGAGAGTTCCAAACGGTGGCTATTCTATTTTGGACTAAAGTAACCTTTTTCCAGTTTCTTAATTCTTGCATATCGTATGGTTTATCAGCAACCATAGTAGAAAATTTGCAGAGAAATAGAGAAGGAAATGGAATTTTTACTTGAACAATTTCAAGTTTTGTAAAGAAGAAAAGAGCTAAATGAAAAATCAAATAGCTAAAATGATTAGCTGATGCGAGGAATTACCAAATTAAGTACCTAAACATGAATATGATAAACCTTTCCGTTGGGTGTCGGATCGTCGTCGGAGCATGGAGGTGTACTGGAGACGGCGTAATGGAAAATGAGTGCTAAGTAAGAAGTAAGGCCACGTTTGGTAGCCCGTATCAAGCCCGGATTGAACTATTAGTACGGAGGTAGTGTGTTTGATAGAAAACTATGCAACTGGGTATTTATCCCAGTTTCCCGGATAAAGTGCGAAAAACCCTGTTTAATAATACCACATGGAGGGGTGGTATTATTTACCCCGTTCAATAAGCGATCGTGTTAATTTTTGTTGGTCAAAAATGCCCTCTTTCCGTATACGAAGGGATCATCATCTTTTACGTTTCCTCCCAAAGACTTTCATGTATGCTCAAAATCTCTTCTTTCTTATTCTCTCTTTGTGAAATTTCTCCAGTTCTTTTGTCATCCAGTTCTCCATTTGTGGATTTCTTTCTTCATTTCACTACTTTCCACCATCAAAATGGGGGAATTCCATCAAAATTATGATCAACCCTATGTCTGCATTTCATAAGTCAAAAGATAATTTTACAAACCTAGATCTGAAGTTCACAATTATTTTCTGAATATCATTGACAAACCCAAACCTCTATGATTTCATTATTATTAATCGGAGTTTGTTAGTGGTCTTTAATCTCCATTTTTACCCGTTTCTTTGATCGTGTTTCGTAGCTATGTCTTCATTCATGTAATTTTGTACTTTTTACCGAGTAAATTGGTTGATTATTGTTGCTTCATATCATCTCCACAGTGGTTGAATAAGGACGTCAATTTTGTGTCTGTCATGGGATTTCCTTTAACATTGTTGTTCTTGCTTTTCATTATGAAATCAAGTAGTAGCAGTTTTCTTTATAGTGTTTTACTAATGTGAATGTTGTTTGATTAAAGATGGTTTAACCTATTTTTTTTTTTAAGATAGTGGGTGTTTTGGTAATTCGAGTGGTTAGCCCATGATCATGCTATTTCTTTTAAACGTCATTTTCTTGACGTGAGAATGATTATTAATCATGCTGAGTAATAGTACAGAGATTAATAATACAAGTAGTACTAATACGGCCTAATCTTGACGGGCTACCAAACGAGCCCTAAGAGAAGAAAATAGAGTTGAAGCCTTTCTAAAGATGAAACTAATGGCTGAGATTGAAGAGTTTGTGGAATCAATCAGTTGAGGGAATAATAACCTATGTAGGGATTTGAACTCTCACTCCAATTTAATTTTACTCTGTTAATTAACGGTGAGCTACATTAACTTTGTTATTTTTAGTTTAGCTAATCATTTTCAAGTGGTCATTTTCTTTTTGGTACAAAAAGTGATATTTTTTTAATGTGTGTTGTATTACAAAAAATCCATGTTTTTCTTAAATGGTAAAATTGTCATTTTATAAAACTTAATAGCGTTCTAAAAATGAAGTACCAAACACATTTACAGAAAAAAATCACAGTTCAGGAAAGCTCCATTTCAAAAGTGGCTCCGTTTGTAGAACTCTCCGTTTGTAAAACCGTGTACCAGACGAGCCCTTAACTAAGATTGAAAGTTCACACGTAATCAATCTAGTGTTCTTCAATGTTATAATTTCTGCAAAGTCCTTACAACATTGAAGAACCCATTAAACTCTTAAGAATTCTTGAACCTATAATTTTGATAAGAAATCACTTTGCAAATCTAGATTATATAAAATCTGACTTTGTATATGTCTTTCAATCACTCGAAATTCATATACACTTATTAGTTTAAAAGCCAATCTATTCTTAACAATAACTTATAACTAGAAAACTTTCATAAATTCATTTTTGAAAAACCCAACAAGGTGAATAACATTAATATCAATTAATACATAATAACTTAATACATATTACCTCCAATCCATAGAAAGAGAGAACTAGCCAAGCCTCCACATAATCTTGAAGCAGATGAGGAATGTATGGAAATGTGTAAAACTCTCTCTTTCTCTCTACAATGTTTGAAGTTATAAAAGCTACATACTAACTACTCTAACTAAAATTCTGAATACTAAACTAATCTAAGGTAGTAATGGTTGGTAATGGGTCTCCCAAAGATGGTTGTGTGAAAAGGCATTTATACTAGGATCCAAGTCTACAAAGGGAGGGAGAAAATGCCACAAAATTCTTCAGGCATGCTTAGCATTTATTGCAAATGGAGGTGGAAAAGTGGTTGATATTTTTGATGGATATGCTGGATTGTGTTTGAGTCTTTTCCAGATTTCTTTGTGTGTTTTGCTGAATTTTCTTGCCCAAAATCCGAATTTTCCACTTTAGTCCCTACAGTTTCAGACTTGATAGATTGGTCCTTAAAGTTTCAGCACTGACAGATCAGTCCCTACAGTTTCAGGACTGACATATTAGTCTTTCACTTTCATAACTTTGATCCTTGAAGCTCATTTTCTCCCCTTTTCTTTTAGTTTGAAGACAAAACCATCCTACACAACACAAACATTAGAAGAACCTAATCAAATAACAAAAGCTTGAGAACAAGACAATAATTAAGCTTAAAAGTATCCAATACAATGAGCAAAAACCTATTTATCAAATACCCCCAAACTTAATCATTTACTTGTCCTCAAGTAAAAATAAAGAATGAAAATAAACTAGTAAGCATACACAAATACCACTTATAACTAAAACACGAAAATACTACACTACTAAACAATAAACATTAATAACTACTACTATAAAGAAAATTATTACAGTATTTTTTGTCTCTCCCGTAGTTAACATGAAATATATACTACCACACTTCTCAAATTAGTTTAGGAACAAAACTATGCAAATGACTATATACTTGGAATAAATTAAATATTTTTCTTAGGTAAAATGTTCAAGCTATAAATCTCTTTGTGCATATAGAATATAAATACCATTTTTTAGCTTATCAAGATATGAATAACTTTATAAAGCATAGTACCCAAACATTCTGTTGTGCACTCAAGCAATATTAAAGCAAGGCATAAGAAAAATTAAACAAATGATTCTCCTTTGATGAGCTCCCACACATTTTATTACTTGATTTCCCTTTATATTATTTATTTATATATTTATCCGTATTATTTCTGGCCATTTAGGTCTTCGTAGGTACAAGAATTTTTTATCCTTGGAATGGGGATTGGTACCAAATGATTGGAAATTATCGTATCACCACACATCCCTTTTCATAACCTTGCCATTTCTCCCACTCTTATTAACTAAGACCACATTGAGGTCTTCGTAGGTACAAGAATTTTTTTATCCTTGGAATTGAGAATTGGTACCAAGGATGGGAATTTCGTATCACCACATATCCCTTTGCGTATCCTTGCCATTTCTCTTATTCTTCTTAACTATGACCGCCTTTATTGGGGGATTTTCCACTTAATTGGAACTCACTTCAAGGAGACTCACAGTTCAATTTTACTTATGCCTACCCTTTAATCACATAATCTCACATAAGGCAATGCTCGGGTTCTATAACTCGATAAAGATAATCAAAATTTTAACACCCAAAGATATGGTATATATTGAATAGTGCATTAGAGAGTTATAACTTAATCATGGAACCTAAGTTAAAAATTTAATAAATTCCATATGTATAGAAATTCACAACCTTTTATTCCTATTTTACAAAACAAATCATTATTTGAGGTAGTATACATACAAGAACTACGAGAGAGATTTTTTTTTATTTTTATCACAAGCAAGAAAATTAATTTGACTGCACCGAAGTTGCCTACATTCTCCCTAAGACAATAAGGAGCTCAGGTCACCGTAGTTCGAACCCGACACAAATAAAAAGAAAGTAGTTAAACAAAAATATTTTTTTTATTTATTTTTTTAAATGCAAGAATTAAGAAACTAAGAAAAACAGGTAACATACCATGGAAGTGAAAGCATCCCTATCCCCAGACTTAAAATGAGCAATGTCCTCATTGTGCACTATACAAAGTATCCGCTCAATATGAATAACACAGCAAGAACACTATTCTACCCATTTAATCCGGTCAGAAGGCCAACGTTTGCACATAACAATTGTGGCCACCCCACCCACAAACTTGAATGAGAGTAATATCAATGCAGATATTTCAAAATAATATTAGAGTTCATATATTACTGCAGTAACTACTCCACAAGAACAAGCACCACCATTAACACCATAGTATCCCAACAGACCACCAGACCCACAATGTGAACTAACTCAATTCTCAGAACAGAAAGGACCAAAATGACAGTTTAGAATATCACTCCCAAAACTGACATCAGTTCCAGATTCATAAGCATCATAATCATACACACATTCCCCCAATAGAATAATGGATGTCACAGTATATTCATGTATATTCATATGCTAGACCATAATGACCCAAACAGTAAACCACCATAATATTCATTATCCCAAAGAAATTCCCAGTCACAGTGGTGGCCAAACAGAAACAATTTATAATGTACCATAAACCCCAATAACAACAATACTAAAGAGAGATTGGAAGCGAGTACCTATGTTACTTTTGAGATTGTAGGGTGCCCCTTTTGAAATCCAAATTGCAGTGACTTGATGTCAGTTAGTTAGTCGACAAGGAGACCTGAGAAATTAAAAGGGATTCGTCGGCGGTGATGATGCTGGTGAATCAAAGTGGGGTTCGGCTTGCTATTTTAGGCGTTAATGGGTAGCCGGAGATTCAGTCAGATTTGGAGCTGTGGGAACCAGATCTGTTTGTTATGAGTGTGAGTGTCGCCGGCATTGTTGGGGAGCGAACGGAGAAGACAGAGTGGTGAGGGAGATCTGAGAGAGTAGAGATCCGCCATGAGAGGGAAAGTCTGGGTTGTGGATTGAGAGAGGCGACGGCGTCCAGATCTGTGAAGGCAGGGCTTCGCCGGCGTCGGAATTGCAGAGGGAGGCCGGCGGCGTTGGATGAGGGGAGCGATTTGTGGATGAAGGTGTCGTCGGCGTTGAGGCTTCCCGATCTGGATATTTGAGGTAGGGATTCGACGGAATTGATATTGAACGAGGATGGAGAAGATGGTGGAATAGTGGCCGGCGGCGAGCATGTGGGTCAGAATTGATGAAGATGCTGGTCAATCAAAGTGGGGATCGGAGTAGGGACCAGCCGGAGTTGTGGGCAAAGAGGGTGATGGATTCGATTTGGTGGAGAGGGAGTGGAATTGAAATGGTTTAGACGGGGGTAGAGATGAGATGTGTGAGGGGGCGGCGGTGGTGATACGTCGGAGTTGAGGAGGAAATGGAGGTGCGGGTTGGTGATTTGGGAGGGGGTTTAGAGAGAGTGTTGAGAGAGAGAGAGAGAGAGAGAGATATTGACTGGACACTGGAAGGGGGGAAAGAATCTCGACTTTGTGAATTTTTTTTTAACTTGAGAGCGTGCGCACCAGGAGAGGAAGGGTGCACGCACACCTTGTTCAGAATGAAATCCAATTTCTTGCACCAGGTGGGTGCGCGCGCACCACCAAAAAGGAAGCCTGCACACTCCTTTTTCTGTTTTTCACTTAACCCTTGAATTCAGTTTTTATTTGTAGTTCAGCCCCTTCTCTCGTTAAGTTGACCTGTTTTCGTCAGAAATCTAACTGAAACACTAACAGAAAACATATTAATTGTTAGAAAAACTATAAATACTAAAAAAAATCTTTTTGGAGGGTGACAACTATATACACTCCTCTATAAACCCACAAACTCAAGGAGGTTCTTTCGAACGACTCAACACATAAAACAAATAAAGAAAAAGCGTAAAAATTAAATGTCCCTAAACTTGATTTTTGGTTTACGCCCTTTAGCCCACTTCACAGTTTCTCTAGTTCGATAACCCATTTCATACCCCAAAAATGATTTTTGTTTTATTAATTCACTAAGAACCCAATGGGGATTTTTACGTTTCATTTTATGGGGTTTTTTAACTCACGGACCTCTACCACTTTTTTCACCATATAAAGGAGGGGATACCAAAAGGATGACCAATCCTTCATCGGGATCGATACGGGTAGTCTCATTCGTATCATAGACCTCCTCACTATCCCTCTTCTCATCACCATACAAAGCAAACTCCGGCTCCTCAATGGCTATCTCATCCCATGTTTTCTCCACCGTTTTTGTTTCCTCCACATCCGCTATACAACCACTCTCATTATCAAAAGAGGAACCATCTTTAGAGTCTACATTGGAGATTTCATAGACAAAATTCTCCTTTGCATCTTCTAAAGGTTTCTCTTTGATGGACTCATCCATAGAGGAAGCATCAGAGATTTCATAGACAAAATTCTCTTTTGCGTCCTCCACAGATTGCTCTCCATATAGTCGTGGTTTAAAATATGGCTCCAGCACCGAGTCATAGACACACTCTTCCCCGTCAGCATTTAGATACCAAACAAGGGTTGAAGGTTCTTCTACCGGTTGAGTCTGAATAGGAGTAGTATCCGGCTCACGCTTCCTAAACATTTCTCTTATTGTGATCGCGAGCTCGTTCAACCTTTTCATATTCTCCATGAGTTGCTCTTGTATTGAAGGTTTTGGAGGTGTTGGGATATAGTATGCCGGCTTTTGAGGTTGCCATGGCTTAAAATAATTTCCTGCTTGAACCTGTGGATAATACTCAGAGAAATATGTCCTACTTGGACAATAATTAGTAGCATGAGAATAAGACCCCACAGTTCAAACATGGATCATAATGAGGTTGATATGGCTCGAAAGAGTTTGTTGCTTGGATTTGTGGGAATGCACAATAATTGGTAGTATGAGTATAAAACCCACAATTTAGACATGACTCATACATTTATTTACAGTACCATATATACGCTGTTGAAAATTGAATTGTGAATACAGATCAAGTCCCCGGCAATGGCGCCAAAAACTTGATAGAGAAAAACTCCACTTGTAATAAAAATACCTAGCAAGCGTACTAGTCACCGTAGTAGTAATACGCTATGCGAGGGTCGATCCACAGAGACTTGTGTATTTCACGATTCGATTTTCAGCAGTATAAACAAGAAATTAAAAATGACTGGTTTTGGTTTTGGTTTTACTCTATAAAAATAATGAAAATAAACTAAGGAGACAATCAAAATAAAATGGAATAGATTTACCGGATTTTGATCAATGAGAAGAGGTTCTATGGATTGATTTCATATGTATGTCATTATTATGTACAACTAATATTATTGTCATTCATTGTTGGGGGTTCTTCACTTAACTAAGATTGAAAGTTCACACGTAATCAATCTAGTGTTCTTCAATGTTATAATTTCTGCAAAGTCCTTACAACATTGAAGAACCCATTAAACTCTTAAGAATTCTTGAACCTATAATTTTGATAAGAAATCACTTTGCAAATCTAGATTATATCTTTCAAAAATATGACTTTGTATATGTCTTTCAATCACTCGAAATTCATATACACTTATTAGTTTAAAAGCCAATCTATTCTTAACAATAGCTTATAACTAGAAAACTTTCATAAATTCATTTTTGAAAAACCCAACAAGGTGAATAACATTAATATCAATTAATACATAATAACTTAATACATATTACCTCCAATCCATAGAAGGAGAGAACTAGCCAAGCCTCCACATAATCTTGAAGCAAATGAGGAATGTATGGAAATGTGTAAAACTCTCTCTTTCTCTCTACAATGTTTGAAGTTATAAAAATTACATACTAACTACTCTAACTAAAATTCTGAATACTAAACTAATCTAAGGTAGTAATGGTTGGTAATGGGTCTCCCAAATATGGTTGTGTGAAGAGGCATTTATACTAGGATCCAAGTCTACAAAGGGAGGGAGAAAATGCCATAAAATTCTTCAAGCATGCCTAGCATTTATTGCAAATGGAGGTGGAAAAGTGGTTGATCTTTTTGATGGATATGCTGGATTGTGTTTGAGTTTTTCCCAGATTTCTTTGTGTGTTTTGCTGAATTTTCTTGCCCAAAATCCGAATTTTCCACTTTAGTCCCTACAGTTTCAGACTTGACAGATTGGTCCTTAAAGTTTCAGCACTGACAGATCAGTCCCTGCAGTTTCAGGACTGACAGATTAGTCTTTCACTTCATAACTTTGATCCTTGAAGCTCATTTTCTCCCCTTTTCTTCTAGTTTGAAGACAAAACCATCCTACATAACACAAACACTAGAAGAACCTAATCAAATAACAAAAGCTTGAGAACAAGACAATAATTAAGCTTAAAAGTATCCAATACAATGAGTAAAAACCCATTTATCAGTTAGTGTACGATTGTATGGAAGCCTAGTCAAGCAGTAGGGGTGCATTGGTTATAGAACAAAAGAGAATGTCAGTGAATTAAGACGGTTGGGTATAAGAAGGAAAAAAGGTGCGGTGCCCTATTTTTTAAGTGAGGCAAATTTGATAGATTTGAAGTTGATTTGATTGGACAACTTAGTGGAGAATTTTTAAAAAATACTCCTTCCATCCCACATCACTTGAGACCTAAGAGGTGGGCACAATAACTATGGAAAAGAATAAAATAAGGAAAATGTGTGGTAGAAAATGAAGAGAGAGAATGAGTGGGGTTAATAGTAGGTTGGTTTAATGGATTGTGTGGTTGAAAATGAAGAGAGAGAGAATGAGTGGGTGGAGTATATTGAATTTAAAATTATAAAAAGATTACCATTTTGGAGAGTCTCAAGTGAAGTGGGACGGACCAAAATGAAAATAAGTATCAAGTGAGGTGGGACGGAGGGAGTAGTTAGAGGAGAGAATATTGTGATCCCAAAAAGTCCATTGAATAAAGTGGTGAGTATACCAAAAAAAAAGGTGGGGGGGGGGGGGAAATCAAGTTTACGTATGTATGGAAGCCTAGTGAAGCATGAGGGGTGCATAGGTTATAGGACAAAAGAGTATGTCAGGTAAATGGACGGTTGAGTGTGTAAGAAGGAAAAAAAGGTGTGGTGCTCTATTTTCTTAGTGAGGGAAAATGGGTGGATATGAAGTTCATTTGATTGGACAACTGAGGGGAGAATTCTAGGAGGATGGTTGGAATTTGGGGAAACTGCATGTGAACCTGAACCGGTGTCACGTGGGGGAGAAAGTGACGTTGGAAGGTTTTTTGTGAAGATGGGAAATAAGAAGATGTTTGTTGTAGGTACGCCAGTTAGGAATTTTAGGTCAGGTTTGAGGGAGCGAGGGAGGGGAAAGACGCGTTGGAGGGGACGGCAAAATTATGAAATTAACCCTGAGGTTTCGGTGGGAATGTGCGATCCCACACACTTTTATTATAGTAGTTGATTATCACCCTGAGGCCCCTCAATATAAAGTCAATTCTTTTTAAGAACAGTCTATTTTAGTTATTGCCTCGGGTCCACTTTATTCCCATAAACTGACATTCATTTCATAAAATAAAATAATATAACTTTAAGGCGCTGTTTGTTTCTCGTAAAACGATTTTCAAAAATGATTTCTTGAAAAAAAAATAATCAAAAAATGAAATGTTTTTCGAAAAATGACATAAACATGTTTTTGGTCGTTTGATAAATTTTGAAAAAATATTTTCCGAAAAAAAAAACTTATAATTTAATATGAGAAAATAATTTGACCGGGGAAGGGGGTAGGGTGTGTGGTGGGGGTGGTGATGGGGGTATGGTAAAGGTGGCGTGGGGTAGGTGTGGTGAGAGGGTTGAGGTAGGTGGGTGTGAGGTAAGAGCGTTGCTAAAAAATAATTTTAAAATGAGAAAATGAAATTTGACTTGGGGTAGGGGTGAGGGGCAGGGGTAAGGGTGGGGGCGGGCGGGCGGAATGGGGGAGCTGTTAAAAGATATTTTTAATATGATAAAAAAAATTGTGTAGGTGGGGTAGAGGCTAGGCGGAAGATTTTTTAAAAAAATAATTTTAATATGACAAAAAAAATTAACGGGAGGGGGTGGAGGTAGGTGAGTGGTAGGGGTAGGGGTAATGGATGGATGTGGAGTGGGTAGTGTGGAGGTGGTGGGTGGATGTGGAGTGGGTGTCGTGGGGGGTGTATGGGTTGTTTGTGTTGGTGTTGTATGCTCTAGGTACGTTATGAGAACGATTAATGTTATCTATTGATTATGTTTTAATAAAGATATTGAATGTTTGATTATTATATCCTTTGCATCTTTATTATAATAATCTCTGTCCCTGATAATTATGATTAATTGTTAGTATAAGTTTAATAGATAATCATATGATGATTATGGTGTATGGGATACAATTAAACTTATGTGTATTTGTTGGAGAACTAATACTGGATTGACCCGTATGAGATTTATGTCATGGTCACAATGTCATAATTAAATCTCATATAGTTATATTACTTAAATCTTTAGACCTGAGATTATTATAGTCTTCCACTTGATGAACATTATGTTTGACATATTCAAACGTTACCCCTAACCGGGTAACTATAAAGAATATGATTGGCATAATCGGATTCATGTAGGGAAGAGTAATAAGTCAAGATGGGATTTGTTCCTCATCGAGAGAGATGTCAAGCTTTGGCCACTCGATGAATGGTATTGATGAAATGCATGGCCATGCTCAAATATGATTTGTTGTATCAATACATTCGGGATCGAGAAAGCATTGAACTATGTAAGTTGACCATTGACCGTGGCTTACGTTCAATAGACATCGTGAAACAAAGAGATTGTAATATGTTCTATTAAAGGATACGAACTTATATAGTTATACTAATTGGGTAGGTATGACGGTTTGCTAGAACCTAATCATATCTTATGGGTTTATGCCCATTGCCAACTTAGTATAATCCTAAAGGGTCACACACAATAGAATGAATATTAAAAGGACTTAATTGGAATTATGGGTCGAAGAGCCTTTGAGGAATATTAGGAATTTAGAGGAGAAAACTGGAAACTGGGAAGGTCCGGTCTGACCTTGATAAGGACCCGACCGGACCAGTTGTTGACCCGGGCGGACCTATTGTCCTGTTTGGACTAGGTTTTTCCAATACATTTTCTTACGGGTTTAATCACTTATTACCTATTTGGAATAGGCCTAACAAGTATATAAACAGCCTCTAAACAGCCTAATCAGTTCTATTGCTTTGTGAGAACTTTCAAAGAGTTTGAGAGGTTTTATTCTTGTTCTAAGATCATAAAAGTGAAGAACAAGAGATCACATATTAATTCCATATAGTTCATCATTGTGAAAGTATGTTTCACAAATTGGTCTAGCAACCAAGATCAAGTGCTTCTTGATATTCGTTCGTGGTGTGGATACCGTTAGAGGGTGACGCTTATCATCTTCAAGTTCGTGATCTTGCTCGTGATTGTGATCGTGATCAAGTTTCGAAAAGCTCCACCGAATTCAAGGTTGTTTAATCAAACGCTTCAAGGGTTAGTATTCTAGTATTCATTGTAGATGTATTTGCTATAATCATATGAATGGATCTATAGGCTTTGGGTTTCTATAAATTTTAAAAGCTATATTCCGCTGCGCATTTTGCCTCGAAACCTAACAGTGGTATCAGAGCCCCGTTCATGTTGATTATTTCAATACATAATCATGTTCTATATGTATAAATTGTTTATGTGCGTAGCATGATTTGAATATTGGGATTATGATGTTTATGTGTTATATGCGTTTATGTGGTTTATTGTTTTATTAACTTTAATCGCACTATTCAATCGCAATAAAATTATGTTGGATTTAAAATTGTTTGGATCATCAATTTTTGATTTGATCAAAGTTTTGATAATCTAGAGATTCATGAATGAATTGTTTATTCAAGGATCTGATGTTCATGTTGATTGGATCATCAAGAACACCAAATCCTAATTGAATCGGGGAAAAACAATTTTGATACAAATTTTTGAACTTGAAAATTTTTGATTTTTTCCAGAAGGTCCAACCGGACCTAGCTAGCGACCCGGCCGGACCTCCAGGTCTGGTGCGGGAGTTGGCTAGGGTCGTGGGGTGGATTCGTGGTTTGAAATTCCTATTTGTTTTAGTCTGTTGAATTCTGAGATTGGTTCAAGGTTTGGATGGCTAGCCTACGTTCTCGAGGCTGTGTTTCCCAAATTTGATCGTAATCAAGATTCAAAGATAAAACGAAGTTAGAATTATGAAGAGTTCATAATTTCTAAAATTAAGAAACAAAGTTCTTGATTTAAAGATTGAAGATCCATGTGGAATTGTGAATGCAATTGACCTACGTTCATCGAGACCATCTATTGCTTAGTTTCGGCCATATGGACTACTTTCTTGGTTTCTTGAATTAGTGCGGGATTGTGGTTGCCTATGGCTTAGTTCGACCGTACATCTTGTTGTCTTGATTTGGAGATGATAACCAAAGTTCCAAAGAGTCTCATCCTCATAATTATAGAGAAACTAATGACACATAATATCATGCTTAAATTAATAGAGCTTAATTTAGTGACTTAACTTGATGTGTAACATGTTTATCTTATGTGATCATAAATGTGTTATATGCTATATGTTTGAACCTTCTTTAAAATTTAAGTTCTGTGCCAATCCATGATTAAAACACTTGTGAGTACATGGGTAGTTTTATGTGGGCTCTTCCAAAGCGAGGTGCATTAATTCTATCAATTTATGAGCAAGATGAGGAAAGAGTGATTCCTATACGTTTTGACTTAATTAGGCTATCAAAAGACAAAGTTTTGGGCCTAAGGCACAGATGAGATGGAAACATGTTAGACATATGATGTCTAAAATGTCATAAAGGATCTAAGAGTCATATATGATATGATTGACAAGGAGTTGTCTACCTAATTAATTTAATTTTGAGCAGTATCGCCAAAGCGGACTTGAAATTTAATTAAGTTGGATCTTAGCCCATTTAAATTATATATATATACATTGGATATATATGAAGGTTATATAATTTAGTGGGAGTATTTGTGAAATACAAATATTTTAATATATTTAATTAAGTTGGTACTTATATATAATTATATGTTTGCATAATTATAGATAATGACTCAAATTTCAAATTCTTTATCATTGCGATCTATCCTTGGGAAGGAAAAGCTTCAAGAAAATGGAGCTAACTTCATGGATTTGATCCGTATCCTTAAAATTGTTCTAAAGCACGAAGATAGGCTCTATATTCTTGATGAGCCCGTTCTTGAAGAGAACCCTGCTTCTAATGCACCCAAGGATGAGAGAAACGCCTACAAGAAGCACAAGAGTGATTCTCGTGAGGTGGGTTGTCTCATGCTTGCGGCCATGTGTCCAAAGCTTCAGAAGACTCTTGAACACTTGGAGGCATTTGACCTTGCTGTTCAGTTGAAAGATATGTTTCAAGAACAAGCAAGGCAAGAATGGTTCGACACTATAGCTTCCTTGGTATCATGCAAGATGAGCGAAGGGCAGGCTGTGGGCCCTCATATTCTTAGAATGAAGGCTCACTTTGAGCATCTAGAGAGGCTTGGCCATCCAATTGATGTTGAGTTGACCACTGATTTTATTCTTAATTCATTGCCCAAAAGCTATAATCAGTTCGTAATGAACTTTAATATGCATGAGATGGATAAGTCCCTGTCTGAGTTGCATGGCATGCTAAATACAGCGATAAAGAAAATCGGTAAAGAAGCCGCTCCTGTGCTCATAGTGTCAAAGGAAGGAAAGGGCCAGAAAGACAAAGGAAAAAGGGGGTAAGACAAAAGTTATCAAACCCAAGATTAGAAAGGCAACTGTTGCTAATGCTAATGTGTCTAAACCTGCTTCCTAAAAGGATGTAATTTGTTTCCATTTCAATGAGATTGGTTATTGGAAACGTAATTGCAAGGTTTACAAGGAAGCGAAGAAGAAGAAGAAGAGCGGTGAGACTGCTTCTTATTCAGGTATCTATGTTATAGATGTTCTTCTTTCTACTTCTAGTTCCTGGATATTAGATACCGGATGTGGATCTCACATTTGTTTAAATGTGCAGGGACTAAGGAATAGAAGGCTACTTAAAGATGGCGAAGTGGACCTACGTGTGGGGAATGGAGCAAGAGTTGCTGCATTAGCCGTAGGAACATATGATGTCAGTTTACCTAGCGGATTAATTCTTGTTTTGAACAATTGTTATTACGTTCCGTATTTAAGTATAAATATTATTTCAATTTCTTGTTTGGATAATGAAGGTTTTAAGTTTCTTATTGAGAATAAGAAGTTTTCTATTTATTTAAATGATATGCTTTATTGTACTGCATGTTCATTTAATGGCCTTTATATTCTTGATGTTGAGAATGTGAATAATGATGATGTCTATAATGTAAATGAGAAATCCAAACCTAATGATGTAAATCATATTTATTGTGGTATTGCCGTCTTAGTCATATTAATGAGAAGCGTATCTCAAAACTCCATGGGGACGGACTTTTAGATTCACATGATTTTGAATCATATGAAACTTGTGAGTCGTGTTTACTTGAAAAGATGACTAAGGCACCTTTTACAAAGAGTAGTGAAAGGGCTAGTGACTTATTGGAACTCATACATACTGATGTGTGTGGACCAATGAGTTGCAATGCTAGGGGAGGATATCAATAATTCATAACTTTTACTGATCATTTTAGTAGATATGGCTATGTCTACTTAATGAAACATAAAAGTGAATCATTTGAGATATTTAGAATATTTCAAAATGAAGTACAAAATCAACTTGGCAAAACTATTAAAGCACTTCGATCTGATCGTGGTGGAGAATATTTAAGCCAAGAATTTGACAATCATCTTAAAGATTGTGGAATTGTTTCACAATTAACTCCACCTGGAACACCACAATGGAATGGTGTGTCTGAGCGGAGAAATATGACTTTATTGGATATGGTCCGCTATATGATGAGTTAAATTGATCTTCCTTTATCCTTTTGGGGACATGCACTAGAAACCACTGCTCTTACACTAAATAGAGGTCCAACAAAGACTCCGTATGAGATGTGGACTGGAAGAAAACCTAGTTTGTCTTTCATGAAGATTTGGGGTTGTAAGGCTTATGTTAAGAGAATGATCTCTGGGAAACTTGCACCAAATTCTGACAAATGTATTTTCGTGGGTTACCCTAAGGAAACTAAGGGATATTATTTTTACAACCGCACGTACAACAGAGTGTTTGTTGCCCGAGATGGTACTTTTCTAGAGAAAGAGTTTATCTCCAAAGGAATTAGTGGGAGTAAAATTAATCTTGAAGAGGTTCAAAAACCCGAAAATTACATGGAACAAAATGTTGGATCTGAACAAATTTCACAAGGAGTTGTGGAACCTATTCAGAATACTCAAGTTCCTCGCAGAACTGGTAGGGTGCGATCCGAACCTAAGAGATATGGATTTCTCATGACGGATAGCAATAAAGTGAAAGTCATAGTTGATGACGAACCTACTTCCTACCATGAAGCGATGTCCGCTCCTGATTCAGATAAATGGCTTAGAGCCATGGAATCTGAAATTAAGTCCATGTATGATAATCAAGTTTGGAACTTGATTGATGCGCCCGAAGGTGTAAAAACCATAAGATGCAAGTGGGTTTTCAAAAAGAAAACTGACATAGATGGAAAGGTGCACACTTATAAAGCTAGACTTGTAGCGAAAGGCTATAGGCAGATTCATGGAATCGACTATGATGAAACCTTTTCGCCCGTAACAATGATCAAGTCTATAAGAATTTTACTTGCCATAGCCGCATATTTTGACTATGAGATATGGCAAATAGATGTCAAAACAACGTTCCTTAACGGGAACTTACTTGAGGATGTTTATATGACACAACCTGAAGGTTTTGTAATTCCAAAAAATTCTAATAAAGTATGCAAGTTGCAAAGATCCATCTATGGATTGAAGCGAGCTTTTAGGAGTTGGAATTTTCGATTTGATGAATCGGTCAAAGAGTTTGGCTTCATCATTAATGAAGATGAACCTTGTGTTTACAAGAACATTAGTGGGAGTGTAGTATTATTTCTAGTACTATATGTTGATGACATATTGCTCATTGAAAACAACATTCCTGCACTGCAGTCTGTAAAAACTTGGTTAGGAAAGTGTTTCTCAATGAAAGATATGGGAGAAGCCGCTTACATCCTTGGCATAAGGATCTATCGTGATAGATCTAAGAAACTGATTGGTTTAAGTCAAGATACATATATTGACAAAGTTCTTAAGAGATTCCGCATGGAAAACTCTAGAAGAGAAAATTTACCAGTAGGCCATGGCATAACTCTAAGCAAGAATCAGTGTCCTAAGACAAATGATGAGCGTGAGAGAATGATTGGGATTCCATATGCTTCTGCAATTGGATCAATCATGTATGCCATGATATGTACTAGACCCGATGTCTCGTATGCTTTGAGCATGACGAGCAGATACCAATCAGATCCTGGTGAGAGTCACTGGATTGCAGTCATGACGATTCTTAAGTACTTGAGAAGGACTAAAGATTAGTTCTTGGTGTATGGAGGTGTGGAAGATGATCTTGTTGTAAGTGGTTACATAGATGCAAGCTTCCAAACCGATAAAGATGATTCAAGATCACAATCTGGATTTGTATTTGTGCTAAATGGAGGTGCTGTTAGCTGGAAGAGTTCTAAGCAAAGTACCGTCGCAGATTCTACAATGGAAGCTGAGTATATTGCTGCATCTGATGCCGTAAAGGAGGCTGTTTGGATCAAGAAGTTCATTGGTGAACTTGAGGTGGTTCCTAGCATTGCTAACTGTTGGGTATGCTTATCTCTTAACCCTCCTAATTATGTTAGAATTGATTGATACCATCACCTATTAATATTTTATGAACTTTAGGACCATATGTAAGAAGTTTTATAACTTCAATTTTTTTAGCTTAGTCCATTTTATAGTATAGGCTTAGAATATAGGACTTGGAGCGAAAAGGAATGAAGAACTAAGCAAGACTGTGGTATCTGCGCAGGACTTCCCTGCGCAGGGCATCTCTGCGCAGGTCTCCTCTGTGCAGCAATTTACCTTTCTCAGTTTTCGAGGCATTCAGATTACCTAACTTAGAAAGCGCTTAAAAGATGTACGCTTATCAAGGTGTTGAGTTGTGCAGAAACAACAAATCAAGCACTCTGCATATTCAATAGTGGAGATGCGCTCAAGAGAAACATAATAAAGGACACCTGCGCACCAATCATAGTGTGCCAGCTCATCGTCCTCGCTCAGAGCACCAACGGCTAGTTTTAAGCTCTCAGCTATAAATAGCCTGCTCATCTTCATTTCCAAGTTGCTAGAGTTTGTGCTTACTAAGTATCCTTGAAGTTCTGAAGATTTCAGCTTATTATTCTTAGATTCAAGAACAACCTTCAAACCTTCATACCTTCAAACTCTTGCCCAGATCCTAACCCTTATATCACCAGAATTCTTCGTGCTCTTCATCTCATATATTCATAGAGCCCAGAATTTTTGACACACACACACACCTCTTGAAGCTTCGATCATATAGATCTTACTTCTTGAGAAACACCGGTTTAGTCTAGGATTTGCTCTTCATAGAATAGATTTTGATTTGAGTTTTGATTCTTTGTAATCTTGTAAAATCTCCTCACATCAATATAAATCTCATTAGAAAATCCAAGACTAACCATCTTGGTAGAGGACGTAGATCTTTCATCGATCGAACCTCTCCAAATAGCTTGTTCATTATTCTTATTGCTTATTTCCTGCTTACATTATTTCTTAATAGATGCTTTGTTTGATCTTATCAGATTACTTTTTACTGCTCGGTTTTGTTATTGCTTATTGCCTTAGAACATATTTAACCTACTCTTTAGCCAAAACTTAGCGCTGCGTTTAGTCCCTGCGCAGTGCTGCTTTAAATTTCCGCTGTGCATTTCACTCTCTCTCTGCGCGCTATACTTAGCTTATTTGAGAACTGTGCGCATAAGCCATTGATTTGCAAAAGGGTTTGAAAAGAATTTTAAAATGCTATTCACCCCCCATCTAGCATTTTTCATACCCTTGTTGCCCCTTAGTGACCAACAAGTGGTATCAGAGCAAACACCTTCATAAAACTTATTTTATTTTTCAAGGTTAACAGCTTGGGTGCCGATTCAAGATGGCTTCAAAATCTTGGGCAATGGCTAACTATTCACAGGTTCCAGTGCTGAATGAAGACCACTTCGAAATCTGGAAGCACTGCATGCTCACTCATTTTTCCTCAATAGACGAGATCCTCCATGACATCGTTCTTGAAGGACCCTACATTCCTATGAAGGCGAATCCTGATGCTGCTACCAACAAGGACAATCCTACTATCAAGAAGAACAAAGATGAATGGACTGATGAAGAAAAGAAATGGGTTGGCTATGATGGAAGAGCAAGGAAAATCATTCTTAGCACTCTAGACCTTTCCACGCACAATCAAATTGTGAGTGGTGGAATTGCAAAGGAACTATTGGATGCTATTGAAGGATATGTGAATGGAGACAAAGTAAGCAAGGAAAACAAAAGATTTGTGGTGCAAAGAAAATTCAACTGCTTCATGAGAAAAGATGGTGAAACCTTAAGACAAACTTATGATCGCTTCTGTGCTGTTGTAAACTCTTGTAAATCTCTCGGAACTACTTTCACTAATAAAGAAGTCAATTCTCAATTCTTAGATGCGCTAGGTTCCAGATATGTGCATAAGGCAAGTCATCTGGAAGATTCTGGATTTCTAGATACTTGGCCTCTGCGCAGCTTATACGCCAACTTAAAAGTGTATGAGCTAAAACTTGATCGAATTGATGAAACTGAAGGCAAAGGAAAACTTGTTTCCTTTGTTGCGCAAAAGGAACCTGCGCCTTCTCAAACCTCAGACAAAGTCTCCACTTCCTCTCTACTTGAAATGGATGATGACGATTTCGCTATGTTCGTAAAGCGATTTCAAAAGATCAGGAAATTCTCAAAGCCAGGATCCTCAAGTAAAGCTCCAGCCAAGTTCTCTCGTGGTAGAGACTCAAAGAAAGATGATGACTTGGTCTGCTATAACTGCAGAAAGCCTGGTCATTTCACATCAAAATGCCCTACTCCAAAATTTGAGTACATGAAGAGGAATACTGCGCAAAAATCGTTTAAGCAGCGCGGAATGGTTGCTGAAGAAGATTGCGCAGAAAAGGAGCTCAAGACCTGGATAGAGATAGACCCTGAGGACAGTGATGATGATGACTCTTAAGATGGACTACTCTGCTTAGTGGCGAATGCTGATGATAGCGATTCAGAAAATGACGTTTCAGATATGAACTCAGCAAATGCGCCAAGGATAATCAAGAAGAAGAAAGGTCCCACTATCACTGAATTGGTAGAAATGGGACATCTGACTCCAGGCAGACAGAATGGCAAGTACTTATTTGCCAGAGCAGACTTATCAAAGAAATTTGAACCTGCGCCATCACGTAATCAAGCTCTTGAAATTCCTGCTGAAATTGTAATAGAAAAGGACGTCTTTGCTTTTGAGCGTGAGACTATTTTTCAACAAGCTGAAAAGGTAATCAAGAAATTTAATTCTATGAAAGAAGCAGTGGACTTATCAATTGGAGAAATTTCTCAGCTTAAGACGGAGAAAACTGTTCTGAAATCTGAAATCACCCTCCTTAAGGAGCAGATTAAGAGCATGACTCCTCTTACTAAAATGAACCATTTCTTAACCGATCAAAATGCGCTATTTAAAGTAAGAAACGAAGATTTGACTGCACAAGTTGCTGATCTCACAAAGATCACAGATGTGTGGACCAAATCTCCTGTCACTATGGATCAAATTATAGAATCCCAAAAAGCCAGTGGAGAAAAGGAAGGCTTGGGGTTCTCAACTAGTGAGGACTTTAAATGTGCAGTTTGCTCTGAAAGAGAAAAGGAATTTACACCCCAGCAAACCATTGAAATTCCTAAAGCAAAGCGTTCTGTTTCAATGAGTAAAGGACAGGAGAAAGTCCAGAGACAAAATTTCCATTATGTCTACCCAAAGAATCAAACTGGGAAAGCCATGGATAAGGCTATAGTTGAACCTGCGCATGACAACGCATTTTCTGATTATGGCTGCGCTTCGACCTCGAATGCCAAAACTGCGCACAAGGGCCATGCGCCTCAACGCCAGTTGCGCATTCTCAAGAAAAGCGCACCCAAACATCAAAAGATAGTGTTTGTCAAAACTCGTTCACCTACTCCAGTAAAGAATGTTGCGCCAAAGAAAAGTAAAAAGTTTGTGAAAACCCAATCGATAAGTGGCTTACATCATTATGTTGTGTGTGATGGTTTAGGTCACAAGGCTGCAGAATGCCTTTTGCGATTTGCTCCTAATGCCAAGGGACGTAAAAATCCTAAGGTCAGACAGGAGTGGGTTGTCAAAAGTTGCTAACTCTAGGACCCAAGAATAAAAGGGACCTACGTTTTTAATGTATATCTTTCAGGTCTCCTGCTTCTCTGCGCACTCTTCACAAGCCAAAGCGCATATATGGTATCTCGACAGTGGATGTTCTAGACATATGACTGGAGATGCTACCGCTCTAAAAGATGTGCATGAAGGTAGAGGTCCCTCAGTAACTTTTGGGGACAACAACAAATGGCACATTGTTGGATATGGAAGAATCAGAAAAGATAAAGTGTGCATAGAAAAGGTCGCGCTCGTAGAAGGCCTTAAGCACAACCTACTCTCCATATCACAATTCTGCGATAAAGGTCTCGAATGCCACTTCACTGCAACGCACTGTTATATCAAAGATGGCATATCCGGACTAACTTTGCTCACAGGGACTCGTAACACCAATGTTTACATTATTGATCTTACTGCTATAGATTCTATCACTAATCTCTGTTTTGTAGCAAAGAATATAAGTGAAAGCAGCTGGCTATGGCATAAGCACTTAAGTCATTTGAACTTCAAATATTTGGCTAAGCTAGGAAGGGAAAATCTTGTCAAAGGACTTCCCAAAGTAGCTGACCATCATGATAGAAAATGTGCAGCATGCCAGCTCGGTAAACAACCTAAGCAGTCTTTCTCCAGCAAGATTGCTTCCTCAACTTTCAAATGTTTACAACTTCTTCACATGGACTTGTTTGGACCTGTCACCACCGCAAGCATTGGAGGAAACAAGTATACCTTAGTTGTGGTGGATGACTATTCAAGATACACATGGGTTGAAATGATGATATCCAAAGAAGACTGCTATGATATCTTGACTGCTCTTTTTCGAAGGCTCCAAACTCAAAAGGAAGACGACATCGTGAGCGTTAGATCAGATAATGGAACTGAATTCAAGAACAACGGTGTCGCGCAATTTTGTGATGATCATGGAATAACTCACAATTTCTCTACTACTGGAGTTCCGCAACAAAATGGCGTTGTGGAAAGAAAGAATCGCACGTTGATTGAGGCTGGAAAAACCATGATAGCAGAAGCAAAGCTGCCTAAGTATTTCTAGAGCGAAGCTGTCAATACTGCTTGCTTCACTCAGAACAGATCCCTCATCAACAAAGCCTACAACAAGACTCCATATGAGCTATGGAGAGGAAGAGCGCCCAACATCGCTTTCTTCAAGATTTTTAGCTGCAAATGTTATATCCTCTACAATGGCAAAGACCATAGAGGTAAATTCAACACCGAAGCAGATGAAGGTATATTTGTTGGGTATGCCAAACATTCTAAAGCTTTTCTTGTTTTTAATAGAACTACTCTAGTAATTGTAGAATCTGTACATGTTACTTTTGATGAGCATTCTCTCCTTGAGCCACATTTGGCTCCAAATGATTCTGATAATTCTGCTGAGAATGATGAGACAGGTACGCAGCCTCAAATTGTACCTGCGCAGAATGCTAATCATGATAATCAAGATCAGAATCAAGTAAGTCCATCTCATGTGCATACACCAGATGCTTCACCAGAAGTTACAACTCCTGATGCGCAAACACCTCCTCCTGCGCATGATGTTTCTCCACTTAAGCAAATCACCTTTGATGATCTTGATGCTGGAGCAAATGAAGTACCCATTGAAGATCTTCGTATTCCTACTACTCAACCAAACTTACCTCTTGAGGTTCGTGAAGTTAGAGATCATCCAACTACAAATATCATTGGTGATCTCAATGTAGGGGTTCGTACTAGGAGAGCATCAAAATTTGATGATGAGTATCACTCTTTTATCTCCCAAATCGAACCAAAGAATATTGATGAAGCGCTCCAAGATTCAAGCTGGGTTACTGCTATACAAGAAGAGCTTAACCAATTTGAGCGCTGCAAGGTTTGGACTTTAGTACCCAGACCTCATGATCAAGGCGTTATTGGTACAAAATGGGTATTCAGAAACAAGATGGATAAGAATGGAAGCATCACCAGAAACAAAGCAAGGTTGGTTGCGCAAGGCTATAGGCAAGAGGAAGGAATCGACTATGATGAAACTTTTGCGCCAGTAGCAAGACTAGAAGCTATCAGAATTTTCTTAGCTTATGCCTCTCATAAGAAATTCAAGCTTTATCAAATGGATGTGAAGAGCGCATTTCTCAACGGTGAACTCCAAGAGATGGTCTACGTAGCTCAACCCCCTGGTTTTGAAGATAGCAGATTTCCAAATCATGTCTTCAAACTTCAGAAAGCTTTGTATGGACTTAAGCAAGCTCCAAGAGCATGGTACGACACTCTATCAAAATTCCTGCTAGAAAAGGGATTCAAGCGCGGTAAAATCGACATAACTCTTTTTATTGCTAAGTATAATGATCATTCTTTACTTGTTCAAATTTATGTCGATGATATTATATTTGGTTCTACTAATGAGTTACTTTGTAAGCGCTTTGAAAAGCTCATGAAGCAAGTTTGAAGTGAGCATGATGAGAGAACTCACTTACTTCCTCGGGCTTCAAATCAAACAATTGAATGATGGCATCTTCATAAATCAAGCCAAATACACAAGAGACTTGATCAAGAAATTTGGACTTGAGAATGCTAAAGCATACGACACTCAAATGGCTACGGGAAATAAGCTTGACAAAGACTTAAAAGGTAAGAAAGTTGATCAAACTTTATATCGAGGTATGATTGGCTCTCTTCTTTATCTTACTGCAAGTAGGCCAGATATTATGTTTAGTGTTTGTGTTTGTGCGCGCTATCAAGCGGACCCTAGAGAAGCGCACTTATCTGCTGTTAAACGCATTATTCGTTATCTTTCTGGAACTGTTAACCTTAGGCTTTGGTACACCAAAGATTCGAATTTCGATTTGCTAGGTTATTCAGATGCAGATTACGCAGCATGCACAATTGACAGGAAGAGCACAAGTAGAACTTGTCATTTCCTTGTAAATCGACTTGTTGCGTGGGCAAACAAGAAGTAAGCTGCTGTGTCCATCTCCACTACAGAAGCTGAATACATTGCTGCTGGAAGCTGCTGCTGCCAAATCCTATGGATGAAGCAACAATTAGTGGACTATGGAATCCATAAAGGCAATTGCCCAATTTTCTACGATAATATGTCCACCATAGCAGTCACCAACAATCTAGTCATGCATTCAAAGACAAAGCACATCGACATCAAATATCATTTCCTCAAGGACCATGTGGAAAAAGGAAATATTCACTTAGAGCACGTGGGCACAGATAATCAAATTGCTGATATTCTCACATAGGCTCTTGATGCAAAGCCATTTCTCTTTTTGAGAGGAGAAATGGGTATGCTTAAACTCAGCTAACTTGTCCATATGATTTGTTATTACTAACAATCTTGTGTTTGCTTGATAAGAATTCCACATAGGTTAAGATTCATGCTTCTGCGTATCTACTGCGCAAAACATTGTACTGCGCAGCAATTCATATGCGCATGAAACTATAAAGTTGTAAGACTTAAGGAACCTCTTGCTCTATTTAATCTCTGCGCATGATTTCAGCATGTGCACTTTTCGTGGATCGCAGGTAAGTCTTCTATTAATTAGTAATTGCACATAGGTCCCTGAATGAAAAGTCAATGTTTAGTTCACAAGGGTACTTGTGTAATTAAAATTTTCCCTCGCCTTAATTTTTGAATTTTTTTGGAAAATTACGCTTTTGCCCCTGCGCATGTCCCATTATCATTAATGCAAACTGCCATTGATGATAGCGCCTGTTAGCATTCCTGAGCAACATTTATGAGGGAGTTGAAATGACTGTGACCTACCTAGCACTGCTGACACACGCGCGCGTCAGGTCTGCTCACGCGCGCTCCCTATTCGGCCACGTCACTTTGCTATTGTGCGCCTCTGCGGGTTTTTAACAAATTCGCCGTCTTTCACCAAACTGCCCCGCTAACGTCATGCGCCCTTTTCCTTTTTCAGTATAAAACTAGTTGACCCTTCTCTTTCTCTCTCTCCTTCTCACTCTCCTCTTTCATAAAATCTCCATCTTCTCTCTCTCAGCAACTCTTCCTCAACTTCCAAATATTTCCCTTCTCTCTCTCTTTGACTTTCTTTCCTTCAACCTCAATCTATTCTCTTTTATCCTCTCTCGAAAAATCCTAGCTATTTATAATGGCCCCTCGAAAAGCAAAAGCTAAGGTTGTTGTTGAGGTCTCTGAACCCGTTGAAGAAGTTCCACCTCCAGAAGCTAAGACCGTCGATAATATGGTATAATCCTTAACCTTCAAACTCATTTTTCTTTGTGTCTGCCATTGATGTGTTTCGAGCTCTCAAAATCTCCCCTTCTTGATTTCTTGCTCGTCTGTTAATCATTTTTAAAATCGTTTGCTGTTTCGTGTTCGTCTCTCTCTGATCTACTATTGTATGTAATTTCTTTCATGATCAACCTTGGTTTCATATGATTTCTGCAAATTTTTTCGTTCGAAAACCACCAAGGCAGTCAAATAATTATTCTCAATTTCTGGGCTTAATGTCGTGTTTTTGGAAATCTCGTTTTCTTAGTTGTTTTCGTCTCTGAAATGCGGTCATTTCGATATGCTTTTTGTGCATTTTGGTCAATTTTTAATTTTTGATGTTCTTGGTGTTCATGAACTATTATTCCGTGTTCATCAAGTTCTTATTTTTCTCTTCTGATTTGGGTCGCATAAGAATTTCTAAGTGTTTGTGTTTTTGCGCATGCATACTTACTTTCGCGCATATTTACCCGTTTTTGCGTATTACTTTCCTTATTTTTATCTAGTATGGAGTTGCTGCGCATACATATTTCTGCGCTATATGCGCATGTGCTTCGCTCCATGCGCAATACTATCTGTCTAATCTCTTTCTTGTGTTGCGCAGAATTCTTTCTATTTCCTACAAGGGTGGGAATTAGATCTTGCTGCGCTACAAAAAGACGCTGTTGGACGCAGGCTTATTCACCTTATGGACACCTATGGCATTTTGCCCCTCTTCACTCTGGATCAGGACTTCTATGTCCCTTCATTAGTGGATGAATTCTTTGAGAACGCAGAGCGTGTTACCATGACGCACCAGCAAACTCGAGCAAAGATTGATGTTATACGCTCGGTTGCTCAAAATTACTCAGTGCGCATCGTTCCTGCGTCACTTAAGAAGCTTTGCGGATTTAATGTCAATGATGCACCTGAAGTCTATTCTGAAGCTAAACAAAACAAGCTTGCGCAGAAACTGGTTGGGGACCTACTCTTGCAAAAAAGTGGAGCGTTCATGACAGAAAGGAGTTTGGTGAGGTGATGTATCACCTGTGCACCATTATTGGTGATTCCGTCAACTGCAAGAATGGAAATAAGGGCAAGTTCATTTCCAAGCAATGGTCTTACTGCGCTGCAGTCTATAATGGCGATGCTCTGGACTGGTCTTCTGTTATGTTTGATGAACTCTGGGATGCGTCGAAAAGCTACGACAAGCGCATGGACAAGAAAGTAGCCAAGTAGAGAACTCACTGTAGGTTACTCACTAAGTACCTAATGAATGTTTCTGAGCTGCGCACCTTTGTGCAGAAATGTCTTAAACTCAAAGTTCCGTGCACCAAGACCTATTCCATCTCTTATCTCTACTCACTGCGCAATGAAATTGGTCGCGGTGAATATCGCAAGATCTGGAACAAGGATAATAGCCCCAACAAAGAAGATTGGGTTGATAGCGATGATGATGAGGATGAAGCCCCACAGGCCAAGTCCAAGAAAACCACTGCGCAGCCTTCTAAATCCACTGTGCCTGCTGAGCCTAAAACAGCAGCTGCGCAAGCAAAGCGCAAGGGCAAAGGTATTGTAGATTCTGCGCAAGAAAAGGTGAAAGAAATTCCTAATGTCAGATCTACTGCTGGCATTAAAATTCGATCTGATTTGCCACCTCCACCTGCTCCCAAGCCTTCAAAGAAGTGCAAGGCTACTACTGCGCCTGCTCCCTCTCCTGCAAAGTCAAAGAAAAAGCCTGCATTTACAAGACTTCCTCCCCCTACTGCTGCTAAGGTTGAAGAAGACAGCGAGTCTCGTATGGATGAGACTGCTGCTGATGCTGATGCTGCGGTTGATACCGCGTTGGGGGAGCAAGTTCCCGAGGCTGCTGAAAAACCTACTACTGCTCCGGGTCAAGGAGATAGTGATGACTGGATGGATGTTGCGTACCCTAACACCGCTACGCCTACGAAGGCTACTGCTGCTGCACCTACTGAGGAAGTTCCTCTTCGAACTCATCGCAAGAAACAGGTTGTGCGCAGCACTGCAAAGGGAAAGCCAAGAGCTGCGGATGCACCCCCTCCCCTGAGCCAACAACCAGTGCATTCTGCCGTCTCAATATTCCGGTTGGAAATACGTAACCTGGCACCTCTGTCCTTCATGATGGACTGGACTTGGAAGATGAGGATGAGGATGAAGTTACCAAATCTGCGCAGGCCGATGATGCTGCACATTGACCTAATGTTGATCCTCCTGAGGGTGATAAGGAAGGAGATGTGCGCACAACTGATACAGATAGCAGCAACACGCACTCTTCTACGCATAGGTCTCCTGCTGCTGATCCTATTCATCTCTCTCCCAATCTACCCTCACCTAAGCATTCTCCTCCTATAGAGACTCCTCCTCCCGCCTCAGTACAAGCTGCTCCTTCTGTTTTTCCTACAGTATCTACTTCCTCTCTCTCGTCCTCTGATGACCTGCGCCAAATTCTCCAAGCCCTGAATACTATTCAAGTAAATCAAGTGGCTGCGCAATCCCAAATGGCTCAACTTATTAATGCGCAGACAGCCATTCAGGAGCAACTTGAAGCGCAGCGCATAGAGATTGCTGCCATTAAGGGGGAGAATCAAGCAAAGGCAAGTACCTCTACTCCTGCGCCACCTCAGGATGCGCCTGACCTAATTTCTCAACTTATCCTAGATTCTCTCAAGTCAACCTGCATTATGCTTGAAAACGTCTATTCTTACGAAGCAATTGACGGAGGGTTCAAGGAAATTCTCAGGAAGCTGCGCAAGAATTTATCAGATAGCCTTTTTGAAGGTTTTGCCAGTCTGGAAGCGCAGATGTTCGAGAAGTTTGCGCATGGTGCTCCTGCGCAAGCTAGTGAGCTCAATATGGAAAGTGTTCGGGAGTGCTTAACCCAATCCATGACGGATTTTGCTGATGGGTTTAACGCTAGGATGGATCAAGCAATGTTCGATATTCAAGCAAGCGTAAACACTCAGCGCCTCCATACCGACACTCGCTTTGAAGCTATGCAGGCCACCATTATCGATTACAGAACAGTCATTCTTTAACCAGATAACTGGGCATCAGATGGCCTATGCTGTGAACTTTCGAGAGCTGCAAGATGATAACAGGGATGTGCGCAGAGGGATAACCACTTATGTTGAAGAAGCTGTTGCGTTCAAAGAAAAATTTCAAGCACCAAAATCTGACAAATGTATTTTCGTGGGTTACCCTAAGGAAACTAAGGGATATTATTTTTACAACCGCACAGATAACAAAGTGTTTGTTGCCCGAGATGGTACTTTTCTAGAGAAAGAGTTTCTCTCCAAAGGAATTAGTGGGAGTAAAATTAATCTTGAAGAGGTTCAAGAACCCGAAAATTACATGGAACAAAATGTTGGATCTCAACAAGTTTCACAAGGAGTTGTGGAACCTATTCAGAATACTCAAGTTCCTCGCAGAACTGGTAGGGTGCGATCCGAACCTGAGAGATATGGATTTCTCATGACGGATAGCAATAAAGTGGAAGTCATAGTTGATGACGAACCTACTTCCTACCATGAAGCGATGTTCGCTCCTGATTTAGATAAATGGCTTAGAGCCATGGAATCTGAAATTAAGTCCATGTATGATAATCAAGTTTGGAACTTGATTGATGCGCCCGAAGGTGTAAAAACCATAGGATGCAAGTGGTTTTCAAAAAAAAAAACTGACATGTATGGAAAGGTGCATACTTATAAAGCTAGACTTGTAGCGAAAGGCTATAGGCAGATTCATGGAATCGACTATGATGAAACCTTTTTGCCCGTAGCAATGATCAAGTCTATAAGAATTTTACTTGCCATAGCCGCATATTTTGACTATGAGATATGGCAAATAGATGTCAAAACAGCGTTCCTTAACGGGAACTTACTTGAGGATGTTTATATGACACAACCTGAAGGTTTTGTAATTCCAAAAAATTCTAATAAAGTATGCAAGTTGCAAAGATCCATCTATGGATTGAAGCAAGCTTCTAGGAGTTGGAATCTTCGATTTGATGAATCGGTCAAAGAGTTTGGCTTCATCAAGAACAAAGATGAACCTTGTGTTTACAAGAACATTAGTGGGAGTGTAGTATTATTTCTAGTACTATATGTTGATGACATATTGCTCATTGAAAACGACATTCCTGCACTGCAGTCTGTAAAGACTTGGCTAGGAAAGTGTTTCTCAATTAAAGATATGGGAGAAGCCGCTTACATCCTTGGCATAAGGATATATCATGATAGATCTAAGAAACTGATTGGTTTAAGTCAAGATACATATATTGACAAAGTTCTTAAGAGATTCCACATGGAAAACTCTAAGAGAGGAAATTTGCCAGTAGGCCATGGCATAACTCTAAGCAAGAATCAGTGTCCTAAGACAAATGATGAGCGTGAGAGAATGATTGGGATTCGATATGCTTATGTAATTGGAACAATCATGTATTCCATGATATGTACTAGACCCGATGTCTCGTATGCTTTGAGCATGACGAGCAGATACCAATCAGATCCTGGCGAGAGTCACTGGATTGCAGTCAAGACGATTCTTAAGTACTTGAGAAGGATTAAAGATTCGTTCTTGGTGTATGGAGGTGTGGAAGATGATCTTGTTGTAAGTGGTTACACAGATGCAAGCTTCCAAACTGACAAGGATGATTCAAGATCGAAATTTGGATTTGTATTTGTGCTAAATGGAGGTGCTGTTAGCTGGAAGAGTTCTAAGCAAAGTACCGTCGCAGATTCTACAACGAAAGCTGAGTATATTGCTGCATCTGATGCTGCAAAGGAGGCTGTTTGGATCAAGAAGTTCATTGGTGAACTTGAGGTGGTTCCTAGCATTGCTAACTGTTGGGTATGCTTATCTCTTAACCCTCCTAATTATGTTAGAATTAATTGATACCATCACCTAATAATATTTTATGGACTTTAGGACCCTATGTAAGAAGTTTTATAACTTCAATTTTTTTAGCTTAGTCCATTTTATAGTATAGGCTTAGAATATAGGACTTGGAGCGAAAAGGAATGAAGAACTAAGCATGACTGTGGTATCTGTGCAGGACTTCCCTGCGCAGGGCATTTCTGCGCAGGTCTCCTCTGCGCAGCATTTTACCTTTCACAGTTTTTGATGCATTCAGATTACCTAACTTGGAAAGCGCTTAAAAGATGTACGCTTATCAAGGTGCTGAGTTGTGCAAAAACGATAAATCAAGCACTCTGCATATTCAACAGTGGAGATGCGCTCAAGAGAAATATTTCAAATAAAGACAGATGTCAACCTTCTAGAAGAAGCTTTTGAATTTGGTCTTTATGCTCAGTCTCCAACGGCTCAAAGACCCCTGCGCACCAATCATATTGTGCCAGCTTATCAATCTTGATCAGAGCCCCAACGGCTATAAAGGACACCTGCGCACCAATCATAGTGTGCCAGCTCATCGTCCTCGCTCAGAGCACCAACGGCTAGTTTTAAGCTCTCAGCTATAAATAGCCTGCTCATCTTCATTTCCAAGTTGCTAGAGTTTGTGCTTACTAAGTATCCTTGAAGTTCTGAAGATTGCTGCTTATTATTCCCAGATTCAAGAACAACCTTCAAACCTTCATACCTTTAAACTCCTGCCCAGATCCTAACCCTTATATCACCAGAATTCTTCGTTCTCTTCATCTCATAGATTCATAGAGCCCAGAATTTTTAACACACACACACACACCTCTTGAAGCTTCGATCATATAGATCTTACTTCTTGAGAAACACCGGTTTAGTCTAGGATTTGCTCTTCATAGAATAGATTTTGATTTGAGTTTTGATTCTTTGTAATCTTGTAAAATCTCCTCACATCAATATAAATCTCATTAGAAAATCCAATACTAACCATCTTGGTAGAGGACGTAGATCTTTCATCGATCGAACCTCTCCAAATAGCTTGTTCATTATTCTTACTGCTTATTTCCTGCTTACATTATTTCTTAATAGCTGTTTTGTTTGATCTTATCAGATTACTTTTTACTGCTCGGTTTTGTTATTACTTATTGCCTTAGAACATTTTTAACCTACTCTTTAGCCAAAACTTAGCGCTACGTTTAGTCCCTGCGCAGTGCTGCTTTAAATTTCCGCTGTGCATTTCACACTCTCTCTGTGCGCTATACTTAACTTATTTGAGAACTGTGCGCATAAGCCATTGATTTGCAAAAGGGTTTGAAAAGAATTTTAAAACTCTATTCACCCCCCTCTAGCATTTTTCATACCCTTGTTGCCCCTTTGGGACCAACACTAACCCAATATACCTTTATTGTGATAATAATGGTGCTATTGCTCAAGCAAAGGAACCAAGATCACATCAGAAATCCAAACACATACTTAGGCGTTTTCATATCATTCGAGAGATCTTTGATAGAGGAGACGTAAATATATGCAGAGTACCGACTGATGATAACATTGCCGACCCATTGACAAAGGGTCTTCCATAAGCAAAGCATGATGGTCATGTTAGGTCTATGGGTATTTGATACATTAATTAGGCCTAGTGCAAGTGGGAGATTGTTGGTGTTGTATGCTCTAGGCACGTTATGAGAACGATTAATGTTATCTATTGATTATGTTTTAATAAAGATATTTAATGTTTGATTATTATATCCTTTGCATGTTTATTATAATAATCCCCGTCCCTGATAATTATGATTAATTGTTAGTATAAGTTTAATAGATAATCATATGATGATTATGGTGTATGTGATACAATTAAACTTATGGATATTTGTTAGAAAACTAATACTAGACTAACCCTTATGATATTTATGTCATGGTTACAATGTCATAATTATGTCTCATATAGTTATATTACTTGAATCTTTAGACATGGGATTATTACAGTCTTCCACTTTATAAACATTACGTTTGACATATTCAAACGTTACCCCTAATCGGGTAGCTATAAAGAATATGATTGGCGTAATCGGAATCATGTAGGGAAGAGTAATAAGTCAAGATGGGATTTGTTCCTCGTCAAGAGAGATGTCAAGCTTTGGCCACTCGATGAATGGTATTGATGAAATGCATGGCCGTGCTCAAATAAGATTTGTTGTATCAATACATTCGGGATCAAGGAAGCATTGAACTATGTAAGTTGACCATTGACCATGACTTACGTTCAATAGACATCGTGAAACAAAGAGATTGTAATATGTTCTATTAAAGGATATGAGCTTATATAGTTATACTAATTGGGTAGGTATGACGGTTTGCTAGAACCTAATCATATCTTATGGGTTTATGCCCATTGCCAACTTAGTATAATCCTAAAGGGTCACACACATTAGAACGAATCTTAAAAGGACTGAATTGGAATTATGGATCGAAGGGCCTTTGAGGAATATTAGGAAATTGGAGGAGAAAATAGGAAAAGGGGAAGGTCCGGTCGGACCTTGATAAGGACCCGACCGGACCACTGGTGAACCCGGGCGGACCAGGTGTTGGTAGTGGTGCCCTAGGCACGTTTAATAAACGTTGTAATTGTTATCATTTATTTTATATCAATAAAGAGATGTTTTGATTATTATTGTTGTTCATGTTTACTTATAATAATTTCCGTCCCTAATACTTGTTAAGCACTAGTATAAAGGCTAAATGATCATGGGATGATCATGTTAGATTTATGGGTACTTGTTTGGAACAAGGTACTGGACATGACCCGCCATATGAGATTTATGTCATGGTCCATGTCGTACATATATCTCATATTATTTATGTCATTCGAATCCTTAGACATGAAGTTATTATAGTCTTCCACTTGATGAACATTATGTTTGACATATTCAAACGCTACCTTTAACCGGGTAGTTATAAAGGGTATGATTGGCACAATCGGATTCACGTAGGGAAGAATAATAAGCTAAATGGATTTGTTCCTCTTCGGAGAGATCTCAAGCTTAGGCCTCTCGTAGGAATGATGTTGATGTAAATGTTCGGCCGGACTCATATGAATTGATTAGATCAATGTCATTTGGATTATCAACATATTCGGAATCGAGAAAGTATTGAACAAAAACAAGTTGACCGTTTGACCATGACTTGTGTTCAATGAGATCGTGGACAAAGGGATTGTGACATATTCTAAAGGAATACGAACTTGTATCTAGTTATACTATTTGGGTAGGTATGACGGTTTGCTAGAACCAAATCATATCTTATGGATTCATGTATGAACCCATTGCCAACTTAGTATAATCCTAGAGGGTCACACACAATAGAACGAATCCTTAAAGGACTATATTGGAAAATTAAGGCTCTCTGATCCTGGTGTACGACCGCACAAACCAGGCTGGGCGGCCGCACATGTTTGGGCGACCGCACACCTGATTTTGGGCGGCCGCACACCTGATTTTGGGCGGCCGCACAGTGAGTCGGGACAGATTTCCTGATTTAATTAGGAAAATGATTTTTGACGGGTTTTGACACAAGTTTCCTATTTGGAATAGGTCTAACTTGTATATAAACAGCCAAATTCGGCCAGAACTCAACCCTAGCTTTTGTGCAAGTCTCCAAAGAGTTTAAGAGAGTTTTATTTTGTTCTAAGACATCCTAAATTGAAGAACAAAATAATACACAAAATAATATTCCACATAGTTCATATTAATTGTGAAAACGTGTTTCACAATTTTGGTCTAGCAACCAAGATCAAGTGTTCTTGATATTCGTTCAAGGTGTGGATACCGCTAGAGGGTGAAGCTCATCATCTTCAAAGTTCATGTTCTTACTTGTTCGTGATTAAAGCTTCAATTTCTCCACCTAGATCAAAGACCAAACTCAAAGTCATCAAGGGTTAGTCTTTCTAGTATTCATATTGCAAGTATTTGATTTAATCATATGAACGGATCTATGGGTTTTGGGTTTCATAAAATTTTAAATCCTATTTTCCGCTGCGCATGTTACTTGGAAACCCAACAGTGGTATCAGAGCCCTGTTCATGTTGATTATTTCAATACCTAGATCATGTTGTGTGTATATAAATTGTTTATGTGTCAAGCATGATATGAATATTGGATTATATGATGTTTATGTGTTATATGATTTTATGTGGTTTATTAATTTACAACTTTAATCGCACTATTCAATCGCACTAAAAATTATGATGGATTCTGAATTGTTTGATTATAAATTTTGATTGGATCAAAGTTTTGATAATCGGGGAAAAACAATTTTGAGACAAATTTTCAAACTTTAAAAATTCTGTCTAATGCCGCTGTGCGACCGAACAGAAAATCTTCGGCGACCGCACAAGTTTGGGCGACCGCACAGTTTTTCTTGGGCGGCCGCACAGTTGTTACGATTCTGGTTTTTGATTTTCGATCAGAGTCAGAATCTGGAATTTTTATGGGGTCCGACCGGACCAGTGACAAGACCAGGCCAGACCTGCTGGTCTGGAGTGGGTTTTGGGAAGTTGGTTTGGGTGTGGATCTTGGGGTTTGACTTTCCTATTTGTTTTAGTCTTGTGATTCTAAGATTGGTTCAAAGTTTGGATGGCTAATCTACGTTCATCGAGATTGTGTTTCCCAAACTTGATCGCAATCAAAGTTTCAAAGATAAAACGAAGTTAGAATTATGAAGAGTTCATAATTGCTAAAATTGAGAAACAAAGTTCTTGATTCAAAGATTGAAGATCCATGTGAAATTGTGGATGCAATTGGCCTACGTTCATCGAGACCATCTATTGCTTAGTTTCGGCCACATGGACTACTTTCTTGGTTTCTTGAATTAGTGCGGAATTGTGGATGCCTTATGGCTTAGTTTCGGCCGCACTTCTTGTTGTCTTGATTTGGAGATAATAACCAAAGTTGAAATAGTCTCATCCTCATAATTATAGAGAAACTAAAGACACATAAATATTATGCTTAAATTAATGGATATTAATTTAGTGGCTAAACTTGATGCGCAACTCGTTTATATTATGTGCTCATAATTGTGTTATATGCTATATGTGATGAACCTTCAAAGAAAGTTTTAAGTCCTTCTGCCATGCCATGATTAAAACACTTGTTTATACATGGGTAATTTTGTGTGGGCTCGCCAAAGCGAGATGCATTGATTTTATTCATGTATGAGCAAGATGAGTGAATAAGAGTTTCCTATGCGTTTAAAATGGTTGGACTTAATTAAGCGTCAAAACAGTTTTGGGTTTAAGGCAAAGATAAGATTTAACATGCTTTTTGAAATTGGATTTCTTAAAGAATCTCATAAAAAGAACTGAGAGTCATATGAGATATGATTGACAAGAGTTGTCTACCTAATTAATTTGATTTTGAGCGGTGCGCCAAAGCGTACTTAAAATTAAATTAAAGCGGGATCTCAACCCATTTAAATTATACTATACATTGGATGTATAAAGAAGGTTGTATAATTTAGTGGAAGTATTTTTGAAAAAATACATTGTTTATTTCTTTAATGAAAATTGGTACTTATTAAATTTTGGAAATTTTGCATAATTGTAGATAATGACTAACAACACTCAATCAATTTCGTTGCGATCGATCCTTGAGAAGGATAAGCTCCAATAGAATGGCACGAACTTTATGGATTGGATCCGTAGCCTAAGAATTGTTCTTAGGCAAGAAGATAAGTTGTACATTCTCGATGGGCCTCTTCCTGCTGAACCAGAACCTACTGCCCCTAGGGTAGAAAGAGACAGTTACAAGAAACACCGTAATGATTCTAGAGATGTAAGTTGTCTCATGCTTGCTAATATGTGCTCAAAACTCCAACAAAGTTTGGAACATTTGGAAGCCTATGAGATAGGCGTGGAGTTAAGAGCCAGGTTTCAAGAGCAAGCTAGGCAAGAGAGGTACAAGACCATTGTTGCATTCACTTCTTGCAAAAAATGAATGAAGGGCAACAAGTGAGTCCCCACATGCTTAAAATGAAAGGTTATGTAGAGCATCTTGAGAAACTTGGCTTTCCAATTCCATTGGAGCTACCCACGGATCTCATTCTTAATTCATTGCCTAAAAGTTATAATAAGTTTGTGATGAATTATAACATGCATGGAATGGATAAGAATCTCTCCGAGTTGCATGGGATGCTTAAAACTGTGGAGATGAAGATTTCGGAGAAATGTTCTCCTGTGCTCTTGGTTCATGATGGGAAGAAGGCTGGTGCCAAAGGAAAGGGTAAGGCAAAAGTTGTCAATCCCAAGATAAGCAAGGCAAAGGTTGCCAAGGCTTCTGAGGCAAAACCCGATACACAAAAGGATGCAATTTGTTTCCATTGTCAAGAAATTGGTCATTGGAAACGTAATTGCAAGGCTTTCTTGGAAGAGCAAAAGAAGAAGAAAGGCAGCAAGGCTGCGTCGACTTCAGGTATCTATATGATAGATATTGTCCTTTCTACCACTGATTCTTGGGTATTGGATACCGGATGTGGTTCTCACATTTGTTTAAATGTGCAGGGACTAAAGAATAGGAGACTGATTAAAGAGGGTGAAGTAGACCTACGCGTGGGGAATGGAGCAAGAGTTGCTGCATTAGCCGTAGGGACTTATGAAGTCACTTTACCTTCCGGTTTAATACTTGTTTTGAACAATTGCTATTATGTACCAGATTTAAGTAGAAATATTATTTCAATTTCTTGTTTGGATAATGAAGGTTTTAAGTTTCTTATTGAGAATAAGAAATTTTCTATTTATTTAAATGATGTGCTTTATGGTATTGCAAATTCATTTAATGGCCTTTATGTCTTGGATGTCAAAAATGAAAATAATGAAAATGTCTATCATATAAATAAGAAATCTAAACCTAATGATGTAAATCATTCTTATTTGTGGCATTGCCGTCTTGGTCATATCAATGAGAAGCGTATCTCAAAACTCCATGGGGATGGTCTCTTAGGTTCATGTGACCTTGGGTCATATGACACTTGTGAGTCGTGTCTTCTTGGAAAAATGACTAAGACACCTTTTACCAAGATAGGTGAAAGGGCAAGCGACTTATTGGGGTTGATACATTCCGATGTATGCGGACCATTAAGTAGCAATGCTAGGGGAGGATTTCAATACTTCATAACCTTCACTGATGATTATAGTAGATTTGGGTATGTTTACCTAATGAAACATAAAAGTGAAACATTTGAGATATTTAGAATATTTCAAAATGAAGTAGAAAAACAACTTGGCAAAAGTATTAAGGCACTTCGATCAGATCGAGGTGGAGAATACTTGAGTCATGAATTTGATGATCATCTAAAGAATTGTGGAATAGTTTCACAATTGACTCCACCCGGAACACCACAATGGAATGGTGTGTCCGAGAGGAGAAATCGGATTTTGTTAGACATGGTTCGATCAATGATGAGTCAAGTTGATCTTCCAATATCCTTTTGGGGTCACGCTCTAGAAACCGCCGCTTTCACACTAAATCGTGTTCCAACTAAATCGGTTCAAAAGACTCCATATGAGATGTGGAGCGGAAAGAAGCCTTGTCTGTCTTTCATGAAGATTTGGGGTTGTGAAGATTTTGTCAAAAGACTTGTCTCAGACAAACTTGCACACAAATCTGATAAATGTATTTTCGTGGGATATCCTAAGGAAACTAAAGGATATTACTTTTACAACCAAGCGGACAACAAAGTGTTTGTTGCCCGAACTGGTATCTTTCTAGAGAAAGAGTTTCTCTCCAAAAAAATCAGTGGGAGTAAAATAAATCTTGAAGAAATTCGAGACCCAGAAAATGACATCGAACCGATAGTGGAACAAGAAAAAGAACCACAAGGAGTTGTGGAACCTTTTCAAAATACACAAGTAACTCGCAGATCTAGTAGGTTACGATCCGAGCCCGAGAGATATGGATTTCTCGTAATGGATAGTAATGAGGTGGAAATCATTGAGAATGATGAACCGATAACCTACTAAGAGGCGATGTCTTCTCCTGATTCGGATAAGTGGCTTGGAGCCATGCAATCTGAATTGCAATCCATGCAAGATAATCAAGTTTGGAACTTGATTGATGCGCCCGAAGGTGTAAAAGCCATAGGATGCAAATGGGTCTTCAAGAAGAAGACTGACATGGATGGGAAGGTGCATACTTACAAAGCTAGACTTGTAGCGAAATGTTATAGGCAAGTTCATGGTATTGACTATGATGAAACCTTTTCACCCGTAGCAATGATCAAGTCTATACGAATTTTGCTTGCCATTGCCGCATATCATGACTATGAAATATGGAAAATGGATGTCAAAACCGCTTTCCTAAATGGAAAACTACAAGAGGATGTGTATATGACACAACCAAAAGGTTTTGAACAGAATTCTAAGGTATGCAAATTGCAGAAGTCCATTTATAGATTAAAGCAAGCTTCTAGGAGTTGGAATCTCCGTTTTGATGAATCAGTCAAAGAGTTTGGTTTCATCAAGAACGAAGATGAGCCTTGTGTATACAAGAAGATTAGTGGGAGCATAGTGCTATTCCTTATTTTATATGTGGATGACATAGTACTCATTGGAAATGACATTCCTACACTTCAGTCTGTAAAGACTTGGTTGGGAAAGTGTTTCGCAATGAAAGATATGGGAGAAGCCGCATATGTTCTTGGCATTAAGATCTACAGAGATAGATCTAGAAAGCTACTTGGTTTAAGCCAAAGTACATACATCGACAAGGTTATTAGAAGATTCCGCATGGAAAATTCTAAGAGAGGAACCTTGCCAGTGCTACATGGAGTTTCTCTAAGCAAGAATCAATGTCCTAAGACAAAAGATGAGCGTGAGAAAATGAATGATGTTCCGTATGCTTCGGCAATTGGATCTATCATGTATGCCATGATTTGTACTAGGTCGGATGTATCTTATGCTTTGAGCATGACAAGTAGATACCAATCCGACCCCAGAGAGAATTACTAGGTGGTTGTAAAAGTGATTCTTAAATACTTGAGAAGGACTAAAGACTCATTTTTGGTCTATGGAGGAATGGAAGATGATCTCGTTGTAAATGCTTACACGGATGCAAGCTTCCAAACTGACAGAGATGATAGTCGATCGCAATCGGGTTTTGTGTTTATGTTAAATGGTGGAGCTGTAAGCTGGAAGAGTTCCAAAGCAGAGTACAACCACTGATTCTACAACAGAAGCTGAGTATATTGCTGCATCGGATGATGCAAAGGAAGCTGTTTGGATTAAGAAGTTCATCACTGAACTTGACGTGGTTCCTAGTATTGCTAATCCAATAGACCTTTATTGTGATAATAATGGTGCTATTGCTCAAGCAAAGGAACCAAGGGAACATCAAAAATCGAAACAAATACTTAGGCGTTACCATGTCATTCGAGAAATCATTGACAGAGGTGACGTGAATATAGGCAAAGTACCTACTGATGACAATGTCGCGAACCCGCTAACAAAGGGACTTCCACAAGCTAAACATGAAGGTCATGTTAGGTCCATGGGTATTAGATACATGGGAGATTGGGCCTAGGGCAAGTGGGAGATTGTTGGTAGTGGTGCCCTAGGCACGTTTAATAAACGTTGTAATTGTTATCATTTATTTCATATCAATAAAGAGATGTTTTGATTATTATTGTTGTTCATATTTACTTATAATAATCTCCGTCCCTAGTACTTGTTAAGCACTAGTATAAAGGCTAAATAATCATGGGATGATCATGTTACATTTATGGGTACTTGTTTGGAACAAGGTACTGGACATGACCCGCCATATGAGATTTATGTCATGGTCCATGTCGTACATATATCTCATATTAGTTATGTCATTCGAATCCTTAAACATGAAGTTATTATAGTCTTCCACTTGATGAATATTATGTTTGACATATTCAAACGCTACCTTTAACCGGGTAGTTATAAAGGGTATGATTGGCATAATCGGATTCACGTAGGGAAGAATAATAAGCTAAATGGATTTGTTCCTCTTCGGAGAGATCTCAAGCTTAGGCCTCTCGTAGGAATGATGTTGATGAAAATGTTCGACCAGACTCATATGAATTGATTAGATCAATGTCATTTGGATTATCAACATATTCGGAATCGAGAAAGTATTGAACAAAAACAAGTTGACCGTTTGACCATGACTTGTGTTCAATGAGATCGTGGACAAAGGGATTGTGACATATTCTAAAGGAATGCGAACTTGTATCTAGTTATACTATTTGGGTAGGTATGATGGTTTGCTAGAACCTAATCATATCTTATGGATTCATGTTTGAACCAACTTAGTATAATCCTAGAGGGTCACACACAATAGAACGAATCCTTAAAGGACTATATTGGAAAATTAAGGCTCTCTGATCCTGGTGTGCGACCGCACAAACCAGGCTAGGCGGCCGCACATGTTTGGGCGACCGCACACCTGATTTTGGGCGGCCGCACAGTGAGTCGGGACAGATTTCCTGATTTAATTAGGAAAAGGATTTTGGACGGGTTTTGACACAAGTTTCCTATTTGGAATAGGTCTAACTTGTATATAAACAGCCAAATTCGGCCAGAACTCAACCCTATCTTTTGTGCAAGTCTCCAAAGAGTTTGAAAGAGTTTTATTTTGTTCTAAGACATCCTAGATTGAAGAACAAAATAATACACAAAATAATATTCAATATATTTCATATTAATTGTGAAAACGTGTTTCACAATTTTGGTCTAGCAACCAAGATCAAGTGTTCTTGATATTCGTTCAAGGTGTGGATACCGTTAGAGGGTGAAGCTCATCATCTTCAAAGTTCGTGTTCTTACTTGTTCGTGATTAAAGCTTCAATTTCTCCACCTAGATCAAAGACCAAACTCAAAGTCATCAAGGGTTAGTCTTTCTAGTATTCATATTGCAAGTATTTGATTTAATCATATGAACGGATCTATGGGCTTTGGGTTTCATAAAATTTTAAATGCTATTTTCCGTTGCGCATGTTACTTGGAAACCCAACACCAGGTCCTATAACCGGGCGGACCTATTGTCCTGTTTGGACTAGGTTTTTCAAATACGTTTTCTTACAGGTTTAATCACTTGTTACCTATTTGGAATAGGTCTAACAAGTATATAAACAACCTCTAAACAGCCTAATCAGTTCTATTGCTTTGTGAGAACTTTCAAAGAGTTTGAGAGGTTTTATTCTTGTTCTAAGACCATAAAAGTGAAGAACAAGAGATCACATATTAATTCCATATAGTTCATCATTGTGAAAGTATGTTTCACAAATTGGTCTAGCAACCAAGATCAAGTGCTTCTTGATATTCGTTCGTGGTGTGGATACCGTTAGAGGGTGACGCTTATTATCTTCAAGTTCGTGATCTTGCTCATGATTGTGATCGTGATCAAGTTTCGAAAAGCTCCACCGAATTCAAGGTTGTTAAATCAAACGCTTCAAGGGTTAGTATTCTAGTATTCATTGTAGATGTATTTGCTATAATCATACGAATGGATCTATAGGCTTTGGGTTTCTATACATTTTAAATGCTATATTCCGCTGCGCATGTTGCCTCGAAACCCAACAGTTTGGGCGTGTGAGTAACGGTGATAACATTTTTCGAAAAATGAAATATAGAAGAGAAATCCATAAGTCCTTTTACTTAAAAAAAAGGAAAAATGAAAAAAGTGGAAAAAAGATTTTTCTCCAAACAAACGGAACCTAAGCTAGGATTTTCCCCTAAACCTTAAAATGTGATGAACCCTCCCCCTCCGCCTCATTTTCAACTCTGTCTCTGTACTCTCTCCACCCTTCAATCATCCCACTCCATTCCATCAGCGACCCATAAGATAACTATTAACGACCCACAAGACAACTATTGAAGGAGACGGTAATTTTTGGTCTAGAGGCTTGAAATGAAAGGAGCACGCGTGCATGGGACTTATGAGGTATTTTTGTTCTAAGGACCGCCTTAGATGAATTTCAAAAATTCAAATTCCTAACATAACGTAAACGCTAAGCTAAGGGGCCTCAGCGTAACTGACTTTTTTTTTTCTTCATGAAATGTACTTTGGTGACGAAAACGATCGCATTCTCACCTAGGATCCTCGACTATGGATGTCCCCATAAAGTCTACAACTAAGCTTTAGCCCAAATAGACTCTTAAATTTAACGGACAACTAACCCGAACATGTAGTTTAAATAGGTTTGAAGGCCCGATAAATAAACATGTAAATCAAAATTTCAGAAGGGGATCATGTGCATTCCCATAAATTATATTAGGTGTATAAAAACCCTTTTTCATTCTCGCCTAATGCTTTTGTCGGCTAGAAGTCAATGACAGCCATGCTCGTTGATTTACTTGGAATCTTGAAAATTCCCATTAATTTACTTGAAATCATAAAATGATATGATTAATAGAGTGATTTAATATGATTGGGGAATATGTATAATACAAAGGGAGGAAGGAAGGGTGTAATTTATGGGTTAAAACCGACGAGAAAAAAGGTGTGGTTCACTTTTTATCATTCATTCTACATCAAAACTGTTTATTTATGTCAACCTCTTTTATTTATTTGATTCTCTTTGTTCTTATTCACTCCCATGCCTGCAATTTTATTAGACCTAACACGATAGTAGTTGTGAATATCATCTATGTTTGTTGCTAGCAATTAGGTCTATCAACTCAGTGGGAATAAACTTGTTAGCGGTTATCTGTGCTACAGTGGTTCATCCCTCAATCATTATGTAACCTTTTTTTAGTGTGTGCCATCATCTTCTATCCGCAAAAGCCTTAACGCGAGAGTGGAGAGAGATTCTATGTAGCCATTTTATTTATGGTAATGTCTTTGAACCCCTTTTACGTTACATGTTACAGACACATTTCTAGCTTAGATAAATTTTAAATGATCCATAAAGTTTACAGACACCTTCCATTCCATCTCTCTGTATATATTCCATCTCTTTTTCTGCCACTCTTTTACCCCCCCTCCCGGTTACGCTCCTCCCCTTCAGCTATCATCCCCTCCTCTTTCGTTGTCTTTCCTCGCTCTTTTCCCATCATAACTTCCTATGGAATTTCTATTGAACCCTAAACTTTATTTTCTCTCTTTGAACACAAAATCAAACCAATTCATACTTTAATTGTGGATTCCTGGTCTGAGGTTATGTCACGACCCGAAAACTAGGCTCTATGTTATTAGTAATAAATAATTATTATTTATTTATTTGCTTATTTATTTATTTAAAGTATTATTTATTTAAATATTTATGTGTGCATTTTATGTTTCATAATAATTTATGTCTAGCATTTTATTTAGGTCACTTGTGCTAGTGTAGAAGTGTTGAGTCTTATTTGTTAGTGGGGAGTTTATTTGAAAAAAGGTAGTATTAGGGGGAGGGGCCTAAGTGTAAATGTTCAAATAATCTTTCTCCTACTCCCTCCCTACCCCCTCTCTTTCTCCCTCACTTCTCATCCCTCTCCCAGCAACTCTCTCTCTCTCTCTCCCATAGCTCAAGCAAAAAGGGTAAGTATTTCTTCTCTACCTTCTCTCTTCAATCTAACCATCTTCCTCTTGTTATTTCTCATTTCTTAAAACATTAAACTTGTTTAGATCGTCGTTAGGATCGTAGAGCGCTAAAAATATTCGAGTTCCGGCAACTTTGAGAAAATTCAAGTAAGTTGCTTTTCCCCCATTTTTATGCTAAAATGTTCATATCATACTTATATAATGCTTGGGTTGTTATAATTGAAGTTTGGATGAGGTTGCAATTTATTTGGAATTTATTTGGGAATTATTTGGGTTTTTGGGTTAAAAATGGTGAATATGTGAATGTTGGGTTTAAATCTTGTTTTGGGTTGTGAGATGGTGTTGTTTAGGTTCCCTTGATGTTTAGATGTTGTTTTAGTACCTTGGAAACTAGTTTGAAAGCTTTGATTTTGAGCATTTAGTGAAGGTTTGTGTTTTGGTTCGAAAATGGTGAACCCAGCTCTGTTTCTCCGACCCAGAATTGATCCGGGCGCCCGCCCATACGCCCATGAGCACCCGCTTACTTGTGATGTTAATGACCCGTAGTTTCTGCCTCTCGGGAGCGCCCACCTGTTCCTTTCTGAGCGCCCGCCCGTACCCTTTCGGGCGACCGCCCGCCTCCGCCTAGGCGCCCGCCCGCCTCCAATTCCTGGCACCTATTCTGTAATTGTTTTTGAAGTAGATTATAACTTCAACCCCTATTTTGAGTAGTGTCCCTTTAGGCTTAAATGACCATTATGGAGTACTCTAATAATGATTTTGGTTCCTTTGTGAATGTATGTGATATGGGATTTGATTAAATTATTATTTGGAAATATGAAGCACTTTTATGATGCGCGTTTATTCAATTCATCTTTTTGGTGATTAATTGGAATGATTCCCTACTTTGGAATCAATGGTTGTTTATCGTGCTAGTATTTTATTACTTAGCCTTTACTTAAAAGTCCAGCTGGTATTTTGTGTGTGTTTGGGCGATGCGAAACATTATGATGGCACAGCCAAGTCCATTGTGATGTTGACCATTGTTTTGCCCCATTATTTCCCTCCTCCAGATTGGCCTTGGATGTGAGATGAGCTAGCCCCTTTGTGAGCACTTTAGCTACTGGTTTTCGGGCCTTGACTGTGTGTCACTGTCCCCTTGTTATTGGTTCCGGTACCGGGGATTTTCTCTTCAGCTTTTATGCTACTACGAAGATGTTGATTGTTGATTATTGAAGCTGCGCAGCGACCTTTACTTGGTTCTTTCAGTGGGAAACCTTGGCTAATATCCTTTGTTAATTGTTTATTTCCGCTGCTATCTGTTAAATGATAATTGCTATGTGCAATGTGATTTATTATTGATTATTGCATCTTAGCATGTCATGTAGTTGCATTAGTAACTTATTGAGATTTATCTCACCCCCTTTCCTTTTGTCTTTGTTTTTCCTTAACCCCCCCCCCAGGTGGAAAGGATTAGACTCGCTGATCACGAGACAGGACGTCGCGAGGGTTGAGCTTTTGGGGCAAGTTGATATTGGTGGGTTTACATTATATAAATGTGTAACCTTTTTGGGATATTTGTACCAAACATTGACGTCATTAGGATTTGTATATTTTATATCTTTGGCGTATAAGCTTATGTTCGGGTAGTTAGGGAATTTCCCGATGTTTTCTCTTCTGAATATAATATGCCTCCCGATCGTGAGATAGAATTTTGTATAGATCTTTTGCCGGGCACGGCTCCCATTTCAAAGGCACCGTATAGATTGGCTCCCGCAGAGTTGAAGGAACTAAAGGTTCAGTTGCAAGAGTTGCTTGATCGAGGGTTTATCCGCCCTAGTGTTTCCCTGTGGGGAGCACCGGTTTTGTTTGTGCGGAAGAAATACGGTTCTTTGAGATTGTGTATTGATTACCGGAAGTTGAATCAGGTTACAGTGAAGAAAAAGTATCCTCTACCTCACATTGATGATTTGTTTGATCAGCTTCAAGGCTCAGTTGTGTTTTCAAAACTTGATTTGAGGAGTGGGTACCATCAGTTGAAGATTCGATCGGAGGATATTCCGAAGACTGCCTTTCGCACTCGGTATGGTCATTACGAGTTCTTGGTTATGCCGTTTGGGTTGACTAACGCGCCTGCCGTATTTATGGATTTGATGAACCGGGTTTTCCATCCTTATCTTGACTCGTTCGTGGTGGTTTTCATCGACGACATTCTTGTCTACTCTAAATCTCGAGAGGAGCACGAGCAACACTTGAGGACAGTTTTATCCATTCTTGCGAGGGAGCAGTTGTTTGCGAAGTTTAGTAAATGCAAATTTTGGCTCGAGAAGGTTTCATTTCTGGGCCATGTTATTTCTAAAGATGGGATTTCTGTGGATCCTTCAAAGATAGAGGCAATAGTGGATTGGAAGAGACCCGAATCAGTGACAGAGATTAGAAGTTTTCTGGGTTTAGCCGGGTATTACCGGAGATTTATAGAAGGGTTTTCACGGATTGCCACTCCAATGACTCAGTTGACCCGTAAGAATGTACCGTTTGTGTGGAGTGAAAAATGTCAAAACAGTTTTGAGGAATTGAAGAAGAGGTTGACTACTGCACCGATTCTTGCATTACCAAATGGGAATGACGACTTAGTGATTTACAGTGATGCTTCAAAAGAGGGTTTGGGTTGTGTTTTGATGCAGAATGGGAAAGTGATTGCGTATGCTTCGAGGAAGTTGAGCCCGAGTGAACAGAATTATCCTACTCATGACATGGAGTTAGCGGCTATTGTATTTGCATTGCATAAGTGGAAACATTACCTATATGGAGCGAAGTTCGAGATTTTCACGGATCACAAAAGTTTAAAGTATCTTTTCTCGCAGAAGGAACTTAATAACCGACAACGTCGATGTATGGAACTTTTAAAGGACTATGATTGTACGATTTCTTATCATCCGGGGAAGGCGAATGTGGTAGCAGATGCGATTAGTCGAAAATCTTATGTGGCTTCGATGATGGTTCGGGAATGGAAAATGCTTGAGGATGTTCGAGATTGGTGTCCTCGTGAATCGAGACATGGGGCTATTTTTGCGAATATTAGGGTATCTCCGACCCTAATTCAGAGGATAAAAGAAGCTCAAAAAGAAGATCCCGAGTTAGTGAAGGTAATGGGTAAAATGAAGGAAAAGAACTTCGAGGATTTCTCTATGAGTTCGAATGGGGTGTTGACTTTCCGTGGTCGTTTGTGCGTACCCGATGTTGGTGAAATATTTGAGGCAAGTTTTAGATGAGGGTCACAAATCGAGATATACTATTCATCCGGGTAGTACGAAGATGTATCAGGATTTGAAACAACACTTTTGGTGGAACAACATGAAGAGAGAAATAGCCGAGTATGTTTCGAAATGTTTAACTTGTCAGCAGGTCAAAGCCGAGCATCAGAGACCCGCGGGACTACTTCAGCCGTAAGAGATTCCAGAGTGGAAATGGGAGCATGTGACTATGGATTTCGTTACGGGACTACTTCGTACCCGTAGGAAGTATGACAGTGTTTGGGTAATCGTGGATAGATTGACCAAGAGTGCTCATTTCTTGCCTATTGACATTAGATACTCGATGGAAAAGCTTGCGACCCTTTACATTGATGAGATTGTGAGATTGCATGGGGTTCCGGTTAGCATTGTGTCAGATCGAGACCCGAGGTTTACTTATAGATTCTGGAAGGCGTTTCAGGAAGCTTTGGGTACAGATTTGCGATTCAGTACAGCTTTTCACCCTCAGACCGATGGTCAATCCGAGAGGACCATTCAGATTTTGGAGGATATGTTGCGAGCTTGTTCGATAGACTTTTCGATTCTTGGGATAGACATTTACCGTTAGTGGAATTCTCTTACAACAACAGTTATCAGGCTAGTATCGAGATGGCACCTTATGAGGCCTTGTATGGGAGAAAATGTAGATCGCCTATCTGTTGGGATGAGGTCGTTGAAGCGAAGATCGTGGGTATTGATTTGCTTCAGGATTCAGTTGAGAAAGTTAGAGTTATCCGGGATCGATTGAAATCAGCCCAGAGTCGACATAAGAGCTATGCAGATAACCGAAGGTGAGATCTTAGTTTTCAGACCGGTGATTTTGTGTTCTTGAAAGTATCTCCGAAGGTGGGTATTCGAAGGTTCGGGAAGAAAGGCAAATTGGCTCCGAGGTTTATAGGTCCGTTTGAGATTTTGGGGAAAGTGGGACTTCTAGCATATCGTCTTGCGTTACCATCTTCTTTGGATCGATTACATAATGTTTTTCACGTTTCTATGCTTCGGAAGTATGTTCATGATCCTTCTCACGTTTTACCGAGGGTACCGGAGGATATAGAGCCGGATATGACTTACGAGGAACGACCGGTTCGGATTTTAGATTCCAAAGTCCAAGAGTTGAGGAACAAGAGCATCGCGTTGGTTAGAGTCCTTTGGAAGAATCATAATGTGGAAGAATCGACGTGGGAGCTTCGAGAGGAGATGGAGCGTAGATATCCGTGGCTTTTTAATTCGGGTAAGTCTCGTTAAAATTCGGGTCGAATTTTCTTTAAGGGGGAGTGAATGTCACGACCCGAAAACTAGGCTCTATGTTATTAGTAATAAATAATTATTATTTATTTATTTGCTTATTTATTTATTTAAAGTATTATTTATTTAAATATTTATGTGTGCATTTTATGTTTCATAATAATTTATATCTAGCATTTTATTTGGGTCATTTGTGCTAGTGTAGAAGTGTTGAGTCTTATTTGTAAGTGGGGAGTTTATTTGAAAAAGGGTAGTATTAGGGGGAGGGGCCTAAGTGTAAATGTTCAAATATTCTTTCTCCTACTCCCTCCCTACTCCCTCTCTTTCTCCCTCACTTCTCATCCCTCTCCCAACAACTCTCTCTCTCTCTCCCATAGCTCAAGCAAAAAGGGTATGTATTTCTTCTCTACCTTCTCTCTTCAATCTAACCATCTTCCTCTTGTTATTTCTCATTTCTTAAAACATGAAACTTGTTTAGATCGTCGTTAGGATCGTAGAAGGCTAAAAATATTCGAGTTCCGGCAACTTTGAGAAAATTCAAGTAAGTTGCTTTTCCCCCATTTTTATGCTAAAATATTCATATCATACTTATATAATGCTTGGGTTGTTATAATTGAAGTTTGGATGAGGTTGCAATTTATTTAGAATTTATTTGGGAATTATTTGGGTTTTTGGGTTAAAAATGGTGAATATGTGAATGTTGGGTTTAAATCTTGTTTATGGGTTGTGAGATGGTGTTGTTTAAGTTCCCTTGATGTTTAGATGTTGTTTTAGTACCTTGGAAACTAGTTTGAAAGCTTTGATTTTGAGCATTTAGTGAAGGTTTGTGTTTTGGTTCGAAAATGGTGAACCCAGCTCTGTTTCTCCAACCCAGAATTGATCCGGGCGCCCGCCCATACGCCCATGAGCGCCCGCTTACTTGTGATGTTAATGACCCGTAGTTTCTGCCTCTCGGGAGCGCCCGCCTGTTCCTTTCTGAGCGCCCGCCCGTACCCTTTCGGGCGACCGCCCGCCTCCGCCTAGGCGCCCGCCCGCCTCCAATTCCTGGCACCTATTCTGTAATTGTTTTTGAAGTAGATTATAACTTCAACCCCTATTTTGAGTAGTGTCCTTTTGGCTTAAATGACCATTATGGAGTACTCTAATAATGATTTTGGTTCCTTTGTGAATGTATGTGATATGGGATTTGATTAAATTATTATTTGGAAATATGAAGCACTTTTATGATGCGCGTTTATTCAATTCATCTTTTTGGTGATTAATTGGAATGATTCCCTACTTTGGAATCAATGGTTGTTTATCGTGCTAGTATTTTATTACTTAGCCTTTACTTAAAATTCCAGCTGGTATTTTGTGTGTGTTTGGGCGATGCGAAACATTATGATGGCACAGCCAAGTCCATTGTGATGTTGACCATTGTCTTGCCCCATTATTTCCCTCCTCCAGATTGGCCTTGGATGTGAGATGAGCTAGCCCCTTTGTGAGCACTTTAGCTACTGGTTTTCGGGCCTTGACTGTGTGTCACTGTCCCCTTGTTATTGGTTCCGGTACCGGGGATTTTCTCTTCAGCTTTTATGCTACTACGAAGATGTTGATTGTTGATTATTGAAGCTGCGCAGCGACCTTTACTTGGTTCTTTCAGTTGGGAAACCTTGGCTAATATCCTTTGTTAATTGTTTATTTCCGCTGCTATCTGTTAAATGATAATTGCTATGTGCAATGTGATTTATTATTGATTATTGCATCTTAGCATGTCATGTAGTTACATTAGTAACTTATTGAGATTTATCTCACCCCTTTCCTTTTGTCTTTGTTTTTCCTTAACCCCCCCCAGGTGGAAAGGATTAGACTCGCTGATCACGAGACAGGACGTCGCGAGGGTTGAGCTTTTGGGGCAAGTTGATATTGGTGGGTTTACATTATATAAATGTGTAACCTTTTTGGGATATTTGTACCAAACATTGACGTCATTAGGATTTGTATATTTTTATATCTTTGGCGTATAAGCTTATGGAGTTTATACTAGTTTTATTTTGTGGTTCAAGTTGGATTTCAAAACTTTGTGTCATCATCTTTTGGGTATAAAAGGAAATTTTTATCTTCATTATTTTAGAGTTTATTGTTTAAGTCGAAGTCCAGCTCGCGCACTCCGGGCCCGCGGGGTCGGGGTCGCGACAGGTTACTTCTCACACCCGGTAACAAAGCCTCTCAGTTGCCTTTTCCGCTGTCAACCAACCTCTCGGCCTCTAATCTCCAGATCTACAACATCCGCGATGAATTCACATTTCAATGTTTGTTTCTGAAGAAGATTTTAGTGACATTACAGGTAAGATATGTGTGATAGCTCGGTGAAATGTCAAGAAATTATGGCTCTGAGGCAATAATACTCAGCGAGTTATTAAATACCTTTTGATATGGTTTCCTGTCTTTCTCTTCTTTATTGTCATCGGTCTATTTACGTCTTTGGAATTTATACCTCTCATTTTTTAATTCTTTATTTGTTACATGTTATGGACTTTGAATTAGAATTGATTGGTTTTTTATTGTGTTTTGGTTTGAAATTAAGAATGTGTAACATAAGGGATTAACAAGAGTTTTTTGTAATTGCTCTAGCTCTGGTTTGTTTGTTTTTTCTAATGAATAATCGATCTTAAAGTTCAGAGCCAAAATTTAGTGTAACACCCATCGAATTTCCTGTTAAATATTTGACATACTTGTTAAATACTTGAACTTGCATATTATGTGCTAGTTTTACTTGGGTTAAATTTTTAACTGCTTTAAATAGTTAAGGTGGTTAAATGTCTAGTTTTGACTTTTGGGTCATGTGTGAAAATTGGACTTTAGGGGTCTTTTTGTTAAAAGTGAAACTTGAGGGGCCTAAGTGTCATTTTTGAAAGTTGAAAGGATAAATGTTGTTTGCCTTCTTCTCTGAGGCAAATTTCCCAAATCTTTACGTTGCTCTTCCTCTGTTCTGAAAAGCTAGGGTTAGAATTTTCCCTATTCCCGACTCCTCGAGTTTAATTATCCCTCCGTTCTTGCTTCCGATCCCGGATTAATATTCGTGGCGTTGAATAGAGCGTTCCAGGCCGAACAGAAATAAGTTTTGGTCAACTTGAATTTTGACTAGGTAAGTTATTAGCTCCCCCTTGCTTGTAATAACATGCATAAATGTTATTCTCGATACTTGTGATTGTTAATTTTGTGTTTGGGGTGATTTTTGTGGTACTTGTAAATTTGGGACAAAAGGAGTAAAATTCCCCTGTGTAAAATTATAAAGGGATTTGGAAAGATGAGTTTGAATGATGTTATGCCTTTTCTGGGAATGTTGAATTTGTTAGGAAATGTTACTCCTACGTTTGGAACGGAAAATATTTCAACCTGGGAAAGAATGAAAATTTCGCATTTTAGTACACTGTGCGACCGCACAAAAATGAGTGTGCGACCGCACATCTTTCTGAAGGATTTTTCAAAGAAATTGACATGCTTGTGTGCGGCCGCACAGTCCATTGTGGGCGACCGCACAGTTGTCTGAAAAACAAAGATTTTGTTTAAAGTTTGTATAAAGTTGGAAGTAACCCTAGTTAAGGTATATAACCTTAATATAAGATGTCCTAGCAAGTGTTGTGATACTTTAGGGGCATCAGACTTGGTCTTAACCATGTATACTCATTGAATTAAAATGAGAACATAGGTATAAGAGTAGTATCTCTTCTTTATGTCCTGAAAGTGCTATGAACAAGCACTAATGTGTTATACTTGTTGTGAATCCAATGATTGTGCACCTTAGAGGCATTAGCCTAAGGTCTTAGACTTGAACATCCTAAGAATAAGAGTGGGATTTGGTAAGAGTAAATGTATAACTCTTATACTTGTTTGAATGTCCAAAGATTGGAAGTTATAACTTGAAGTATAAGACATTAAAAGCTTGTACATGACTTGAACATCCATAGAAATGGATTAAGACTTGAATATAAGATAATAAAATCTTGTACTTGGCTTGACACCAATACATATGTATGGTAGTGAACTAGAAAGTGCTATGAACAAGCACTAACTTGTATGAAACATGTTCTTGTTGTGTATGTGCAAACATTGCATATAGTTGCTTGATAACAAGGTGACTTCTTGAGTACTTGAAGCATGTTCCTTGTTGAGCTAGTCCACTACATTTGGATTAGTTCTTCTCCCGTTGTTCAAGTAAATATCTACTTGTACTTTCTTGTGTGAGTCCAGCTGGTTCTCCTTGCTTGTTCGAAAATGTATAGGTTCACGCTTGTCGCGAGAGCTGGGGTTTAAGTGACAATCGGGTCCCTATGTATTTCTGCCCGACCCCTTACTACCGGCCATAGTAAGGGCATAGCTTCCTTAGTTGGAGCAATAAGCCTGACTTAAGTGAATGCTAAATTCCCGTCCCGAACACCTCATGAATAATCATGAGTACTGATATTGAGAATGACACTGGTTACCGGGTCTTCTGATATATACTGAATAATCAGTTCCTGTTATTGATCGTGAAGTCAAAGTAATACAAGCTTCGACAACAATGGTATTCTTGGGAGGAATAAGGAAGGAAGCAATATCCTTATAACTTGCTTGTTTAGCCTTATGTGCTATTTGATGAGTGGATTATCCTCTCATATACTTGTTACTTGATGATACTTGATATATAATTACTTGAGTATCTACTTGAATTGCATGATAGCATGTCATGTAGTTGCATCTAATAGCTTACTGAGATTTATCTCACCCTTTATTTGTTCCCCCCCCCCAGGAAAGGAAGGATAGTGCGCAGTGAGGCTCGACATAGTTGGGAGCTTGCTTCGCAGGTCGTGATTATTTTGGGGCTTGTGTCCTTTTACACTTGGTGAGGACGATGTATTATGGGTTTTGTAACTCCTTATTTTGGGGTAGACAGTTCTTGTTGTCACTAGACATCTTGTATTGTACTCTTAATGCCAGCTTATGTGCTAGGCATGTTTCCGCTGTGTATGTATTAAGTTTGGTTTTGAATTTTCTTGTCTAGAACTCGTGTTGTGAGCTAGTATAGCTCCTTACTCTAGAATATATATATCATGTCAGTTTGTTAAACAAATGTCATTAACTTTCTTGTTAAGTTTCTTGTTTCCCGTTAGGCACTCCCATCCAGGTTCGAGGTTCTATTAGGGGATCCCGGGACCTGGGGGCGTGATAGGTTGGTATCAGAGCTACCCTGGTTTAGCTACCATGTTTAGCTACCTTGGTTTGCTCTAAGTCTGGATAGGGTCTATGGCCTAGGTATGGGTGAGTCTTGGGGTGTTATTAATAACGCTGAGTGTTTACCTACAGGTACAATGAGTTCTGAAGGTACTAGTGGCAGTAATCAACTGAGATCTATAACTCCTCAAGAAGAAATGGTTGATAATGTTGACTGGGATTATCCTAATCGCCTTACAAGGTTCTTGAAGCTGAAACCTCGTAGTTTTGATGGGGAATTTGATGCTAAGAAGGCAGAAGAGTGGATTGAAAGTATTGAGAAGATCTTTACAGCCTTGAGATGTGCAGGTGGTGATAAGGTAACCTTTGCAACTTTTAAACTTGAGAAAGCCGCTGAACATTGGTGGCAAGTGTTGAGTAAAAGCTGGGAACTGGAAGGTGTACCACAGACATGGGAGAATTTTCTTAAAGCTTTTAAGTCGCAGTTTATTCCAACAGTGGTCCAAGATAGGAAAGAGATGGAATTTCTTAATCTGGAGCAGGGAAGTCTGACCGTGGGGCAATACTCAACCAAGTTCACAGAATTGGCCAGGTATTGTGATCACTTAGTTCCAAACGAAGCCAAGAAGGCACAGAGGTTTGTTAAAGGGTTGAGGACTGAGTATAGGAAGCAACTTCTTTCTTTACAACTCACTAGCTATCAGCAAGCAGTGGAGAAGGCTTATACCATTGAAAATGATATCGAAGAACACAAGGTGAAGTTGGGAACAACCATGACTGGTCGTGTATCAGAGAAAACTCAGGGATCTGGTTCTAAAGGTGGTAAATCTGGCCGCCAAGATCGTCGATTCCGACAGCCAACCGAAAGCAAAGGTAGTGTATCAACTGGTTCGAGGACAACAGTCCAAGGTCCCAGGAGAGTATGTGGCTATTGTTCGAAAGAAGGCCATTCTGAAGACAAGTGTTGGCTAAAGCAAGGAAAGTGTATAGTGTGTGGTGAAGCGGGGCACTTTGCTAGAAATTGTTCTAAAAGTAAAGTAAATCAAGTTGGGAGTACAAGTCAACCAGCCTCAGGTTCCAAGAGAGATAGTGGTGGTCGACCAAAAGTTCAGGGTCGAGTGTTTGCTTTAGATCAGCAGGGTGTAGCTGAGTCTTCTGTGGTCATAGGAGGTATTATATTACTTTCTAGTACGAGAGCGCGAGTCTTGATAGATCCAGGCTCATCTCATTCTTATGTGGCATCTCATTTTGTGTCGCATTTGCATGTTCTTCCTGATTCTATGCCTTATGTGCTAGAAGTATCTTCCCCTATGGGAGATTGCATGTTTACTTCTGAGGTTTACAAGAAATGTGAGGTCCTTGTGGGTGATCATGCCCTTCTTGCTGACCTAGTCGTGTTATAAGGGACTTTGACGTGATTCTTGGCATGGATTGGCTATATGTGCATCATGCATCTGTTGATTGTTATAGAAAAGTAGTAACTTTTTCTATTCCTGGTTTGCCTGATTTTACCTTTGAAGGTGATAGGCCTTTATGTGATATACATGTTATTTCTGCTTTAAAAGCTAGAAAACTTTTATCTCGTGGTTGTGCCGGGTATCTCGCATGTGTACTTGATCAGAGTTTATCTGTTCCCAAGATGGAGGATATTCCTGTTGTGTCTGAATTTTCAGATGTGTTCTCTTCCGAGTATAGCATGCCACCTGATCGAGAGCTAGAGTTCTGTATTGAGTTATTACCAGGTACAGCACCAATCTCTAAAGCACCTTATAGAATGGCTCCAGCTGAGTTAAGAGAGTTGAAAACACAGCTTGAGGAATTGCTTGAAAGGGGCTTTATCAGGCCTAGTGTATCACCGTGGGGTGCACCAGTGTTATTTGTCAGAAAGAAAGATGGGACTCTGCGATTGTGTATTGATTACAGAGATCTTAATCAGGTAACTATCAAGAACAAATATCCGTTACCTCATATTGATGACTTGTTTGATCAGCTTCAGGGTTCAGTAGTGTATTCGAAGCTTGACTTGAGAAGTGGTTATCATCAGTTGAAAATCAGATCTGAGGATATACCAAAGACAGCTTTCCGTACCAGGTATGGGCATTATGAGTTTATTGTTATGCCATTCGGTTTGACAAATGCTCCAGCTGTATTTATTGATTTGATGAACCGTATATTCAAGCCATATCTTGATTGTTTTGTGGTGGTATTCATTGATGACATTCTTGTGTATTCTAAGTCACGGGCTGAGCATGAACAACATCTCAGAGTGGTATTACAAGTTCTTCGTGAGAAACAATTATTTGCAAAATTCAGCAAATGTGCTTTCTGGTTAGAAGAAGTTTCATTCTTGGGGCATGTTGTGTCTGCTACTGGTATTGCAGTAGATCCTTCCAAAGTTGAAGCAGTTGTAAACTGGAAGAGGCCAACTACAGTGACTGAGATCCGTAGTTTCTTGGGCTTGGCTAGTTATTATCGGAGGTTCATTGAGGGATTCTCCAAGATTGCTACTCCATTGACTAATATGACTCGAAAAGCTATTTCTTTTGAGTGGAATGATAAATGTGAAACAAGTTTTCAGGAGTTGAAAAGGCGTTTGACTACAGCTCCAGTCTTGGCTTTGCCTAATGGTTCTGAGCATTTCATGGTTTATACTGATGCTTCTAAAGAAGGATTGGGTTGTGTTCTAATGCAAGATGGCAAGGTAATAGCTTATGCTTCTCGAAAACTATCTCCTTATGAAAAGAATTATCCTACTCATGATTTAGAGTTGGCTGCGATTATTTTTGCTTTGCATAAATGGAGGCATTACTTGTATGGAACTAAATTTGAAGTCTTTACTGATCATAAGAGCTTGAAGTACTTGTTTTCTCAAAAAGAGCTTAACATGAGGCAACGTAGATGGATGGAGAAATTGAAGGATCATGATTGTACTATCCTTTATCATCCAGGAAAAGCCAATGTTGTGGCAGATGCACTGAGCCGAAAGACTTATATTTCTTGCTTGATGATTCGTGAATGGAAGATGTTTGAAGATTTGTGTGATTGGAATCCTTGTGAATCAAATCATGGAGTTATGTTTGCGAATATAAAAGCTACTTCAGATTTACTCCAACAGATCAAAGAAGCTCAGGTAGTTGATTCTGAATTACAGAAAATCATTAGTGGAATGAATGAAGGAAAGCAACCAGATTTTTCTTTTAATAGTGATGGAATTCTTACCTTCCGAGGTCGAGTTTGTATTCCAGTTGATCCTGAGATGAAGAAGAAAGTTCTTGAAGAGGCTCACAAAGCCAAGTATACTATTCATCCTGGAAGTACTAAAATGTACCAAGACTTGAAGAAACATTTCTGGTGGAACAATATGAAAAGAGAAATTGCTGAGTATGTATCCAAATGTTTGACTTGTCAACAAGTAAAAGTGGAACATCAACGTCCAGCAGGTTTGTTGCAACCATTGGAAATTCCGGAGTGGAAATGGGAACATATTACTATGGATTTTGTGACTGGTTTGCCACGTACCAGACGAGGCCATGATGCTGTTTGGGTTATTGTGGACAGGTTGACTAAATCAGCTCATTTCTTGTCTGTTTCCATGGGATATTCATTGTCTCAGTTGGCATCTTTATATGTTCAGGAGATTGTCCGACTGCATGGAGTTCCTGTGAGTATTGTATCTGATAGAGATCCTCGTTTTACTTCTCGATTCTGGCAGTCTCTTCAGGGTGCTATGGGTACTAAATTGAATTTCAGTACTGCTTTTCATCCTCAATCTGATGGGCAATCTGAGAGACTTATACAGATTCTTGAGGATATGTTACGTGCTTGTGTTATTGATTTCAAAGGCAGTTGGGATACTCATCTTCCTTTGGCTGAGTTTGCTTATAATAACAGTTTTCAGTCTAGCATTGAAATGGCTCCATATGAGGCTCTTTATGGCAGAAAATGTCGATCTCCTATATGCTGGGATGAAGTGGGAGAAGCTAGACTCTTGGGTCCTGAAATGGTTCAACAATCAGTTGAGAGTGTGAAACTTATTCGAGATAGATTGCGTACAGCTCAGAGTAGACAAAAGAGTTATGCAGATCATCGTAGAAGGGATCTTGAATTTCAGGTAGGTGACTTTGTATTCTTGAAGGTCTCTCCTCGTAGAGGTATAAAGAGATTTGGGAAGAAAGGAAAGTTATCTCCTCGTTATATCGGTCCATTTGAGATTCTAGAAAGAGTTGGTAAGTTGGCTTATAGAGTGGCTTTACCTCCTTCTTTATCTGGTATTCATAACGTGTTCCATGTATCTATGCTTCGCAAGTATATGGCAGATGAATCACATGTTCTTGAGTATGAGGCTATTCTATTTCAGCCTGATTTGTCTTATGAGGAACAGCCTGTTGAAATTCTTGACTGGAAAGAGCAAGTATTGCGTACCAAAAGGATTCCTATTGTGAAGGTCCTTTGGAGGAATCATGAAATTGAAGAAGCTACTTGGGAAACCGAGAAAAAGATGCGAGATAAATACCCGAGCCTATTTGAAAACTTTGGTAAGTAAAATTCGTGGGCGAATTTTCTTTAAGGTGGGGAGGATGTAACACCCATCGAATTTCCTGTTAAATATTTGACATACTTGTTAAATACTTGAACTTGCATATTATGTGCTAGTTTTACTTGGGTTAAATTTTTAACTGCTTTAAATAGTTAAGGTGGTTAAATGTCTAGTTTTGACTTTTGGGTCATGTGTGAAAATTGGACTTTAGGGGTCTTTTTGTTAAAAGTGAAACTTGAGGGGCCTAAGTGTCATTTTTGAAAGTTGAAAGGATAAATGTTGTTTGCCTTCTTCTCTGAGGCAAATTTCCCAAATCTTTACGTTGCTCTTCCTCTGTTCTGAAAAGCTAGGGTTAGAATTTTCCCTATTCCCGACTCCTCGAGTTTAATTATCCCTCCGTTCTTGCTTCCGATCCCGGATTAATATTCGTGGCGTTGAATAGAGCGTTCCAGGCCGAACAGAAATAAGTTTTGGTCAACTTGAATTTTGACTAGGTAAGTTATTAGCTCCCCCTTGCTTGTAATAACATGCATAAATGTTATTCTCGATACTTGTGATTGTTAATTTTGTGTTTGGGGTGATTTTTGTGGTACTTGTAAATTTGGGACAAAAGGAGTAAAATTCCCCTGTGTAAAATTATAAAGGGATTTGGAAAGATGAGTTTGAATGATGTTATGCCTTTTCTGGGAATGTTGAATTTGTTAGGAAATGTTACTCCTACGTTTGGAACGGAAAATATTTCAACCTGGGAAAGAATGAAAATTTCGCATTTTAGTACACTGTGCGACCGCACAAAAATGAGTGTGCGACCGCACATCTTTCTGAAGGATTTTTCAAAGAAATTGACATGCTTGTGTGCGGCCGCACAGTCCATTGTGGGCGACCGCACAGTTGTCTGAAAAACAAAGATTTTGTTTAAAGTTTGTATAAAGTTGGAAGTAACCCTAGTTAAGGTATATAACCTTAATATAAGATGTCCTAGCAAGTGTTGTGATACTTTAGGGGCATCAGACTTGGTCTTAACCATGTATACTCATTGAATTAAAATGAGAACATAGGTATAAGAGTAGTATCTCTTCTTTATGTCTTGAAAGTGCTATGAACAAGCACTAATGTGTTATACTTGTTGTGAATCCAATGATTGTGCACCTTAGAGGCATTAGCCTAAGGTCTTAGACTTGAACATCCTAAGAATAAGAGTGGGATTTGGTAAGAGTAAATGTATAACTCTTATACTTGTTTGAATGTCCAAAGATTGGAAGTTATAACTTGAAGTATAAGACATTAAAAGCTTGTACATGACTTGAACATCCATAGAAATGGATTAAGACTTGAATATAAGATAATAAAATCTTGTACTTGGCTTGACACCAATACATATGTATGGTAGTGAACTAGAAAGTGCTATGAACAAGCACTAACTTGTATGAAACATGTTCTTGTTGTGTATGTGCAAACATTGCATATAGTTGCTTGATAACAAGGTGACTTCTTGAGTACTTGAAGCATGTTCCTTGTTGAGCTAGTCCACTACATTTGGATTAGTTCTTCTCCCGTTGTTCAAGTAAATATCTACTTGTACTTTCTTGTGTGAGTCCAGCTGGTTCTCCTTGCTTGTTCGAAAATGTATAGGTTCACGCTTGTCGCGAGAGCTGGGGTTTAAGTGACAATCGGGTCCCTATGTATTTCTGCCCGACCCCTTACTACCGGCCATAGTAAGGGCATAGCTTCCTTAGTTGGAGCAATAAGCCTGACTTAAGTGAATGCTAAATTCCCGTCCCGAACACCTCATGAATAATCATGAGTACTGATATTGAGAATGACACTGGTTACCGGGTCTTCTGATATATACTGAATAATCAGTTCCTGTTATTGATCGTGAAGTCAAAGTAATACAAGCTTCGACAACAATGGTATTCTTGGGAGGAATAAGGAAGGAAGCAATATCCTTATAACTTGCTTGTTTAGCCTTATGTGCTATTTGATGAGTGGATTATCCTCTCATATACTTGTTACTTGATGATACTTGATATATAATTACTTGAGTATCTACTTGAATTGCATGATAGCATGTCATGTAGTTGCATCTAATAGCTTACTGAGATTTATCTCACCCTTTATTTGTTCCCCCCCCCCAGGAAAGGAAGGATAGTGCGCAGTGAGGCTCGACATAGTTGGGAGCTTGCTTCGCAGGTCGTGATTATTTTGGGGCTTGTGTCCTTTTACACTTGGTGAGGACGATGTATTATGGGTTTTGTAACTCCTTATTTTGGGGTAGACAGTTCTTGTTGTCACTAGACATCTTGTATTGTACTCTTAATGCCAGCTTATGTGCTAGGCATGTTTCCGCTGTGTATGTATTAAGTTTGGTTTTGAATTTTCTTGTCTAGAACTCGTGTTGTGAGCTAGTATAGCTCCTTACTCTAGAATATATATATCATGTCAGTTTGTTAAACAAATGTCATTAACTTTCTTGTTAAGTTTCTTGTTTCCCGTTAGGCACTCCCATCCAGGTTCGAGGTTCTATTAGGGGATCCCGGGACCTGGGGGCGTGATAGGTTGGTATCAGAGCTACCCTGGTTTAGCTACCATGTTTAGCTACCTTGGTTTGCTCTAAGTCTGGATAGGGTCTATGGCCTAGGTATGGGTGAGTCTTGGGGTGTTATTAATAACGCTGAGTGTTTACCTACAGGTACAATGAGTTCTGAAGGTACTAGTGGCAGTAATCAACTGAGATCTATAACTCCTCAAGAAGAAATGGTTGATAATGTTGACTGGGATTATCCTAATCGCCTTACAAGGTTCTTGAAGCTGAAACCTCGTAGTTTTGATGGGGAATTTGATGTTAAGAAGGCAGAAGAGTGGATTGAAAGTATTGAGAAGATCTTTACAGCCTTGAGATGTGCAGGTGGTGATAAGGTAACCTTTGCAACTTTTAAACTTGAGAAAGCCGCTGAACATTGGTGGCAAGTGTTGAGTAAAAGCTGGGAACTGGAAGGTGTACCACAGACATGGGAGAATTTTCTTAAAGCTTTAAGTCGCAGTTTATTCCAACAGTGGTCCAAGATAGGAAAGAGATGGTATTTCTTAATCTGGAGCAGGGAAGTCTGACCGTGGGGCAATACTCAACCAAGTTCACAGAATTGGCCAGGTATTGTGATCACTTAGTTCCAAACGAAGCCAAGAAGGCACAGAGGTTTGTTAAAGGGTTAGGACTGAGTATAGGAAGCAACTTCTTTCTTTTACAACTCACTAGCTATCAGCAAGCAGTGGAGAAGGCTTATACCATTGAAAATGATATCGAAGAACACAAGGTGAAGTTGGGAACAACCATGACTGGTCGTGTATCAGAGAAAACTCAGGGATCTGGTTCTAAAGGTGGTAAATCTGGCCGCCAAGATCGTCGATTCCGACAGCCAACCGAAAGCAAAGGTAGTGTATCAACTGGTTCGAGGACAACAGTCCAAGGTCCCAGGAGAGTATGTGGCTATTGTTCGAAAGAAGGCCATTCTGAAGACAAGTGTTGGCTAAAGCAAGGAAAGTGTATAGTGTGTGGTGAAGCGGGGCACTTTGCTAGAAATTGTTCTAAAAGTAAAGTAAATCAAGTTGGGAGTACAAGTCAACCAGCCTCAGGTTCCAAGAGAGATAGTGGTGGTCGACCAAAAGTTCAGGGTCGAGTGTTTGCTTTAGATCAGCAGGGTGTAGCTGAGTCTTCTGTGGTCATAGGAGGTATTATATTACTTTCTAGTACGAGAGCGCGAGTCTTGATAGATCCAGGCTCATCTCATTCTTATGTGGCATCTCATTTTGTGTCGCATTTGCATGTTCTTCCTGATTCTATGCCTTATGTGCTAGAAGTATCTTCCCCTATGGGAGATTGCATGTTTACTTCTGAGGTTTACAAGAAATGTGAGGTCCTTGTGGGTGATCATGCCCTTCTTGCTGACCTAGTCGTGTTATAAGGGACTTTGACGTGATTCTTGGCATGGATTGGCTATATGTGCATCATGCATCTGTTGATTGTTATAGAAAAGTAGTAACTTTTTCTATTCTTGGTTTGCCTGATTTTACCTTTGAAGGTGATAGGCCTTTATGTGATATACATGTTATTTCTGCTTTAAAAGCTAGAAAACTTTTATCTCGTGGTTGTGCCGGGTATCTCGCATGTGTACTTGATCAGAGTTTATCTGTTCCCAAGATGGAGGATATTCCTGTTGTGTCTGAATTTTCAGATGTGTTCTCTTCCGAGTATAGCATGCCACCTGATCGAGAGCTAGAGTTCTGTATTGAGTTATTACCAGGTACAGCACCAATCTCTAAAGCACCTTATAGAATGGCTCCAGCTGAGTTAAGAGAGTTGAAAACACAGCTTGAGGAATTGCTTGAAAGGGGCTTTATCAGGCCTAGTGTATCACCGTGGGGTGCACCAGTGTTATTTGTCAGAAAGAAAGATGGGACTCTGCGATTGTGTATTGATTACAGAGATCTTAATCAGGTAACTATCAAGAACAAATATCCGTTACCTCATATTGATGACTTGTTTGATCAGCTTCAGGGTTCAGTAGTGTATTCGAAGCTTGACTTGAGAAGTGGTTATCATCAGTTGAAAATCAGATCTGAGGATATACCAAAGACAGCTTTCCGTACCATGTATGGGCATTATGAGTTTATTGTTATGCCATTCGGTTTGACAAATGCTCCAGCTGTATTTATGGATTTGATGAACCGTATATTCAAGCCATATCTTGATTGTTTTGTGGTGGTATTCATTGATGACATTCTTGTGTATTCTAAGTCACGGGCTGAGCATGAACAACATCTCAGAGTGGTATTACAAGTTCTTCGTGAGAAACAATTATTTGCAAAATTCAGCAAATGTGCTTTCTGGTTAGAAGAAGTTTCATTCTTGGGGCATGTTATGTCTGCTACTGGTATTGCAGTAGATCCTTCCAAAGTTGAAGCAGTTGTAAACTGGAAGAGGCTAACTACAGTGACTGAGATCCGTAGTTTCTTGGGCTTGGCTAGTTATTATCGGAGGTTCATTGAGGGATTCTCCAAGATTGCTACTCCATTGACTAATATGACTCGAAAAGCTATTTCTTTTGAGTGGAATGATAAATGTGAAACAAGTTTTCAGGAGTTGAAAAGGCGTTTGACTACAGCTCCAGTCTTGGCTTTGCCTAATGGTTCTGAGCATTTCATGGTTTATACTGATGCTTCTAAAGAAGGATTGGGTTGTGTTCTAATGCAAGATGGCAAGGTAATAGCTTATGCTTCTCGAAAACTATCTCCTTATGAAAAGAATTATCCTACTCATGATTTAGAGTTGGCTGCGATTATTTTTGCTTTGCATAAATGGAGGCATTACTTGTATGGAACTAAATTTGAAGTCTTTACTGATCATAAGAGCTTGAAGTACTTGTTTTCTCAAAAAGAGCTTAACATGAGGCAACGTAGATGGATGGAGAAATTGAAGGATCATGATTGTACTATCCTTTATCATCCAGGAAAAGCCAATGTTGTGGCAGATGCACTGAGCCGAAAGACTTATATTTCTTGCTTGATGATTCGTGAATGGAAGATGTTTGAAGATTTGTGTGATTGGAATCCTTGTGAATCAAATCATGGAGTTATGTTTGCGAATATAAAAGCTACTTCAGATTTACTCCAACAGATCAAAGAAGCTCAGGTAGTTGATTCTGAATTACAGAAAATCATTAGTGGAATGAATGAAGGAAAGCAACCAGATTTTTCTTTTAATAGTGATGGAATTCTTACCTTTCGAGGTCGAGTTTGTATTCCAGTTGATCCTGAGATGAAGAAGAAAGTTCTTGAAGAGGCTCACAAAGCCAAGTATACTATTCATCCTGGAAGTACTAAAATGTACCAAGACTTGAAGAAACATTTCTGGTGGAACAATATGAAAAGAGAAATTGCTGAGTATGTATCCAAATGTTTGACTTGTCAACAAGTAAAAGTGGAACATCAACGTCCAGCAGGTTTGTTGCAACCATTGGAAATTCCGGAGTGGAAATGGGAACATATTACTATGGATTTTGTGACTGGTTTGCCACGTACCAGACGAGGCCATGATGCTGTTTGGGTTATTGTGGACAGTTGACTAAATCAGCTCATTTCTTGTCTGTTTCCATGGATATTCATTGTCTCAGTTGGCATCTTTATATGTTCAGGAGATTGTCCGACTGCATGGAGTTCCTGTGAGTATTGTATCTGATAGAGATCCTCGTTTTACTTCTCGATTCTGGCAGTCTCTTCAGGGTGCTATGGGTACTAAATTGAATTTCAGTACTGCTTTTCATCCTCAATCTGATGGGCAATCTGAGAGACTTATACAGATTCTTGAGGATATGTTACGTGCTTGTGTTATTGATTTCAAAGGCAGTTGGGATACTCATCTTCCTTTGGCTGAGTTTGCTTATAATAACAGTTTTTCAGTCTAGCATTGAAATGGCTCCATATGAGGCTCTTTATGGCAGAAAATGTCGATCTCCTATATGCTGGGATGAAGTGGGAGAAGCTAGACTCTTGGGTCCTGAAATGGTTCAACAATCAGTTGAGAGTGTGAAACTTATTCGAGATAGATTGCGTACAGCTCAGAGTAGACAAAAGAGTTATGCAGATCATCGTAGAAGGGATCTTGAATTTCAGGTAGGTGACTTTGTATTCTTGAAGGTCTCTCCTCGTAGAGGTATAAAGAGATTTGGGAAGAAAGGAAAGTTATCTCCTCGTTATATCGGTCCATTTGAGATTCTAGAAAGAGTTGGTAAGTTGGCTTATAGAGTGGCTTTACCTCCTTCTTTATCTGGTATTCATAACGTGTTCCATGTATCTATGCTTCGCAAGTATATGGCAGATGAATCACATGTTCTTGAGTATGAGGCTATTCTATTTCAGCCTGATTTGTCTTATGAGGAACAGCCTGTTGAAATTCTTGACTGGAAAGAGCAAGTATTGCGTACCAAAAGGATTCCTATTGTGAAGGTCCTTTGGAGGAATCATGAAATTGAAGAAGCTACTTGGGAAACCGAGAAAGAGATGCGAGATAAATACCCGAGCCTATTTGAAAACTTTGGTAAGTAAAAATTCGTGGGCGAATTTTCTTTAAGGTGGGGAGGATGTAACACCCATCGAATTTCCTGTTAAATATTTGACATACTTGTTAAATACTTGAACTTGCATATTATGTGCTAGTTTTACTTGGGTTAAATTTTTAACTGCTTTAAATAGTTAAGGTGGTTAAATGTCCTAGTTTTGACTTTTGGGTCATGTGTGAAAATTGGACTTTAGGGGTCTTTTTGTTAAAAGTGAAACTTGAGGGGCCTAAGTGTCATTTTTGAAAGTTGAAAGGATAAATGTTGTTTGCCTTCTTCTCTGAGGCAAATTTCCCAAATCTTTACGTTGCTCTTCCTCTGTTCTGAAAAGCTAGGGTTAGAATTTTCCCTATTCCCGACTCCTCGAGTTTAATTATCCCTCCGTTCTTGCTTCCGATCCCGGATTAATATTCGTGGCGTTGAATAGAGCGTTCCAGGCCGAACAGAAATAAGTTTTGGTCAACTTGAATTTGACTAGGTAAGTTATTAGCTCCCCCTTGCTTGTAATAACATGCATAAAATGTTATTCTCGATACTTGTGATTGTTAATTTTGTGTTTGGGGTGATTTTTGTGGTACTTGTAAATTTGGGACAAAAGGAGTAAAATTCCCCTGTGTAAAATTATAAAGGGATTTGGAAAGATGAGTTTGAATGATGTTATGCCTTTTCTGGGAATGTTGAATTTGTTAGGAAATGTTACTCCTACGTTTGGAACGGAAAATATTTCAACCTGGGAAAGAATGAAAATTTCGCATTTTAGTACACTGTGCGACCGCACAAAAATGAGTGTGCGACCGCACATCTTTCTGAAGGATTTTTCAAAGAAATTGACATGCTTGTGTGCGGCCGCACAGTCCATTGTGGGCGACCGCACAGTTGTCTGAAAAACAAAGATTTTGTTTAAAGTTTGTATAAAGTTGGAAGTAACCCTAGTTAAGGTATATAACCTTAATATAAGATGTCCTAGCAAGTGTTGTGATACTTTAGGGGCATCAGACTTGGTCTTAACCATGTATACTCATTGAATTAAAATGAGAACATAGGTATAAGAGTAGTATCTCTTCTTTATGTCTTGAAAGTGCTATGAACAAGCACTAATGTGTTATACTTGTTGTGAATCCAATGATTGTGCACCTTAGAGGCATTAGCCTAAGGTCTTAGACTTGAACATCCTAAGAATAAGAGTGGGATTTGGTAAGAGTAAATGTATAACTCTTATACTTGTTTGAATGTCCAAAGATTGGAAGTTATAACTTGAAGTATAAGACATTAAAAGCTTGTACATGACTTGAACATCCATAGAAATGGATTAAGACTTGAATATAAGATAATAAAATCTTGTACTTGGCTTGACACCAATACATATGTATGGTAGTGAACTAGAAAGTGCTATGAACAAGCACTAACTTGTATGAAACATGTTCTTGTTGTGTATGTGCAACATTGCATATAGTTGCTTGATAACAAGGTGACTTCTTGAGTACTTGAAGCATGTTCCTTGTTGAGCTAGTCCACTACATTTGGATTAGTTCTTCTCCCGTTGTTCAAGTAAATATCTACTTGTACTTTCTTGTGTGAGTCCAGCTGGTTCTCCTTGCTTGTTCGAAAATGTATAGGTTCACGCTTGTCGCGAGAGCTGGGGTTTAAGTGACAATCGGGTCCCTATGTATTTCCGCCGACCCCTTACTACCGGCCATAGTAAGGGCATAGCTTCCTTAGTTGGAGCAATAAGCCTGACTTAAGTGAATGCTAAATTCCCGTCCCGAACACCTCATGAATAATCATGAGTACTGATATTGAGAATGACACTGGTTACCGGGTCTTCTGATATATACTGAATAATCAGTTCCTGTTATTGATCGTGAAGTCAAAGTAATACAAGCTTCGACAACAATGGTATTCTTGGAGGAATAAGGAAGGAAGCAATATCCTTATAACTTGCTTGTTTAGCCTTATGTGCTATTTGATGAGTGGATTATCCTCTCATATACTTGTTACTGATGATACTTGATATATAATTACTTGAGTATCTACTTGAATTGCATGATAGCATGTCATGTAGTTGCATCTAATAGCTTACTGAGATTTATCTCACCCTTTATTTGTTTTTCCCCCCCCCCAGGAAAGGAAGGATAGTGCGCAGTGAGGCTCGACATAGTTGGGAGCTTGCTTCGCAGGTCGTGATTATTTTGGGCTTGTGTCCTTTTACACTTGGTGAGGACGATGTATTATGGGTTTTGTAACTCCTTATTTTGGGTAGACAGTTCTTGTTGTCACTAGACATCTTGTTATAGTACTCTTAATGCCAGCTTATGTGCTAGGCATGTTTCCGCTGTGTATGTATTAAGTTTGGTTTTGAATTTTCTTGTCTAGAACTCGTGTTGTGAGCTAGTATAGCTCCTTACTCTAGAATATATATCATGTCAGTTTG
>JAOWBW010000363.1:409667-690999 GCA_026119855.1 Campanula takesimana | reverse complement strand
ACGTTCGTGATTCGAAGAAGCGCGAAGAACAAAGATTGAAGATCTCAGAATTTTACAGCTCTGTCACGGTTAGTGTTCTAAATTCATCCTCGTATTAATTAATCATCGTGATCGGATCTAGGCTTTTGGGTTTATTCCGCTGCGCTTGTTTGCTCAAAACCCAACATGCCACTCTAAGTAGATTAGACTTTTCTATTCCCTCCGTCCCAAAAATGTCCAAAAGATTCAAGTTTGCTCTTGATATACTTTCTTCTTAGTGTAATCTGGGGCTAGATATCATCTACACATCTTTGCTCTCTTAGTTTCTGTTCCCATTGATAATCAATTGCTCTCTCTCCCTGCTTGTGTAGTCTACTCACCTGATGGTGAACCAAGTAAATATGTGTATCAGTTTCTTGTTTCCCACCTTCCGGAGAACCGATTCTCCTCTTTTACTCATTTGTGTCTTCCATTTACCACGGTTATAATGCATAATCAACTCTTTATGGTAATCTGCGATCTGGTCTATTTCCAGGAGCTTTCATTGTACAATCTTCACTCATTGTAGGTAGTTATCTTATGTTCTATTGAAAATAAGTGAAGACATATGCAGGAATTTGATGTTCTTTCTGAAAAAGAAGAAAGGAAAATACATACAAAATCATTGTTTGGAGCAATGAAGCAGTTGAAACACACAGTAGTGTATGCAATTTGAAATTGATTTTTGGGCTTATAATAAACCAAAACTTGAATTTGTCAACCATTGTCTAATTTATGTGGGTTAAATTCGATTGCACTCTGAGAGTTTGATGTGCTTGAAATGATTTCACCGCCAAAAGCAAATCGAATCGTCTACTAATGTTTGTTTTGTGTTTGATTTTGGTTTGAAATTGGTGTATAATTTGTATTTGAATCATACTTTGGTTTGTGTGGGTTTCGCAATTTTTCCTTTGTGTTTCATTCTGAGTTTTTTATTGTGCTTGAAATCGGTGCTTGATGGGCTTGAAACCTAATAAACAATTAAACTTTAGGCATGGATCTCGTTAAGGTGCATTAGTTTTTTAACTTTTGTGTCAACACTTTTGGATGAAGTTAGGGCCTCTGGACAAAACAAATGTCTATTTTAAGTAGAGAAGTTAATACTACTAAAAAAACAGAGAGGTTAGAATTAAAAGCGAAGCTAAGTTAAAGTACGCGGGTTAAAAATACCGATTGGCCTCATTTAAGAGAATAAACCGAAAACGAGTTTTAACTGGACTGTCACTCAGACCTATGTTTCTCATACTTGCGACTATACAAGGTCACAATTTGCGTATATCTTAATTTGAATCATTAGCAAATCTCTTAAATTTCAGGTTCTACTCACAACATTGGAGAACATGGGCAGCCTGTTATATGTTATAAATATTACACAAATATTGAATAGAAACAGAATTGAAATACAAAACAGAAATTAGAAACTGGAACGAGGTGTAGTTGGGTTTGTCCGAGTCGTGTAAACCAACACTGTCCTTAAGACAAATTCGTCCCCTCACCGGTGTTGTGCTTGAGGATACGTTGGACGCCTGTCTCCCAGGATACAACGGACGGACCGGACGACGACTGCACAATAGTGCCTCCGGCGAACTTCGATGTGCCTGGAAAGAATCACCACCAGAAAAGCAGGAGGGCCAAGGAAAACGCTAAGCAAAAGATGAGAGACTGTTTGAAAATGTGTGTTAAAATGGCTGTCCAGAACACCATTTTATACTGCTCAAATGACCCAATTAATCACCCAATTAATCTGGGAATCAATGGAATTAATTTGGCTGTTACAAAATTAATTATGCAATGAATGGCTTTTAATTCTAACTGTTACAGATTCTGTTCCAGCCGAATTCAGAAATTCAGGGACGGAAAAAATAATCAAAAAGTGAGCTTGTCACGCCTAGGCCATTTCGGAGCTACATTCGTGTCCGCAGGACGCGCACACATGAGTCCAGTGGTCCGTGGCATAAATCGACAAATTTCCACTAAATTTGCACCCCCCCTGCGCACCCGGGCGCGAGAGAGAGCTCTAGTCTACACAATCTTAACCCATACAAATGGGTAATTGTATTTATACTAGCTCAACTTTTTATTCTAAACCAATGTGGGAGAAGTTCACTTGGCTTTACCCACAAATGGTCTTAGAACATTATTTCTCCCATTATCCCATTTGGGATACCCTTTTACAAGGAAGGATCCTAGGGAATTTTCCCTTCCCTTTCCATGTGGGATAGTAACCCACTTCCCCAACTTACCCATTCATTTTTGAGCATTTCAACTTCTACTTTTCATTACATAAATTGGACACACCAATTTATTACTAACAAGTAGGAGTTATTCTTTAATCAACAAATGATTTTTATTTAAGAAACGCGTGCAATTTCTCAAATTTCCTTCACACATTTACACATTTTTCCAACAATCCCCCACATGAAGGAAATTAAGAGGAATATGGTGATAAAATCCGGCAGACAAAAACTTGCATACGTAGGTGTGGGAATAATGCCCATTGAACCTCCGCTCGTACTAGCATATTTACTCTACTCGCAAGTCGATAGACGCGATGTCCTTGAATCGATATGCTTTTTTGTGTAGCCGGTCATATACTAGACACAGGTAATGTCCTGACACATTTCCGTTCTCATAGCTGTGTTCGTTCGTGGCCCTGAACACGTACCTGGTTCTGCGAGAGGGTCTAAGAATTGAGCCTCACACAATTCTCCTCGAAGCGCCCCACTTCTCTCTCACATAGGTGACGTCTTAAAGGTAACCCGTTTACCCCGCGTGACTTTCTCGACGCGTAAGAGTCATTAAAAGCATTTGCTTATCCTTGTCCCTTCGGGATGTCACTAATAGAATGGGCTTGGGGTTTTCCCCCACAGTGACGCTCTAGTCTTTTAACAGTTAGGTGGTCCCATTGAATCTAGTTCTTGGGATCTCCAGTCATCTAGATTGGGTTTTCCGCTGTGATTAACTTTCCAAGAGGCTTTAGTCCCATTCCATATCTCAATGTTTCAACTAACTCTTTAATTAATCCTTTTGTTAAAGGGTCCGCAATATTTTCTTTTGACTTTACATAGTCAATAGAAATGGTACCAGTTGAGAGTAGTTGTCTAATGGTATTATGTCTTCGACGTATATGTCTAGACTTACCATTATACATAAAGTTTTGTGCCCTTCCAATCGCTGATTGGCTATCGCAATGTATACATATTGCGGGCACGGGTTTTTCCCATCTGGGAATATCTTCTATAAATTGGCGTAGCCACTCGGCCACTTCACCACATTTATCTAACGCTATAAACTCAGATTCCATCGTGGATCTAGCTATAACTGTTTGTTTTGAAGATTTCCATGATATAGCAGCTCCTGCTAAAGTAAATACATATCCACTCGTAGACCTTGAGTCTTTGATGTCGGATATCCAATTAGCATCGCTATATCCTTCTATCACCGCAGGATGACGCGTATAGTGTAATCCATGATCTCGAGTATATCTTAAGTACCTAAGTACTTTTACTATACCTTTCCAATGTTCCGTACCCGGATTACTAGTGTAACGACTCAGTTTGCTTACCACGTATGCAATATCTGGTCTTGTACAACTCATCAAGTACATTAGGCTTCCAATAATTCTCGAGTATTCAACTTGAGAAACGGTTTCACCTTTATTCTTTGTTAGATGTAGATTTGGATCAATTGGAATTTTAGAGATAGCTAAGTCATCTTTGTTAAATTTCTCAAGAATTTTATCCACATAATGTGATTGACTTAAAGCCAATCCATTGGATATTCTAGAAATTTTCACACCAAGGATAACGTCCGCTAATCCCATATCTTTCATGTCAAACTTCGAATTTAACATATCTTTAGTGGATTTGATCATCTTAGCACAACTTCCTATGATAAGCATGTCGTCTACGTAAAGACATAAAATGACATAACCATTTTCCGTGTCTTTTACATAAACACATTTATCACATTCATTTATTTTAAATCCACTTCCTATCATGGCTTGATCAAACTTTTGATGCCATTGTTTTGGTGCTTGTTTCAAGCCATATAGAGACTTTACTAATTTGCACACTTTCTTTTCTTGCCCATGTGAAACAAACCCTCGGGTTGTTCCATGTAAATTTCCTCTTCTAAATCACCATTTAGAAATGCGGTTTTTACATCCATTTGGTGCACTTCAAGATTCCTTAAAGCGGCTATTGCAAGTACTACTCTTATTGATGTTATTCTCGTCACCGGAGAATATGTATCAAAATAGTCAAGGCCTTCTTTTTGCTTGTAACCTTTAATTACAAGTCTTGCCTTATACTTGTCAATTGTCCCATCCGCTTTCATTTTTCTTTTGAAAATCCACTTATATCCTAGTGGTTTACAACCCGGAGGTAAATCCACTAACTCCCAAGTGTGATTTTGCAAAATAGAATCTATTTCACTTTTAATTGCCTCTTTCCACAAAGGTCCTTCCGAAGAGCCCACGGCCTCTTTATAAGTTTGTGGTTCACTTTCTAACATATAAGTTAAAAAGTCCGTCCCAAAGAATTTTTCTATCCTTCCTCGTTTACTACGTCGAGGTTCTATTTCTTGTTCTTGTTCATCATTTTCATCATGATGAACTTCTTCTTCTTCTATTGAATTATATATCCGTTTAGATGAACTTGCTTCATTTCTTTTACACGGAAATATATTTTCATAGAAATAAGCATTTCTTGATTCCATTATAGTATTCTTGTGTATTTCTTGAATTTTCGATTCATGTACAAGAAATCTATAAGCACTACTATTATGTGCATACCCAATAAATATGCAATCAATAGTTTTTGGTCCAATTTTCACCTTTTTAGGTGTTGGAATCAAAACCTTAGCAAGACACCCCCACACTTTCATGTATTGGTAAGATGGCATTCTTCCATGCCACAATTCATAGGGGCTCTTGTTTAATTTCTTTCGAGGCACTTTATTTAATACATAGTTCGCCGACAACACGGCATCTCCCCACATGTTATCCGGTAACCCCGAACTTATAATCATGGCGTTCATCATTTCCTTTAGAGTCCGATTTTTCCTTTCGGCAACTCCATTGGATTGCGGTGCATAAGGTGCCGTTGTTTCGTGTTTAATTCCATGTTGAGAACAAATATCCTCAAATGGAAATTCATACTCACCACCACGATCACTTCTTATGACTTTTATTTTCCGGCTAAGTTGATTTTCAACTTCATTTTTATAGAGAACAAATTTCTCTATAGCTTCATCTTTACTTTTAAGAAGATACACATAACAAAATTTAGTGTTATCATCTACAAAAGTCATAAAGTACTTATTGCCCCCACGTGATTGTGTTGACTTGAAGTCACATAAATCTGTATGAACCAAATCAAGTGGTTCATTATTTCTTTCAATAGAATGGAACGGAGTTTTTGTGAGTTTTGCTTCTACACAAATTTCACATCTATGTTTGTAGTCTATTTTACATTTTGGTATGCAATTCAAGTTAATTAATTTACGAATAGTATCATAATTAACATGTCCTAGTCTACCATGCCACAAAATGGAAGACTCAAGCAAGTAAGCGGAAGAATTTTTCATTTCATTTCCTTTGGCCTTAATTGCCATTACATTGAGCTTAAAGAGCCCATCACAAACATACCCTTTTCCTACAAACATACCATTCTTTGACAAAGTGACAACATCCGACTCAAACACAATACGAAAACCATGCTTGTTCAAAAGCGATCCGGACACCAAATTTTTCCGGACATCGGGCACATAGAGCACATTGTTGAGAAGCAATTCTTTACCGGAAGTCATCTTGAGCACCACCTTCCCTTGTCCCTTGACCTCGGAAGTAGCCGAATTACCCATGAATAATTTTTCACCATTTTCAAGGGCTTCAAAGTTACTAAACATGTCTTTGTTAGAACAAACATGCCTAGTAGCACCGGTGTCAATCCACCACTGTTTTGGGTTAGAACCCACCATGTTCACTTCGGAAATAACCGCCGCTAGCAATTCGGAAGCATCTTCAACCACGTTGGCTTCCTTCTTTGGCTTCCTACACTCGGAAGACTTGTGGCCCTTAATACCACAATTGTAGCAAGTTCCACCAAACTTGTTCTTGGAGACTCCTCCCTTAGGCTTCAAAGCACCTTTGCCTTTGTTCTTGCCTTTGTTCTTGGAGCTTTCACCATGCTCCACCACATTTGCCTTAGCCACATGAGCCTTAGAAACAAGAAGATGATTCAACTTCTTTTCCGCGGCCCTATTACCCTCTTCAATACGAAGGCGAATAGCAAGTGCCTCAACATCCATCTCCTTTCGTTTGTGCTTCAAATAATTCTTAAAATCACTCCAAGCGGGAGGCAACTTTTCAATTATAGCCGCCACTTGGAATGTTTCACTCAACACCATCCCCTCGGCATGGATTTCATGAATTATTATTTGCAACTCTTCTACTTGACTTTTAACGCTTTTAGAGTCCACCATTTTATAATCGAGGAAGCGGCCAACAACAAATTTCTTTGCACCCACATCATCGATTTTATATTTGCGCTCTAAAGCCTCCCAAAGTTCCTTTGCAGTTTTCTTTTCACTATAAACATTATACAATGAATCGGACAAACCATTCAGTATATAATTACGGCAAAGGTATTCCGAATGCTTCCAAGCATCAACCGCAGTCACGGCTTGAACATCGGCATTCTCACCAACTTGTGGAGGATCTTCACTAAGAAACCTCTTCAAGTTCAAGGTAGTCAAGTAAAATTGCATCTTTTGTTGCCATCTCTTGAAGTCTTGGCCAACAAACTTCTCCGGTTTCTCGCTGTGATGCGCCGGAGTAGGAGCGGGTGGAGCAACAACAGTCTTATCACCACTGTTTTGCTCATTCTGCACTGTCTCCACACGAGGAGGGTCGGCTCCAGCAACTTGCTTTGAGGTGTTCGAGTCAGAAACCATTTTCTGAAAACAAACAAAGCAATTTAGTTCACTGTTTTGATTCTGTTTCTCTTCAACAGAGAAGGATTTAATTTGTCTTAAGATTGTTATAAATATTACACAAATATTGAATAGAAACAGAATTGAAATACAAAACAGAAATTAGAAACTGGAACGAGGTGTAGTTGGGTTTGTCCGAGTCGTGTAAACCAACACTGTCCTTAAGACAAATTCGTCCCCTCACCGGTGTTGTGCTTGAGGATACGTTGGACGCCTGTCTCCCAGGATACAACGGACGGACCGGACGACGACTGCACAATAGTGCCTCCGGCGAACTTCGATGTGCCTGGAAAGAATCACCACCAGAAAAGTAGGAGGGCCAAGGAAAACGCTAAGCAAAAAGATGAGAGACTGTTTGAAAATGCGTGTTAAAATGGCTGTCCAGAACACCATTTTATACTGCTCAAATGACCCAATTAATCAGGGAATCAATGGAATTAATTTGGCTGTTACAAAATTAATTATGCAATGAATGGCTTTTAATTCTAACTGTTACAGATTCTGTTCCAGCCGAATTCAGAAATTCAGGGACGGAAAAAATAATCAAAAAGTGAGCTTGTCACGCCTAGGCCATTTCGTGTCCGCAGGACGCGCACACATGAGCCCAGTGGTCCGTGGCATAAATCGACAAATTTCCAACTAAATTTGCACCCCCCCCCTGCGCACCCGGGCGCGAGAGAGAGCCTCTAGTCTACACAATCTTAACCCATACAAATGGGTAATTGTATTTATACTAGCTCAACTTTTTATTCTAAACCAATGTGGGAGAAGTTCACTTGGCTTTACCCACAAATGGTCTTAGAACATTATTTCTCCCATTATCCCATTTGGGATACCCTTTTACAAGGAAGGATCCTAGGGAATTTTCCCTTCCCTTTCCATGTGGGATAGTAACCCACTTCCCCAACTTACCCATTCATTTTTGAGCATTTCAACTTCTACTTTTCATTACATAAATTGGACACACCAATTTATTACTAACAAGTAGGAGTTATTCTTTAATCAACAAATGATTTTTATTTAAGAAACGCGCGCAATTTCTCAAATTTCCTTCACACATTTACACATTTTTCCAACATTATATACAAGCAGCATGGCGCGCACACGTTAAGAAGAAGCTTGCGAAGGCATTGAAAGAGGAAGAAGAAAGAACGCAAGATGCATTGCCAGAAGAAAATGCAGCCTCAAACAAGCTTGGTACAACTCTTTATGCAACACGGTTTATTGCCAATATTGCACTACGTGCTTCGCGACTCAATCCATCAAGCTCTCCTGAACGGGATTCAGAGTTACCAGCTATATTGCCTCCCAAGCCAGCTGAGCCTGATTTTAGCATAGAAGATCCTCGATAAGATATTGCCGTTCATCTGAATAGGAGGGTAGAGTAATCATATGTTTATGCATGTTGTTGTTGTGCAGCAGGAAACCATATTGTATCAATGAGGGATGTGTTTATCTATGACTAAAATCTTATGTATTTTGTTTAGAGAGAAACTAGTTTCCGTCAAAATCTTGTCTATTTTGTTTGTACCAAGTCAACTACGTGACCGATACTACTTTGAATTCTTAGAGATTAGAGACTGAATTGATTTTTATGTAGCCTAAATCACAATCTATCGCTAGAGAATATACTCCCTCTCTCCTCCAAATTTAGTCCCTCTTTTTCGTTATTATTACGGATGAGCTTTGAGTAATATTTTAACTTACTTTTAATTATCCTAATGAAAATTTATAACTTGTTATTACACCAATACTATCAAAACCAATTTTTAAATTATCATTAGATCATTAAAAATAGTTTAAATTATTGCTCAAAGTTTATTCATGGTAACAACAAAGTAACTTTCCCAAGGCAGAGAGAGTATTTATGAGAACAAACATGAATATTTTGCCAGACTTTTTGTTCAAATTTTAGTTTCTAGTGACCTTTGAACAATTCCAAATATTCTAAAGTTTATAGTGTAATTATCAAATTAAGTATAAACCTTTAAAGACTTAATTTTGGCAAGCCACAAAATTCGTTAAGACTTTTGATAATAGTCAATTTAAAATATAATTTCCACCCGCATCTGTAGTTCTTTTTCTGCAAATTATAAATTTATTATATAATGTTGAATGTGATTCAACCTAAAATATAATTAAGAATGATTCTTTTCGCGTTATTGACAAAGACTTATGTGTGACATATAACATAACAGTATACTCAATGTCGTACTTTCTTTTTTTATTTGTTCTTAAAATAGTATTTCAGTTTTAAACTTAAAAATAATCTTACTTCAATTTTACTATAACATACATAAAATGTATATTTTATATAAAAAAAAATCAAAATGTACAATTAAGTAATTAATTTTTAAAATATTGACAAGTTTATTGCAACAATTATCACATAGCTGAAGGGTATATAACTAAAAAAAATGAGAAGATAGCCGCCCTGGCCCCATGATATTAATTATACGTTCTAGTTAAGCAAAACGTTTTAAAATACGAGTATATAATTATTTTTTGCATAGGTTACAAAGACATAATCACGAAACTATTTACCTAATTCAATGCGTCGCCATCAATAACATTTTTGTAAGGAATAATGCATGCAATAGTAAACCATTTAGGTCAATGTATAATACTCCCTCTATCCCGGAATAAATGTCACATGTGGTGGTTAACTAAGTTGAACTTTGACCAAAAAGTTATGAAAATCTTAGCATCTTTATACTATTTTGAGAATGGTTATTGATATATCTATAGAAACACTATTCATAACTATTTTTGAATTCAATGAAGATAAATAATTTTGCATTATAAAATTGGTCAAAGTTTAACATGGTTGACCATATGTGACATTTATTACAGGACACAGAGGCAGTAACAATAATATCAAGCGGGAGAAGGAAAATAACATTGATCACCAGAATTTTGCAGACTTCTCTTTACCGTCTTTGCCTGGTTGATACTTTTCGTCTTAAAATGAAAATACTGCTCCATTCGTCTCAAAATGAGTATCCGAATTTGCTTTTTAATCAAGAGCAATTTCAGATATTTATTTTGAGATAGAGGTAGTAGTATGTTTTTTTCAAAATTATAAATAAAAAGTTAGATGTTCCTTTTAAACGGAAGTAGTAATGTTGGCTAGATTTTAATTTAATTTAGCACACCATATATTTTTTCACTATCATTTGTCATGTATTTGGGGTAAGAAGTATACGCTCGCGGATAATGAAGTACGTTGTGAGGTTTAAGAGGTTTTTTTTACATAAGGTAAATGATAGTAAGGGTCTTTTGGAATCATTCGTTGTAAGAAGTCTGATGTTTTAAAACTCGCAAATCATGATTTAAAGAGAAAAAAAAAACTAGCAATTAGTAACTTCACACCCTTATTTGCTAAGAATTGATAACTTTAAACCCTTATTTAACAAAGATTTTTTTAATAATTCTGTCAAAAAGCTTTTAATTGTTAACATTTGTCACGTTTACACCCGAGTTTGAACATCACATTTTAAAAAAAAACATTTTAAGAACGAAATCCAATATTTAGACCCTTATTTGCCATGTATCCTTTTATATACGTATAACTTAATTTCAAATTTATCTCATGGTAACTAGCGAGTGAAACATGTGTTAACCTGAAATTGGAACCTACACTTTGATTACATTTAGTAGCAAATTCTAAACCAAAATAAATAAATAATTAAATACTCCTTTCGTCTTTAAATTAATGTTCAAATTTCATTAAAAATATTGGTTTTTCTAACGTGTGCTCTTAGAGCACATTATAAAACTTAAATATGACAGTGAATCTAAGTAATTATAGCAATTTTACTTAAGACATCTTAACATAATACTGAAAGTTGCTATAATTACATAGATTCACTGACATATTTAGGTTTTATCATGTGTCTAAGGGCACAAGTTAGAAAACCGTTAAAAGTTATCTGAAATTTCTACGTTTCACACAATTTAGTTGCATAGATTCATATATAAACATGTAATCTTTTTTTCAAACATTTAATTTGACAAGTTTTTTCAAACATTTAATTTGACAAGTATAAACAGATTAGTGATAAAATTTGGTAAAAAAAAAAAAAAACAATTAGAGACAAAAAAAAAAATTAAAAAAAAAACATCCAATTTAAATCTTGTGGGTGTTTTTAGTAGTATGAAAAAAACTCACACTACTAAAAAAAAACCCACAAGATTTAGTGTTTATAATCATAACAATAAAACAATAAATTTAATGGTTTAGGGCTGTATCCAAACCAGTCAAATGGTGAAAGATGAAGTGAATAGAAAGAGTAGAACCACAAAAGACTTTGTTGATGAGGTTGAATTGACTTTTCTCCCGCCAAGTCTTCTCTTTTTTTTTTTTTTTTTTTTTTTTTTTTGCACTCTCCAGAATAGACTTAGTCCTCATCTACCACATCAAACCTCCAAGAAATTTCTCTATTCCAAGCTCCCATTTGCGTGCTTTGACTTGAAAAACCCACGAAAAATTATTAACTATTTCTAACCCTTCAAATTTCTTTGTCACTTCTCAATACTTTTTATTACAACCCACAATAAAGACTCAATTTTTAGATGTTGGGTTTCTTGAATCACCTCTTTCATATTCACTTCCCCTGTTTGGTTGTTGCTGAGAAAATTGAGTAAAGAAGAACAAGAAAAAGAAGTGGAATTGGGTTCTTAGAACTCACTGATTCAAATTTTTTTGGATTGTAAGCTTCTTGATTAACTCTTTCCTACTCAATTTCTGATTTGTTTTCTGTTTGGCTGCTGAGAAAGATTAAGAAATAAAGGAAAAGATATGTAATTAGGTTTCTAGAAACTTAAAACAGTCACTAGACTGAAAAGGGTTTCACTGATTATGGTTTCTTGAGGAAGTCTTGTGCGAGACGGTCGTTGAGAGAGGAAATGGGCTTGCCCCGCCCCACCATAAGGGGGGGGAAACTATTTACTCTCTCAACGACCGTCTCACACAAGTTTTTGTCTGGTTTCATTTCCTTCAAATTTGTTCCTGTCTTCTAAGCAAATCAACACTATGGTATTTGGTACTCTGTGTCTGTATGTGTGTTTGTGTGTGGCTTGATAAAGCCTGAAACTTCAATAGAAATTACTGGGTTTTCATAATAAATTGTTGAATAAGTGCCTTACTGAATCCATTTTTTTTTTGTTTCAAAGTATGTGAATCATGTGAAGTGTAAGTGTGTGTACCTTGTGCTTTAAAACTTATACTTGGCTTTATCATACTAGAATATTTCTATGGTGAAATAGCGCTGACTTTGAAATTTATGAAAGATTATTGGTTTTACATTACCTCTGTGTGTGGCTTGAATAAGCCTGAATCTTCAGTAGAATTATTTGTTTTTGAGATGAATAGTTGAAAAATTGTCTTACTAAATCCATTGTAAAGTAAGTTTATTGTGTTACTGTACCTTAAGGCTGAAATCTTGTACTCCCTCCGTCCTAGACTAAGGTTCGTACTTTCCTTTTTAGTTTGTCCCAGACTACGGTTCTTAGTTGCTTTATTACTGATATAAACAATGGGACCCACCAGTCATTCTCACGACAAAAACTCTTCACCCACTTTCTCTTACGTTACTTTTCATACTCACAACATTTACTTTTTTTTAACCTCCGTGTAAAGACAAACTAAGAACCTTATTCCGGGATGGAGGAAGTACTTTGATCTGACAAGCTGGAGCATGTCTGTGGTAGCATGTATGACTTTGAAAGTTAAGAAGATTTTGTGCTTGTCTTTGTCTGTGTCTGTGTATGTACATGTGAGATCTGATTAAGCCTGAAACTTCAACTGAATTACTGGGTTTTTTCTCAATCAGTTGTTTTTGACCTTTTGGCTCCCAAGTTTATTAATAATGTGTCCTGTTAGTGTTAGGGTACTTTGTGCTTGAACCTTTCCCTTTGATCTGGCAAACTGGAATATTTCAACGGTATAACAGGATGAAATTGAAATTTTTGAAGATTGCTGAACAGTTTTGTTCATAATCCCGTCCCAAAATGAGTACTTATTTGTTCACGATCATGAACAAAAAGGACACTCCTTTTGGGACGTTGGGAGTACCCTGCAATCTTGACACCATTGCAGGTGATTTAAGTTTCATCTTATTGTCCAGGAAATGCTCAATCTCTTCCTCTTTGGTGATTATGTAGAGAAAATCTTTAACTGAGTTCGATCTTTTGCAGGAGAACGGTTTAGAAGTTCACTAATGTGAAATAAGTAGATTGAACTATCAAGATCATTTCATTTGGTACTTCTCAACAAATTAATTTATCGCTATGAAGTTCAAGCCGGACAGATATGTTAGGTTTGTATTGTTCGAGTCCCTTCTCTCTTTTTCCTTATTAAGTAATTATGTTTTTTCTAAGATTAGATACTATGTTTCCCATCTTGTTCAGATTCCACGAAGCAAGTTCTGCGAAATCTTTCAGTCCTGATAGACAAACTCCATCAGAAGACGGATTTTATCAAACGAAAGTCAAACCATCAGTGAATGCTGTAAAGGAAACTATTCAAAGAGGATTCAGAAAGGGTTACGAGAGGATCAAGAATTTGAAAAGATCATCAACGGTCCATCCGTTGAGTGATATTAAGCCACCCATGAAAGAGTCTTCATCGTGTACCAAGAACAAAATCTTTGACCCGCAAGGTCCATTTCTTCAACGTTGGAACAAGATTTTTGTTCTAGCTTGTGTGCTTGCAGTGTCACTAGACCCCTTATTCTTCTACATTCCTGTCATTGATGGCAACGAAAAATGCCTCAATGTGGATAAGAAAATGGAAATTACAGCTTGTGTCCTCCGTTCTCTTACCGACTTGTTCTATATAATCCACATTGTGATTCAGTTTCGCACAGGATTTATTTCTCCCTCTTCTCGAGTGTTTGGAAGGGGCGAGCTAATTGAAGATCCATATGCTATAGCAAAAAGATACTTTACTTCCTACTTTATCGTTGACATCTTGTCAATCCTTCCCGTTCCACAGGTGTGTATTCTTGATAAAATTTTAGCTTCTTTATGTTCAAACTGTTCATCGTGATTTGACTACGTTGAAACTTATATTTTCGACTTCTCTTTCTCTCTCTCTCTCTCTCTCTCTCTCTCTCTCTAGATTACCGTTCTAGTGGTTATTCCAATGGTACGGGGAGTGGGACCAGTTGCGTTGATTACAAAGGACATCTTGAAGTTTGTCATTCTAATCCAATACATTCCAAGATTCTTCCGTATATATCCCCTCTATCGAGAAGTCACAAGAACTTCTGGCTTGTTTACAGAAACTCCTTGGGCCGGAGCTGCTTTCAATCTGTTTCTCTATATGCTAGCCAGTCATGTAAGTTCTTCATGCTATTTACTATACTGTTCAAGAGCAAATTTGAAAATTTTTTGGACAATCATTTTGAGACGGAGGGAGTAGCAAATTTCCTATACTGTTCTAATGAGCCCATACTTGCTTAAATTTGGGATAGTTACTGTAATGCCCCTGAATATACTGATCAATGAGCGTAAGCTGAGCTATGAATATATGTAATTTCAGGTACTTGGGGCATTTTGGTACTTGTTAACAATAGAAAGGGAGGATAGGTGCTGGCGTGATGCATGCAACAAGAGAAACAACTGTAAATACGAGTACTTGTACTGTGGAGAAAATCGTGTCGGAGACTATAGTTTCTTGAATACGACTTGCCTTCTTCTCGATCAGTCAAAAATTATAAACTCAACGGATTTTGACTTTGGCATATTTCTTGATGCCCTTCAATCTCGTGTGGTGGAAACGAGAGACTTCCCAACAAAACTCTTTTACTGCTTTTGGTGGGGTTTGCGAAACCTAAGGTTTGTCGTTGTAATTAGTTTTTTCCTTGCTAAAGTCACTAGTTTTTGTTTAGCTCTTGCGCTGATGCATTTTGTTGTTTGTTGAATTCAGTTCCCTTGGCCAAAACCTCAAAACAAGTACATTCGTCGGAGAAATTCTCTTTGCTGTGTTCATCGCAATCGTGGGATTAGTTTTGTTTGCATTGCTCATCGGCAACATGCAGGTAGATATATATGTGTGTGTGTGTGTGTGTGTGTGTGTGTGTGTGTACACATCAATCTCGTTTCACCATTTCTGATTTTCTGATCAGGTGAAGTTTTTTACGACTTTTTTCTTGTGTGTTGCAGAAATATCTGCAGTCTATCACTGTTAGAGTCGAAGAAATGAGAATTAAGAGGCGAGATGCAGAGCTATGGATGTCACACCGGATGCTCCCTGACGATCTGAAGACGCGTATTAGGCGGTATGAACAGTACAGATGGCAAGAAACGAGGGGGGTCGACGAAGAATCTCTCATTCATAACCTTCCAAAGGATTTGAAGAGGGACATAAAGCATCATCTTTGCTGGTCTTTAGTCACAAGAGTAAGTAAATTCTTCGCCCTTCTTCAATTAATGTCATTGTTGAAGGGATCTGGGGCAGTGCAGTCCAACTGTACACAAAAGTCCTACTCTACTATTATACTCCCTCTGTCCGAAATAAATGTCGCAGTTGACTTGTCAGCGTTTTAAGGAATGTCCTTTACTAGCTTGTACATTACATGTACAATGATAAAATTGCACTAAGTCACTTTCCTTGTTTGGAAACGCGACATTCATTTTGGGACGAACCAAAATGGAAAGTGCGACATTTACAGAGGGAGTAGTAATTGAATTACTTTTTATAATAACATGAGTTACATCTTCTAATAACATGAGTTACATCTTCTAATAACATGAGTTACATATTGCCGGCATGCAAGAACATTATAATAACGTGAGTTACATAAAGTGAGGATTTCGGATTTCTGTGACGTACGAATGCACAGACCCCAAATTTATTGTTGGCCAGCTCGATTTATAAGAAAATTAACGGACTGGATTGATTCTGCAGGTTCCGATGTTTGAAAAAATGGATGATCAATTGTTGGATGCAATGTGTGATCGTCTCAAGCCAGTACTTTACACGGAGAAGAGTTTCATAGTCCGGGAGGGAGATCCAGTTGATGAGATGCTCTTCATCATGCGTGGTGATCTATTAACTATGACCACAAATGGAGGAAGAACGGGCTTCTTCAACTCTGTTTACCTCAAGGCCGGAGACTTTTGTGGGGAAGAGCTTCTAACGTGGGCTCTTGATCCCAATTTCTCCTCAAGTCTTCCCTCCTCAACCAGAACTGTAAAAGCCCTAACCGATGTCGAGGCTTTTGCACTAGTTGCTGATGACCTCAAGTTTGTCGCATCTCAGTTTCGACGTCTTCACAGCAAGCAAATCCAGCATACTTTCAGGCAAGTATCTATATTTTTTATTCTCCCTCCGTCCCATTTCATACTTCAAAAAAATGGACACAAGAATTAAGGTGGAGAATCTTTATATTATAAAATATAGAAGTGGCCAAGTGGGGTAGGGTGTTGTGAGTACTGAAAGTGGGGTACGGAATAGTTAGTGGATAGTTGTTGTGAGTATGACGTGTGGGTTCTATTAAATAAAAAAAGTATTAAAAACTTTCTTTTATTTTGGTTTTTATAAGTTTAAACTGGGACAGCCTTTTGGGAAAATTTTGAAGCTTAAAATGGGACGGATAGAGTATATTATTACTAAAGCAGAAGCCGTTGATCGGTTGATATCAGCAAGCTCCACATGAAAAAATTCCACCTAAAAATTGCCTCTTTGTTTTCCTGAGATAAATTAACTGCTAAAAAAATATTAAAAATAAATATTTGATTGAAGAAAAAGTACATCGCACAGGTGTATGTCTATTTTTCATATACAGCTCTCTGACCCGTGAAATAACACTGTAATGTCACGACTTCAGGTTCTGTTCGCAACAATGGAGGACATGGGGAGCTTGTTTTATACAGGCAGCATGGAGAACTCATTGTAGAAGGAAACAAGAGAAGACTCTACGAGAGGAAGAAGACAGACTACAAGCTGCACTAGCTAAAGAGAGTGTGACCCCACCCAGCCTCGGTGCAACCATCTACGCATCAAGGTTTGCGGTCAATGCATTAAGGGCGTTGAAACGTAACCAATCGATTAGTCCCAAGTTGCCTCATAAGGTACCCCCTTTGATGCTTCAGAAACCAGCTGAGCCTGATTTTACTACTAGTAGTCATTGAGGGTCGTTTTTTGAGCAAGTTTATCGATGATTCTGTACAACTCGTGATGCAGAATGTACAGGGTCGTTGTATATGCAATCCAGTTTTGTTGCCGCTGTACATATTTTATTTTTTTCCATTTGGCATTGGTTATCTATGTGAAATCACATTTCTATAAATCTTACATACAAGTGTCTGAGATTGTTGGTTCTGACAAGTATAAACATAGTTTTCAAAACCAGCAAGGGGCTGGTTCACGGTCCAAAGTTTCAAAACCAACTCGTATAGGTAGAGGTAAACATGCCCCTGGTTCGAAACTCAATTGAGCTTACCCGGTCCGGTTTTAGTGTTCAATTTTTTGTTTTCTAATTTCTGGATTTCTATCTGAGTATTGTTATGTAAAGAATGGGACGTTAATTACAAATAGATACTAACGGTCGCAAACTGATAGTAACGGACTTAACGGTAAAGTGTATATATTTAAAATGAACTAGTATACACTCCCATGCCGTGACAGTATGGGGAGATTGAAGAGAGCCTGATTCTAAACACGTTTTTCTTAATTGTTAGGAAAAACTGGTTTTTCATAAGACTAACTCGACATTGATTTGTGAAAAATGGGACGGAACTAATAATTATGAATAGATACCGTCACCAACGGTTAGTAACGGAGTTAATGGATTAATCTGACAAGCATGCACCAAATCTATACTTATAGTATTTTAAAGTTGGTGAAATCAACCATGGGAATGACACATAAGCTACAAATGGGTTTATCTTGATTTAGAGAATGCCATGTAATATGACATTTTCAATCTTGGAGTCTTTTGGCATTCTCCTACCTAGGTTAAAATAAGAGGTAATAACCATAGATATGAAACTAAGTAATTTAGTGATTTTATAAAAAAAGAATTATATATAATAGAACATATACTCTTATATATAGAGTATTAGACTAGGTATGTCATATCTAATAGAACATGTACTCTTATATATAAAGTATTAGACTAGGTATATAGTGGATGCATTAAAGAACAATAAGATCATTAAGAAGTGACTTTTCAATTTTCAACTAATCAAATTTTCATAATTCAATGGTTTTGAATAATCAATAAGATTATTAAGAAGTGACTTTTCAATTTCCAACTAATCAAATGTTCATAATTCAATGACTTTAAATATCATGCATTGTTTCAAATAACTCACATTCATAGGAAGACATTGAAATTGTTCATGTATTTAAAGAGAACACATTATTCAAAGCCACTAAATTATGATGGAATACATAAAGTTTTAAGATTTTTACCAATAAGTCCCTTGGGAAGGATGGTATTTGCCAATAAAAACACAACATTTTATATTCTACCTTAGGGTCCTTGGGTTGAAATCAATTTTACCAATAAATCCCTCACCCTTTTAAAATAACAAAAATACCCCTAGCCCAAATAAAATTGACCATCTTTGACTGACAGCCGCCACCCACCACCACCGCCGGACCTCCACCCACCATCGCCTCCCGCCGCCGGACCTCCAACCGCCGCCCTTCCCCAACTCCATCTTTGATAACTAGAATATTTAAAAAGATATTGCATGCCCCAGGGTTTGAACCCAAGACCTTTTAGTTTTAAATGGTGAACTCTACCACTATGCCAACCTCACCCTTATTCTTTTTATGAAGTGTTTTAAATTTAACCCAACAAAATCACATTTCTCAAGTTTTTTTTTCTTTTTCTTTTTTTTTTTCTTTACTAGAAGCATTCTTCTTGTTCTTTTTATGAAGTGTTTTTAATTTAACCCAACAAAATCACATTTCTCAAGTTTCTTTTTTCTTTTTTTCTTTTCTAGAAGCATTCTACATAATTAAATTGATAACTGAGAAATGAATGTACTAGTTCTTGTGCTCAAATTCATATGTGAATAAGTGAGAAATGAATGTCCCATTTATTATATTAATAACTGAGAAATTCATCGTTGTAATTAAACAACCGATAAATTGAGTCATCAATTGTGAAAAATGTGAGATGATTTTATCAGTTTTATTCAATTATGAACAACTGTTAAATGAATGTCTCAGTTATAATATTAGAATTCATGTGTGAACAACCGTGAAATGCATATCTCAGTTATTATAATGATTGTGAAAATTTGAGAAATGAATTTATCAGTTTTTATAAATAAAAAATGAAAAAAAGGCACAAGTGTGAAATCACACAACTGAGAAATCAGTTAAAAAATGATTTCACAAGTGAAAAATGATTTTACAAGTGAAAAATAAAAAAATTATTTTTTAAAATTGTGAAATTAATTCAGAAATGAAAAATGATTTTCTCAAATTTTTACTAGTGAAAAATGAGATTTTTATTTTTAAAATTTGAATTATGTGTTGAGTTTATTTGTTTGATTCGTTCTGACGGCACGATTAAAACGGTGGTTACGGATTATTTTTTTGATTTCTAGATTTTGAAAATAGGAAACGCATTGTTGAAGGCCTAACGCAGACTGAAATGAGTTACCTGTGCGGCGCGCATGTGGGGCTTTAGGGGCTCTTTGGTCCAGCGAATATTTGAGGGACTTTTTGGCGAGTTTTCATAATGTTTGTCCTTATTGGTCGTTTTCATTTGTCTGAGGGACTTATTGGTCAAAGACTCTTTAAGTATCAAGTGAATTTTAAATGATAAAAAGTGAAAAGATAGATTAAACATAATTTTAATTACTTTACTTAAGAAGTCAAATAAACAATGTACTTAAACAAAATGAAACATTAGGTGAAAAATAATGCTAACATATAAAAAGTCTATAACTTATGCTCCCTCCGTCCCACCACAAGTGAGACCAACTTGTGAGGCACAATAATTAAGAAAAAGATAGTGTATGTGTGGTAGAAAATGAAGAGAGAGAATGAGTGAGGTAAATAGTAATGTTGGTTGAATAAAATGAGTGGTTGAAAATGAAGAGAGAGAATGAGTGAGGTTAAATGGTGGGGTTGGTTGGATAAAAATATATTAAAACATTTCCATTTTGGGCAGTATCACTTGTGGTGGGACGAACCGAAAAGGAAATTAGTCTCACTTGTGGTGTGACGGAGAGAGTATTTTATTAATATGACTTGCATTGATGAACTAAAGTAAATAGTAGATTATCAATGGTCTCATAAGTTAGTAGAACATTCACCTATAAATGCTATTACAAAATTATGAAAATCAAACATTTATTAATCAAAGTAATATTTTTAAGCTTTTTCATAATACCTACATTAATTTGAAGATGAAACGATCTAATGACTCTTAACTTTGGAATATAGATGGTCATTGCAGGAATATATAAAATTAGAATGGAAAAATTATTCTTATTATTGTATGACATGATAAACTTCCTCCTATTTCTCTTCTTCTTTATACATTCATATTACAATTGGTACATAATCTTCTTTCCAACAACACACAACCCCCACCACCCATTTTTTACAGCATGTTTCTTTGCTCTTTTGTCTCGAACAATATTTTTGGTTTGTGTGATATGTTTGTGTAAGTAGGCCACAAATTGAATACTTTAAACATTTTTTACTTTGACAAAAAGACTTTTGCTCCTCAAGTTAACAACTTCAACAGGTTGAGTTTTACTTGCCTCTATGAAACGTTATTATGTTTTTCTTCATTTTCTTTTGTCTTGCTTCAAATTTAATCTTCATATTCCTCTTTACCCTTTTTTTTTTTTGCTTGATTTTTTGTTTTTGACGATATATTATTATGGCTTGATTTAAATAAAACTTTATTTTGACTTCTTTTTATCATTTTTTTCTTTTTTATTTTGACTGATATTTATTTTTGCATTTTAGTGTACATATTTCTTGGCCTTTGTTTTCTCTTTATTTTTAGTTCCAATTTGTTTTTAAAAATTCATCATATATTTTATTTTATTGTTTTTTTTTTCTTATTTTGATTGATTTTAAATGCCTCTTTATTATTATTACTATTATTTATCTTTCAACTATTATTTTTATTTTTTATTTTTTTTTCCCTTTTTATGTTTTCTACGTATATGGATTTTGTTTATTTGTATTACATTTCTTTGGGATAATATTTGATTTGTCTTCCTGAATTTGATTTTTTCCGTTTATATATTAAATTTCTATTTACTTTTAATTTGTTGTGTTAAATTTTCGTATTTATTTTTATTTATTTGTTCTTTTCCTATTTTGATAGTTGAAGAAGTTTATTTTTATAATTTTTAAATATTTACTTTGAAATATGTTGCTTTTGATAATGTTTAATGCTTTCATTTTTTTATTTTTGTTAAGACATTATTTTATATGTTTATTTACTTTCGGTTTTTGTTTTATTTGTTTATTTTTTCAGCTTTATTTTGGCGAAAACGGTTGTTTACATTGGTTTTCACTTTCTCCATTTGATTAAGTTTGTGAATATTTAGATAAATTCATATATATATATACTCCATATATATATACACATGTTTATTTTTATTTATTTTCTTATTTATAGTTTTTTATTTTTGTGTTATTTTATTTAACATTTTATTATGTTTGTGGATATTAATTTTTTATTAAATTAGTATTTTATACATTTTTATTTATTAATTTTTTATGGATTTTTCTAAATTGAATTTAGTTTATGTTATGATTTTTATTAGGTTAAGTTTTCATAATTGGCTTATTTTGTTGGTTGCTTTTGTCTAATTTTGTGGGGGATAAATTTGAGTTATTTATGTTTCCTTCCCTAAATTTATTATCGATTCATATATTTTGTTTTATTTTAAATATTGGCCCATGTTTCTAAATTTGTATGTTACAAGTATTTTCTTGAATTTTAGTTTTTGGGTAGTAATTATAAGTTTTTATGTTTAGTTTAAGTTTCATAAATAAATGGTTTTTTTATGAGATTGTACTGTTATTGCATTGAGGTGATTATGGTGAAACGTTGGTTTGAAAAAAAAAATTGTTTCATTTCTAACTTAAAAAAATTAAGTTTGTTTATTTATTATGATAAAAGTATAATTGAATTGATCATAAATATAAAAAAAAAACTATAAAAAAGAAAAGACTATCTTTTTAATATGGAGAGAGTAGAGTGAGAGAATATCTGTGTGCATGGAACATGAACAAGCGGAATGAAAATGTGACAATTTTTAAATGTCAATGCGGTGTGAATATAATCATTCATGTCATGGCAATACTTAATTTAATTCATATTGCTTTTAATGCAAATTATGTATATATCAAACGTAATACAATTGCAAGTATTATTTGCAAAAATGGATCACTAAATTATATGAACTCCACATCTATTTTCAGTTAGATCTTCTTCTTCTTTATTTTTATTTTTTTTTTCAATTTTTGATTATAAATATCAAATTAATTGTACAAATTAAGTTTTTATAAACACACATGCACTTTCTATCTCTCCATATAATCTTTTATAAAAAATTCTCCATATATTTGTAAATTACTAATTGATCCACTAAAAGATTATTACTTAATACTATCTATCCTCCGAATAATATTTTACATTTTTCTTATATTCATTAATTATCAAATGATATGTCAATACTCTAGACCCCGTGCGAAGCACGGGTTATATGGTAGTACAAATGTAATGGCAGAAGTTGATCAATAGAATTGGATCAACATTGATTCATATGATCAATAAACTCGTCCAGATACCATTAGCTACAAACCAACTTAATTTACAAATTCATTCGACGTTCCAGAGAATTAATTAACAGAGTTACATATTGTCAGATAAAACGTAGTTAGACACCGTCAGTAACACATCCTCAAGAGGCTCTCAAATCCCAGAAACAGCGCTCATTTTTTGTTTTTGTACATATCATCAACAACATTCTGCATAACAACAAACATGTCAGATTTTAAAACATTTGCTTCACTGTACACACACACGCACAGAGATTTTTGGTCACTGGCATTATTTCAGGGGAAGCAGATGAAAGTACCTGATAGTATTTGAGAAACTGAGGCCGTTTTTTCTTGTATGTTGGGGTGATTAGATCGCGATCCATGTCAAATGGTATGGGGTCAAGATGAACAGCTTTGATGAACTCGAACCCTTTCAACTGCATAACGAAATTCAAACAACGTTAAAGCCTGACCTAGTATTCCACATAGCTAAGGTTACGACACACACAGTCACACACACAAGTATTACCTTCTTTTCTTTAGCAACATTTGTCAGTTCTCCAAGAATGTATGCTTTTGCCTTAGGATTCTCACAGATGGTAGGAAAATCCCCAGCCACTCCATTCGCTTCTGCCCATGATTCAAGAGAGTCCTTGTTTGGATTGGCCACAGCCACAAGAAAGGACTCAAAGCTGTTCCCGTATATCCATATCTGAAACAAATAGGAACATTAACTTCCTACAACTATCCAAATAAAAGAAAGAAAAGTCAACATGTCCAAGTAGGGACAGAGCAATATACCGAGTCGATACTAGGAACAAGGGAGTAAATGCTCTCGAGATTCTCAACTGAGACATACTCTCCTTGAGAAAGCTTGAAAATGTTCTTCTTGCGATCAATGATTTTCATGCTCCCATCCGCTTGCCACTCCCCAATATCACCTACCAAAAGCCCGTCTTTTAGCTAAATTCACACGTAATTAATCGAGATTAAGTTGATCTCAACATGAGCAATGCTAGGATTACAAAAATGTCCACAAAATTTTGGATACAAAGTGATTTGGCAGTCATTGATTGGATACTTAATTAACTGCCAAATCATTATGTATGCAAAATTTTGTAAACATTTTTGTAACTTTAGTAATACTCACTCGACATACCTGTGTGAAACCATCCATCTACAATCACCTCTTTTGTGAGATCTTCACGTTTGTAGTATCCTGAAAAAAGTGACCTTCCCCGTAAACATATTTCTCCACGAGGTTTGCTTCCTAAGGCATCATACCCCATATCAGGGACGGATTCTAGACATACGTCTACATTTGGTAGGGGAGGGCCCACTGTGCCAGCCATTGATAGTTCATTTGGTTGTGCGACAAATGACCCGGCACAAGTTTCCGTTAAACCTATAAATACACGCGAGTCTAAGATCATCCATCTTCCAAATAGATTGGTGTTTTGACTTGTTGCAAAATTTAAATAATTTCACATACCATATCCTTGAAGAACATGAGCACAAGTCACGACTCGTAGAAAGGTTTCCACTGAGGTAGAAAGAGGCGCTGCTCCTGATAGAATGAGTCGTATATTTCCTCCTAGACCTTCTTTAACCTATATTGAGAAAGTTACAATCAGCAACTCATAAAAACAATAGAGAGAGAGAGGGAGAGATTATTACTTCACCTACCTTACTAAATATGATTTTGTCGAACAATGGTGCAGCTTCTTCATGGCTATAACCTTTACTCATGTAACGCAATTTGCTGCAAAATGCAGAAAAGATTAAATCAGCCCCGAACTGGTAATTTTTGGCGAGGAAACAGTTGTTTTATCAATTATCAGATGTAGAACTTACTAAGAGTAGGCGAGATTAAACAAAGTATGTTTGATAAGACCACCAGCAGAGATCTTCTCTACCAAACCTACAATCACAAAAGGATAGTAATCAGATATCTATCAGAATGGAACTAATTCTATTAGAGTGAAATTCACAAGTGCTTCCAATTACGTTTATTATGCGTAACCGATCCTTTTGTCATATTTACCTGAATAAATTCTATCTAACACACGAGGAACAGCACAGAAGATAGTTGGCTTTAATTCTTTGAGGTCATCAATCAACAGTTTGATATCCTGAAACGTGATTGAGAGAAGTTGTTTTATAGAACTATGCAGAAGTGTAGCAATTTATCAACCATCCTTGATTCCTTGACTAAGTTGACTTACCCCGCGCCAGAATCCTATCGAGGCACCGGTAGAGATGAACAACTCCTCAATAACACGATCAAATATGTGAGCTAGTGGTAGATATGACAGGAAGACATCGGTAACTCGGAACTGTTCAAAGATAGAAAAAGAAAAAACAAACGTGTCAGACATAGTCCTAGACTTTCTATATGTATAACCAAGAGTTGAATTAAGGGTGTGAGTTCACCTCTTCGTTCATGCTCTCGAGATGGTGCTGCACACCAGATATTATGGAAAGAATGCTTTCGTTGGTTATAACAACTCCCTTTGGTTCTCCGGTGGTTCCACTCGTGTACATTATTGTACACACATCACTCATCTTCTTTGGTGGAAGTTCAAATTGCTCGCTCATTCCCTGTGCACGACAGTTCAGAATCACAACGAATATAAGAAATAGTAAATCTAATAAAGATACGTCAAATCAAATCTAGTGAATGCAATGATACAGTAAGATACGAGAATGAATGATTCTTGCAGAACTAGATTGAATCTAGTAGTGGTAAAATGTGCTTACCAGTTGCAGAAAATCATACCAAGAGTATATTTCCAAACCAAAACCTTGTGCCATTGCCTTTTGTTCGGGTGTGACCTTGCCAAAGCTCACAAGTGCTGTAAGAAGTTAAAACTACAGATTAACTTACAGGTGCACATTGAAATCAGAGTGAAAAAAGGGAAAGAGACTTACTTTTCAAGTGCTGTCCAGTTTCAGGAAATGTCTTCAAAACCTGTAGGTAATCGAGAATGAAGTTAGACCCAAACTACAAAACGGAGAGGACAAGATTTGTTGACAATGTTTGAGAGAACTAATAACTCCTGACCTCAGAAACCTTAGTTTCGTCCGCAAAAACGACTGAAACCTCTGCATGACAAATTATGTACTTCACTGCACCAGAACCTGATAGAATCATATCCAATGCCCCCAAGCGTTAGAATGAGTAGGTTGAGCCTAGAATCTAACTGTATCGACATTGGGATGGGGTGGGGGTGGGGGGACACGTACCTAGAGTGTCGTATAGAGGGACACACTGAAGTCCAAGAGCATTGCAGGCCTGCATACAAACCAACAAAGTTTTGCTTAAACAATAATGAAGAGCAAAAATACATCAACAAATATGGAAAAGAGTACTCCATATGACAGAGTAGATCAAAGTGTCACCTGCATGCTTACTACCCATTTCGAACAATTGACACCATAAATTCCACATCGTGCACCCTAATACGAGCAATGAGAAAGGTGAGTTGATCGATGAGAGATCATAAAAACACTTGAAATGAGCATTTGACAATAATCTAACCACCAAATACTCAAAGCCAGTTAATCAATCAAAGTTCCGTGACCCATAAAAACGAACACAAAGACCCTCAATATTCTAGTGCAAGTTACTTGTCCCCACATACAATAAAAGGCACCAAATGCTCACCTTCTTAATGCCATGACTGTAGATTGAAGCTCCAACTTTCAACACGGTGTTATATACTTCCTTATAAGTGACCCACACATACCCTCTTGCCTGACAATATGTTGAAAACAAAAATGCATTAGAGAACAAATTCAACGGAATATGATGCCATTATAGTTGAAAATAGAAAGAAAGGAAAGGGGCTAAAGAACCTTTCCATCAACAATCTCTCGCTCGCCAAGCATTGGATTACTCGGATGCTTCTCCACAGATGTGCTACAATACCAAATCAAATAATCAAGACATCAGTGACCGATATTGATGCATATTACTAACGTGTGTATTTTTATTCTTTACTGAATGGCGATGAAACTTCACCACCTACTTACATTCATGGGCTGACAGAAATTCAAGACTTGTACTAGTACAATGCAAGTTCATATATCCAATTATACAAATTGTCAGATAGTCTAAGGCAAAGAAAACTTCTCAAACCAAAAATGTGTTTCTTCTACTATGACATTGATGCAATTCTTCGTTTGCAAGACCGCATACCCGCGATGCGGATGCCGTTTGCAAGTCTATGAACGATGCGCGGTCATACGCCCTCGAGCTAGACCGCAGGGCCCATGTCTTACGCCCTCGAGCTAGACTAAAGTGGGAGAATGAATTCCTTGGTGGGATTATTTCCTTGTGAAATTCCTAAGACCCAAGATGCGCGGTCATACGCCCTCGAGCTAGACCGCAGGGCCCATGTCTTACGCCCTTGAGCTAGACTAAAGTGGGAGAATGAATTCCTTGGTGGGATCATTACCTTGTGAAATTCCTAAGACCCAAGATGCGCGGTCATACGCCCTCGAGCTAGACCGCAGGGCCCATGTCTTACGCCCTTGAGCTAGACTAAGATGGGAGAACAAATTCCTTGGTAAAAATATTTCCTTGTGAAATATTCCTAAACCCAAGATGCGCGGTCATACGCCCTCGAGCTAGACCGCAGGGCCCATGTTATACGCCCTCGAGCTAGTTTAAAGTGGGAGAAGGCGCGGCCATACGCCCTCGAGCTAGATCGCGTGCACGGAAACAAAGATAGTTCATACAAGAACAAACCTTCTAAGCTATGTAATCAAAAGAGCGATAGCAAAAGAACACGCAAGAGAGGAAATCAATAGCAAAGCTGGAAACAAATATACTTATACAAACCAAAAAATTACTTGTTCGAAATGTCCGGACCTACACTATAACAAAAAATCCCCAGGATGCAACCCGGTCTGATCTTCAAGAGGCCGGGGGAGGAGCATTCTCCATCTCTGGAACAGAGGCAGAGGCATCAGTGTCAGGTACAGATCCAGACTGATCCTGAGAAGCATCAGCAAGTGCGGAGGCATAAGGAGAGTAAGAAAGAACCATACCATCAATGTACAGGCCGCCGGGGCCAAAAGTTCTCTCCAAAGCTGCGACCAGAGGCAAGGTTCCCTCGGCAGAATATCTGAATCCATCAATAGTGGAAAGAAGATCTTGGACAGTGACCGGAGCGACGAGAGGGAGAGTTGATCTGACAGACTCGGGAAGCTCGGAGAGTTGGTCCGTAGTAAAAGGCACTAGAGCATGGCCAGAAAAGCATTGAGGGTCTGAGGCCGTAATGGAGCAAAGAATCGCAATCTCTTGCGCAGTGTATTTGCCCGTAGCTGCCAGATTACGATCTACTGTATGGAGAGCTGAGTTATATTGCTCTATGCTTGCCACCTCCACCTTCTCTCTATAAGCATCAGACGCCTCAAACTCGGCCACGGCTTTCCCTCGCTCTTCTTTCAGAACGAGTTCCCGGTCTTTCTCAAACCGCATCGCCTCCAAAACTTTGCCATCCAGCTCACCAACCCTCTCCGATAAGCTCCTATTTTTCTCCCTCTCCTCCTCCAACCGCTTGTCAGCCTCAGCCAAGAGAGCCTCAAGCCGTTGCTTCTCAGATTCAAAACTTGATCTCTCAGCCTCGGCTCGGTCTTTGGCCTCCCGAGCTGCCTCAAGGTCATGGCTCAGTTTTGAATTTTCCGTGACCGCAGCAATCAACTCGGCATCCTTGTTCTTCAGCTCCTCTCCCGAGCCCTCCAAAACCTTGGACAAGCGGGCAATCTAATCCTGAGCCTCCGCGAGCTTCTTGCTCTTCGCCGCGACCAAAGCCATTTCAGCCTCATATTGAGATCGCATGTATAGCAGGTCGTTGCTAACCTGTTTTGGTGAAGGGGCGAATAAAAATCATATCAAAAGCGGAAAGAAAGACCACATCGATATATGGAAAGGAAGACTACGTCAACTTGAACAAAGAAGATAGAGCACTAACCTCAGCCATGGCTAAGCCCGCGTGACCCATGGCGGTCAAAAAATTGGTCTTAGACAGCACCTTTTGCTGGTAATCTGGAAAGTTCATACGGTGCAGGAGCCCATCGCCTACGTAAGAGTTAAAGCCGCGGCGGCTATGAAGATCAACCCATATACCTCAGGGGCCTCAGCAACCTTCTTCCCGAACTCCTTGGCCCGGGCTTTATCTTCAATCAGCTCCACAGGGAAGCGCTCCGAGCATAAAGTCCCTTTGGCGGGGGAAGATACAGTAAAACCGCGGGAAGGAGACTCCAGACGGGGTTGTTTATTTTTTTAAGGCAAAGGGTCAGCGTTCGGACTCGGGCCCCTTTTCTTCGGAGCCTCGGGCACTGTTCTGCCTGCATCGTGCGGGAGAGTGGGAGACCCCGAGCCCGCCAAATCTTTTCCCCGTCCGCTCCCGCGGGGCCGTAGAGGAAGCTCACCCGTCGTCGGGACAACTGCAACAACCTTTTTAGACTTGTCCAAAACGTCCGTGATCGGCAGTTTCCTCCCTGGGACCTCGGCCTTTTGCATTTCGGCCTGCCTCTGCTGCTTCGCCTCAGCCTCCCGCTGCTTCGCGGCCAATTTCAAAGCGTTAATATTCTTGGGAGGCATGGTATCAGTGGGATCTGCGGGCAAAAGCAACAATCAGTCAGATATGATCGGTTAAACTAACAAGTAAGAAAATTCAGTTGATTAAGTATGAAAAAGGCCGGTCAAGCCCGGATCCGGGCATTGTTCCCTCAATCGGCAAGTAGGGCACTCATGGGCAAAGGCAAAATCCTGGTGAACCTTCCAACAAGGATCCCGCCACATAGGAGCCATGTTAACCCTGCTCTCAAAATCAGGATTTCGGCATAGGGCCACCCCGGCATAAGCCAAAAGACTCTCATTGTTGATAATGGCTTGAACGTCAAAAACTTGTTCAACCTCGACCACGGTCTGGTCCTCTAAAGTAACTGATTTCGTATGCCGGGCGAGATAATCCTGCATGGCGGACGCAAGCTCGATACCCCCATCTGAGCTAGGATAATCCTTGGAAGATATTGACACCGGGGAAGTATTATCAGGCTTAGAAAAAGGCCACCCGAGTCGATTCTGAATCACCAGAGGATATCTCTGCCACTGATCGAATTTGTTAGAAGCCGCAGAAAAAATCTTTTTCGACCTGGGTTTCGTTTTCAAGCTCAAACTGCTCGCGGTGACCTGATGGGTGAAGAAAACGTACAAGGCAGACAAAGAGGGTTCATAGCCCAGTACCCTACTTACGACAATGAAAGACACCAGATAACGAATTGCATTGGGGGTCAGGTCCATTGGGAGGCACCTGGAAAACTCCAGGAATTCGCAAATGAAGGGGTCCAAGGGAAGTCTGAGGCCATTCTCAAATTGAACGGGATAAAAGACACAAGCAACGCTATCCGCCCGAACGCGGGCAGGACCAATCAAACTACTCCCCGAAGGAGATGTATAATCATCAAGACCGCCGACGAGATAGATCGATCGATGATACACAGCTAGAAACTCATCATCGGAGTCCTGCTCTTCCACCATGCCCGCTCCAGAACTGGAGGCTCCAGTTTGAGTCGCAACCCTATCGTCAGGCCCCTCGGGGAAGGAAGCCAAAATTTGAATAGGGGAGCGGACGCGTTTGACCATACGCGCGGTATCTGGGGCCATTCTCTCTAAATCCCCCCGGGGGTCAGAGGGTGTCTCAGATGACTCAGACTCGTCAACTAGCCCGTGAGCCACGATCGCTCCAACCTCAACCTCAAGAGCAGGTTCACCATCAACCCTCATTTCTTGATCGGAAGCTTCCGCACTGCTCGCGACCTCAATAACACCAGGGGCCAAGCCCGGAGATCGTGCCTGTTCGTCCTCCTCGTCATTAAAAGGAGCGTCCATCCAACTGTGAGAATCAGGGCCACTTGAGGCTACACGCTCCCCGCACGACCTTACCAACCTTCTAGCGTTTCCAGCCATATCTACATTATCGGGGAATCGAGTTAAAATAGCCATGACAAAAATGCCCAAGTGTTCCTCTCCCCCCAGCACCCTCATCCTTGTGGAATCATAATGGACGGAGGGACCTGTTTCCCACAACAGGGGCAAGACCGAGGGTTCCCAGCTATATATGCTAAACCTATGGCAATGAACTCATTCAAAGACAACCGTTTCCAGGCATTCAACAGGAACCTGTATACCCCACCGGTCCTCCGGCAACAACCAAACAGGTCAGGACGGAGTTTACGCCCTAAATCCAGCCCTTCCATGGCTACAACAAATTTTCATAAATTAGGGGCCAGAATCCGGACTCGAAGACACAAGGTTACGAGAAGTCACACAAATCTCGTATAGATCCGAAAGCTCGACAGGAGCAAGTTTTTAGGGTTCGCGCTCGAAAACGGCGACGAAAAGAATGGCAGAAATTAAGACGACGAATCGAAACAAAGAAGAAAAAGTGAAGTTCGGAACAATACCTGTAAATTAGAAGTAATGAACGAGAACGAGATCTTCAAAATCAGGAATCCAGAGAAGCAAAGTCTTCGTTGGAACTGGAAGGTAGAGAGACGGGAGTTGCGAAAGTTTGGAATGATTCAGCATCCGTGATATTTATAGCGCCGGAAATGGGTCGGATCGACCCGAAATATCTGGTAACCCGATCGAAACCCGAAAAGTGAAGAGGCGGGAATTGCTTTTTCGAATACCGATGACGGTTCGCATTTAATGAACGTGTTCCTGGTCATGTCAAAAGGCAGACGGCTACGTCACTAGCCTGACACAAGGGGCCCACCTGTCCTTTCGTCAACCACTATTCTAAGACTCCCGTCCCATTGCAATCCGTGCCCGCATTTATTGCGATTTGCCCGAATCGAGCCTAGGAAGTATAACTCCTCGCGCCGCACATGAATGAGCTAACCCTCGGAGTTAGGGGCCACTGATGAGACCGAGCCTTCTAGGCCGGATGTTCTGCGGTCCAAATCGATGCGACCTAACACGCCCAAACCGGACCTGAACTCTTGGGGCCGAACCGGCAAGGAACGCGGGCAAGTAAGCCCGAGGGGACCGATCTCCCGGATATATATGCCCGGGATGACTCTGCCTCCCGCTATCCTGAGGAGCCCGTAGTGCCCAGCTGGCACAAACGTACACGAGACGTCACCTATCCGTACCTGACACACCATAACGGTTGGTGATGGAACCATGCTTCCCTGACAGACACGCCACCTTCCCAGCCACTCTCCTGACCGATCCACTGGGGACTCGCCACGTGTCCCCCCAGTACCAGGGTGGTTAGTACCTTGTGCAGGTTTCTTTCCCTTGGTCATATATATACTTTTTTTGGCTCCCATGAGCAAGGTATGTGCTCTATCCAACTCACACACACAAGATCCTCATTGATCTTCTTCTTAGGTTTTCTTCATAGATCTTACTCTCACACCCGAGGGCCTAAGCCGGATTCAAACCCCGGCTCTGGTCTTAACGGTGTTCTTGTCTGTGTTGTGATCAGGATCAAGAGACAGCAAACCGGAGATCTAGTCTCCATGACCCCAGAAATCTAGGGCGTCATCAACTAACAAATCAAGCGAGAAAATCAAAAAAAAAATTGTGTGTCTATGAAATTAATGTCACGGTGAGACACAAGAATTAATTCGCATAAAGTAATTCCAATGAACAATTAATTACTTTTGTCAGGTAATCAACGTCCGTGTTTGACTTCTTACAGTCAATTTAACTCTTCACATAGTAATTAACGTCAATTTAACTTAAACAGTGCACATACTGAGACACATTGTGTGTGATTTGCATAAAATTGAAGTGGGAAATAACCTCGAAAATTGAACAAATCCTGGAAATGATGAATCAATATGGCATCCATTGAAACCGAAAGATCGATCAATTGATCGAAGAAATCGCCAGAAATTAGATCAGTGACGCAATCTACAAACTGATTTGCTTTCAGAAAAAAAAAAAAAAAAAAAAAAAAAGGGAAAGAGCGGCAAAATCTAAAGAAGACGAAGAAAACTGGCGCCGCCCAGATGAAGGTTTCAATTTCAACCTTTGGGGATTGAGCTTAGTCAAACCCAAGTCAACCAAACATTCTTCCCAATATTAAGGTTCTTTTGGGCCTTCTTACTTTTTCGTTTATACTGAATGTGCAATAAAGTACTTATGGTATGGTACAATATATTATGCATCAAGGTATAATAATGTACGGAGTACAACATTTAAAAGACAAAAATTTGTGTAAAACGGTGTCACACGTGAGACGGATCTCGTTGAGAGAGTAAATTGTTACCTCTGTATGAGTGGGGGAAAACTCATTTCCTCTCTCGAGATCCGTCTCACGTGTGAGACCGACTCACACAAGACTTCCTCGTCTAAAATCCCATTTCATATACTCCCTCCATATAAATTTCATATACCCCTTCCATTCTATAATGAATGTAAAAATTAAAAAAATAAAATAAAGTGTTTTAAAAAGAATCAATTTGTTCTTGACTTAGAATAAATTTATAAAAAAATATTTTGAGACATTTTGATTACTTTACTTATTGGCCCATTTTCTAGCTATAAGCATGTTAATGTACAAGTATTACTGCACAACGTACAACTACACATAAACAAGATTATCATTCTTAGCATGGCGATATTAGGACAAGAAACTGTACCGAAACATATCCCAGCAGCTCTCGATATCTTTAGTTGGTGGCGGGAACCCATCTTTCGCCAACACATTCCGGTACACCGGTCCGACGGCCGGCCGGCCGGCGACAGCTTCTTTGGCCTTCTCAATCTCAACAACATACTTTGATGGTGCCATATTTTTATTTTTCTTTTTTGTTGATGTATAACTAGGAGAGAGAAAATGTTGTGACAAAGGAGTTGTATATATATTGAAGGAGAGGGTCTATTTTATTTATGGAATGGCAAAATCAAATGGCCAAATAAAGGGGGTGAAAATTAAATATAATGGTCAGTGGCTTAATTAATGGGGTTTCCATGACTTTTTTAAAACTTTGGTAACCAAACAAATTAATTGGTTAGACGAATATGTAACCTGTAATGTTGTACATTGTTTTTTTGGTCACCAACCTTATTTGGTGTAACATTTTCAACTATTGTGAATAGACTCTGTGGTGTGTTTATGTGTGTGTATGAGAGAAAATAGAAAGTGAAATGGACAGCATTTATTGACTTTTACACTAAATTGTTGTAAATTGTAATCAGGACATTTGTCATCGAACTGTATAGCGATTGTAGTGGCGATATAGCGATCGTAATGGTGGTCATGAGTTAATGCTTTAAGAGGTGAGATGGTGTTTTAGCGTGTCTCAAATCAAAAATCCTCTATTTGATTTTATTTAAGCAGTTGTTGTTGTATAGTTCTAATAGTATTAAATTACGATACTTGTAAAAAAGTTAAAAACATTTTCTCCACTTCCCAGATGGTAGGGATTTTTTTTGACAGTGCAGATGGTAGGTATTGTGTGTGTACTTTATGTGATAAAGTAGAATTGGCATTATTTACTTTTGTACATTTAATTCACTTTTGGTTATAATTGGTTAATGTTAGTATAGATACCCACAGCGTTTGTACAAACTGTTCACTTGTATTGAGTTCTAGTAGTTTATTTTCCTTTTGAAATTTTGAAATTTTCTAGCATCATAAAAAAGAGGTGGTCTCCCATGAGAACAAGGGGATCCGTCTCATGCATGAGACGGGTCGCCCCATGACCCATGGGCCGAACCCGCCACGTGGCAACCCACCATTGGCCGAAAAAAAAAATTTTTTTTTTTTTTTTTTTTTTGGTTTTTTTTTTTTTTTATATTTTTTTTTCGGCTTTTCAGTGGTTTAGCAAAAAATAATAGTTACCATCTCTTAAAGTAACATTGTTCTTAAACGTAATACTTGTTTTAAAAAAACAAAAGCTCGTTTTTACCCATTTGAAAAGTAATAACTTATGTATATGAATGTAATAGTAAGTTTATACAAGTAAATGTAACACTTTGATTGACGAAATTGTAACAGATTTCTATAGATAATGTAATATTTTTACATGTATCATGATAAATTTGACCCCATTGTAACTTATTGTTTGAAAACAAATAGATATCTATACATATGTATTACAATTATTTACAAATACTATTACATATAAATAACACGTTTGTTACATTTTAGTTATAATAAGTATTACTTTTGGCAAACGAAGAAAACATAGGAATATACACTATTACTTTAAGAGATGGTAACTATTACTTTTCACAAACCGAAAAAAACCAAAAATAAAAATATAAAAATTTAAAAAAAAAAAAAAAAAAAAAAAAAAATTGGGCCAATGAGGGGCTGCCACGTGGCAGGGTCCCCCCATGGGTCCTGGAGCAGGGTTGTGAGTCGGGTAATGGGTCAAAAAAATGACCCGTCTCACCCATGAGACGGGTTAGAGTGTTCTCACACAAGTTTTTGTCCATAAAAAAAATCATACTCCCTTTGTTTCAAAATACTTTGCGTTTTAAGAGTTAAATTTTGTTTCAAACTATTTGATATTTTACTACTTTTAGGACATCTTTGCTCGTGTTTCCCAATTATACACTCATTTATTAATTGCAAACTATCTCTTATTTAAACATTTAATTATCTAGGTAGTTGAACACTTTTAGGGGTACATAAATCTTTTTTATATGTATTAATTGTATTTCTTAATATGTATGAAAAAGTTTAAAACGACATGTATTTTGAGAGAGAGAGAGAGAGTAGTACAAGTTAAGTTTGCAATTAAGTTGATTATCATGAAGAAGTTGTAACTGAAAAGTCAAATTAGTATTACTCCCTCCATTTCAAAATACATGTTGTTTTAAAATTTAAATTTTGTTTCAAAATATTTGTCATTTTATTATTTCCAAAAAATCTTTGCTCTTGTATACTAACTAATTATACCCTCATTCATTAATTGTAACTATCTCATGTATAAGTATTTAATTACTTAAGTATTTGAATTCTTTTAAGAGTACATAAATATTTTATGTATGTATTAATTACATTTTTTTCATGTGTAAAAAAGTCTAAAACTGATACTCCCTATGTTTCAAGTAAGTTGCAACATGTTGACTTTTTTTTGTCAACAAAAATGAACTTTGATCAATCATTGGTGACGATCTAATCATTCAAGCAAAATTCTAAAATTTTTAGTTGATAAATTATTAAGTGATTTATCAATAACAATTTTTAGAATTTCATTGTGATCATTAAATAGTCACCAATGGTTGGTCAAAGTTCATTTTTGTTGACAAAAATAAATAAATCAACATGTTGCAACTTACTTGAAACGGATGGAGTGTATATATATATATTTTTTTGAAAGAAAACAATACATGATTGCATTAATAAAATTTTAAGAAGACGGCTCTCCACAATTGTCGGAGGCTCGTCCAAATTATAATATCTGCAATTAAGATCTAGACATAAAAAGCCTAACACATCTCGAGTAGTGATGGTCAAACCCGAACCAAATCTCCAATGAGTGTCCTTGGGTACTATAACTTGTGATGTCCAGATGCATCTCCAAACAAAGTTGGACACAGCTCAATATCGGCCTTTAATAAACTCTCGCACGGTAAGAATTCGGCTGAAAACTAACATATATTTAATTTGAAACAGGAAACGGGGAATATTGTATTTATTATCTCAATTGTCGTTATAACCGTGAAATGATTTCAAATCGCATATAAATTGAGTTTTTTTTTTCACTAAATCTATAATTCTATAACAAGTGAATGAGTGATGCTCCCTAGTCCATATTGATGCTGGAGTTGGTCTCCTGTAAAACGCGTTTTTCCTAGTGGTTAGAAAAAACGTGTTTTTCAAAACCTTCTGGCTATCAATCTCATATCCAGAAGACTTTATATTGATATCCAGAAGGCTTTATACTGATATCCAAAACCCTTCTGGCTGTCACTTTCAAAGGTTCTGGCTATCAATCTCATATCCAGAAGACTTTATATTGATATTCAGAACCCTTCTGGCTATCACTTTCAAAGGTTCTGGCTATCAATCTCATATCCAGAAGGTTTTATATTGATATCTAATGAACAAATTATAACCCTTGCAAGTGCACAAGATCACCGTAGTAGTATATGCAATAGCCGGGTGTCGAATCCACAGAGACTTGTAGAAGATAGTAATTTAAACAGTAGTAAAATAAAATAACATAAAAATAAAATAGTGGTTTTTTATGATTTAATCTAATTAACTAAAAAGTAAATAAACTAATTACTTAAACAAAAATAAATAAATGGATAGGAATATGTAGGAAAAGTCTATGGAAATGATCACAAGTATCTCCTACTTATGCTTATGTGATTAAAGATGTCAATTATCATGGTTTCACAAATCATAAAAGAATCAATCTCCAAACAAGGGTTCGTTCACTAAAGTAAGAATTGGGACGGTCCGGTCGCCGGATTGCAATCCTATTATTTCTTTTATATTATACTTTCCGCTAGGTCTATACAATATGCAAGAAATTCATGAAGATCTCAAGAACACATGAACCTAGATCCTTTTGACTTCCGCTAGGTCCTCAATTGAATCTAATCATCAAAATAGTGGTCAACGTATAATCACCCACGCTAGTGCAGTAATATATACCCAATAACTCTAAAGCCAATTTATATCTTAACATATAATTGAAACTAAAGAATTAATAATGATGAATATTTTAATGAACAAGAATTAAGATTGAATGGAAGAATTAAAACTTGCGACAAACCACAAATAATTGAACTAAGAATTAAATTAAAGCATAAGTATTTGATACAAGTTACCTCCAATCCATAGATGGTGAAATTAGTTCTTCATAGACAAAGAACCAATCCCAAGAATAATATGGAAGAAGGGTAGAATTATGGATGTCTAAAACAATAAATCTAAGCTAGTATTTATAGGAAAAACTAACCTAAACCAAAAAGGAAATACAAAATAAAAAGGAATAATAAAAGAATTAGGAAACTAGAATAAAATCCTAACTAAACAAGTCAACTATTTCTTTTCTCCAAGGCTTGGACTGATTTTTAGGGCTCTTCAAGGCTGGACTCCGAATTTCCTCAATGGTCCCTGAGATATTACGAATTTCCAAAATGGTCCTCCAACTTTCAGAATTTACAGAACAGTCCCTGAACTTCCAGTTATTTGCAGATTTTTCCCTCCGGTTTTCATCTTCTGCACAACAGTCCCTGGAATATTCAGCTTCAGCCTAACAGTCCTCAGCTTTCTGAAATTTCCACTTAAGTCCCTGAAATTGTAACTTTTGTCATATCTCCTCTGAATTATGTACTATTCACCTGTTTTACCTGCTTTCTAAATAAACACTAAAACCCACATTAAATAACCAAAACTCAAGGATTTTACTAAGAATAAGTCTAGAAAAATACCTAATAAATGAGTATAAAACTCATCTATCAATATCCAGAACCGTTAAGAAGTTTCGATTATTTACAAAACCAGACTACTTGAATTAGGAAAAACGTGTTTTTCCCAAGATTTTGCGTTGATGTTGCCGGCACCGCATTTTTTTTAAAGAAGTTTCATATATTTACAAAAATGCCACCGCATTTTTTTAAAACACGTTTTTCCTAAGAGTTAGGAAAAACACGTTTTCCTCAAGATTTTGCGTTGATGTTGTCGGTGCCAAGGAAAAGGTGGTAGCATTGTCTAGCTGAATAGTTCCTTCTAATAGTGAGATATTAGGCATGGGCTTCAAACTAGACTACTTGAATTACAACAATTACCATATGAGCATGGCGGATGTTTTTTCTCCCTATAAGTTGTCTCTAGTGTGAGAATAAGTTTTTTTTCTAGGTGGTGATGGTGCCGAAGAGTGTTGGATTATAGTCTAAACGAATTAGGAGTGGTGCTTGGGGTGAAAGTCTAAAATAAAGAGGAAATTGAGTTAGAATAAAAGTACTCAAAAAGGAAGAAAAAGTGGTAAAATCACGAAAGCTGAGTTTGGGACCATGCGGCGGGCACGCGGCAACATGGGGGACCGTATTGGCCCATAGTTGGCCCCATGCTCATCTTAGAGGTATATGGTGGGCATGCGTTGCGCATGCGGCCGCATGAGCCCGAAATCAGCAATATTTAGTTCCCTATTTCAGACTAGATTTTGACTCAGATTAAGTTTAGGCCTTTTATGTAAACCCTATATAAACATGGGTATTGGCCACAAACAAGAATGCTTTGAGAGAAGGCTAGGATATATACAAGAGAGAGCCACAAAGAATGTCAAGAAGAGGGGCCAGATGCCTAGGAGAGTCAGGAGAGGAGATTCAACAACCCGGCCATGACTTAGATGTGTGCATTCTTATAGAGGAGAGATAATATATATGGGAGAGGTTGTTCTTAAAAAGTAGTCATGCTTAGATCTTAGTGATTGCGTGTGTAAAGTTGTAACAATCATCAAATATTATTACAATGCATCATATCCTGCTTGGTAACCCCAAATCTTTAACAAAGAGAGTTGAATATGTTCAGAGCATATAAGTTGAGAGGGAGAGATTACATAAAAAGAAGATGGGTGGAACTTGGAAGTACTTACAGTTCCATAAACTTGGTAACATCACCAAGTTAGTGGGACATGTATGTACTCTTGGATGGTACATCATGTTTAGTTATTAGAATAGCCCGTTAGAGGTGTTCATAGTTATAGTTTGATTTGGTTCGGTTTTATTAAAAATTATGGAATTGGGACCGGAACAAAATTTCAGCTTTGTAAAAAATTTGAACCAAAATCGAACCAAAACATATAAGAACCAACACAATCATTCCTGTTCTATTGATTCGGTTCTGGTCCGGTTCCGCAAATCATTCATATAAAGTTGAGTTTAAATCTTAACTCATAGTCAAGAGTACATGCTTCAGCAAATCAAAAAACATCCAATGCGGACAACTGTACCAATAAAAGAATTATATACTAACTGACAATAAAAATTAAAAGAAATGATTACGTAAGTCATAAAATGTAAAATATCCAAAAAGTCACAAATGCAAAACTAGTACGTAAAAGAAAAGAAAAGGATTAAAAAAATTTAGACTTACAAATTTAGAAAATATGGTGTTTTTATGTATATATATATTAATAAAAACTATATACATTTAATCAATTTTTTCTGAAAGTTTTTATTTTTATAATTTTGGTTTAAAGGTGTATAAATAAAACATACCTATTGGAGTTGGTCTCCTGTGAAACGTGTTTTTCCTAGTGGTTAGGGAAAACGTGTTTTTCAAAATCGTCTGGCACTTATTAACACACTCACTGGACATTCGTAACACAGAAACTGGTCATCCTAAACATTGTTACTGGCTATCTATTAGCACTTCTCCTACTCTAAAAAAAATCAGAAAAAACCTTCTGTCTATCACTTTCAAAGGTTTTGGCTATCAATCTCATATCCAGAATGCTTTATATTGATATCCATAAGGCTTTATATTGATATCCAGAACCCTTCTTGCTATCACTTTCAAAGGTTCTGACTATCAATCTCATATCCAAAAGGCTTTATATTAACATCCAGAACCATTTGAGAAGTTCTGACAATTTAGAAAAATGCCACCGCGGGTTTTTTAAAAACACGGCTGACTATCACTTTCACAGTTGCTGGATATCAATCTCATATCCAGAAGGCACTATATCGATATCCAGAACCGTTGAGAAGTTCCAACTATTTACAAAAATGCCACCACGCGTTTTTTAAAAACACGTTTTTCTTAAGCGTTTCGTAAAACGCGTTTTACGCAAAATTTTGGCTAACTATTGAATCAAGTATTCATTCATTAAAAGGTTTGAATAGTCAAATGTCAAAAAAAAAACCATTTTAGAACATAGAGTTGATTTGTTGCGGATCTCTTCCATGGATCTTAGCCAAATGAAGTGGGCCTATTTCATGGGTCTTGACTAATGAGGTATTTGAGCATGTATAATTAGATTGGAAGTAAGTTTGAAGATTGAACACATCACCAATTATTCAAGTGGTTAATCACCATTTAATATTCTAATAAATTAAAGATTCATAATTAGTGGATAACAATTACATCTAATTCATTTTATAAGTCAATAAATTTAGGATATGATATTTGTACTTTTAAGTTGCACTAAAATATTACTCCATCTGTCCCTAAATGAGTGTCCATTTTCAAAAAATCTTTGTCCCTAAATGAGTGTCTTTTTTTAGCATAACTTTCTCCCTAAACGTTTTTTTTCGAAATTTTTTTCACCGGTATCTTTATACGTGCAAAACTAAAGGTTTGGAAAGAAGATTACAAGATTATATATGAACCGTTGTTACCAAATTGTTCAAAAAGTTGAGATTTTCAGTGTCCCTTAAAATGGAATTTGGACACTCATTAGGGACAGAGCGAGTATCATTTTCTTATAAAAAATAATACTACCTCTGTCCCTAAATGAGTGTCCAAATTTCATTTTAAGAGACACTGAAAATCTCAACTTTGTTGTACAATTTGGTTGCAAGGTTTCATATATAATCTTGTAATCTCCTTTCCAAACATTTAGTTTTATACGTATACAGAAACCGGTGAAAAAATTTTCGAAAAAAAAACATTTAGGGACAAAGTTATGTTAAAAAAGGACACTCATTTTGGGACAAAGATTTTTTGAAAATGGACACTCATTTAGGGACAGAGGGAGTAATTCAATTTTGATATGTGTGATCTCACAATAGAAAATAATCCAAAAGAATAGAACGTTATTCTGAAATTAATTTAAAAAAAAAAAAATGAGATGAACCTACATTCAATGACTTTTCTATAGCTTGACTTTTAAAGTCATGACGATTCTCAATGTATTATGTTACAAAATAAGAACTCACACACAAAGGCACATACAAAGACAAGGATCAATATTACTTTGAGCAGATATCTTATTGTAATATGTGTTGTTGTGAGCTGTAACAACGTTATAATCCACTCCACATTTCTCACGTAAAAGTGAAAGTCGCTCTCGATTCGAAACCTTCAATCTGACCAAGGATTGGTTCCCAAACTCACTAGTTGCTATTCGATCAGCTTTAATCTCTGTGACATTGTGCACATTTTTAGCACCTGCCCAACAAGTATCTGACGGACCTTGTTCGTCTTTCAAGAAACTCAAGCATGGTGCTATTATGCGACAAGCCGGTGAGGATGAAGCTACAACCACCGACATTGGCAATGAAAGTAGTATCAACAAGATTGACATTGAGCACATCATTTTCTCCATCGCTTGATATTTAATTAAGATTATTGTGAGGAAATGCAAGGAAATGAATAAATAGAGATGTTAAGTTGTTCGTTAGTTACTAAGGTATAGTTATATATATATATAAGCAAGTTTTCGTGACACATAATGTTACAAATTATTTCATGCATATTGTGTGTTCCGAATTATATCAAAATTTGCTTTTCTATTGGTGTCGTATTGGACATGAAAACAAATGAGTCGATAATATTGAATGCACGTAATACTCATATTAAGGCGACGGGTAAACATTTTAAATATAAGACTGAAATTGTTTGTCAATGACTTTCTGAGAACAGATGTTACCTCAAGTGTTAAGCAACACCCCAGGTAACACTCCAGACGGACAGAAAATACACACACAAAAAAAGTAGAGTTTTTGCAGCGGAAAATAAATAGCACAAGAGAAATATTTTTCTCAAGTTATATAAATATAACTTGAGATGCCTAGATGGCGAAAACCTTATAATCAAAACCAATTACAAAGTTTAAAATGGTTCCCTATACAAACTATGATATACTCTCTATGGAACCAAAGTAAGAACAAAGTACAAGATTCTATCCTAACCAAAACTCACTCAAACCCGAAGTATTTGAGTGATAAAAGAGTGTATGGAAGAAAGAATCTCAAAAGGAGCCAAGAGTACTTTGGTCTTTTTGTGCTATGGATATGTGTATAAAATTGGCTTGTCTTCAATCTTCATCCAAACATCTATTTATAGCCAACCAAGACTTGGAGGCTACACAAATAACAGCCTTGGGCTGTTTGTGATCGTGTGAGGAGGGTGGAGATCATGTGCAAGCCTTATCTCCACAAAACAAGCTTGACTTTGTCTTCCTTCCTTGATTCTCTCAACCGAATTCTTCATGCCCAAGTCTAAGCTTCACTTTGTTGTACTCCTTGCTTCCAACGCCTTGTACTTCATCTATTTGATCAGCAACAAACCTTGGACTTGGTCTTCTCCATATTTAACATATTTAACACATGTTAAATATGTTTGTAACTCCCTTATTTACTCGGCTTTTATGAGTAATTCTTCATTAATTTCTTCTCCATGTTTTAAGCTCTATAAATCAACTTTATTATAGCTGAAAATATGGACCAACATCTAGACAATAATATTAGGACATTAGTATAAAATTATATTAGAAAGAAATGTCAAATTACAAAGTATTTTCGTCACAGCACTTAGACTGTCAGTGGCAACATCTGAGGTAACACCTCTGTCTGCACTAACAATCTCCCCCTTAATTTGAGATTTCTTTCCAATCTCCTATGTGTTGGTAAGTTAGCCATATACAGTATAACAGAGCATTTCACCAAAGATTAACTGCCCCTTAATCATGAGTTAACCGAAACAACAAATATTTACTTAATATACTAATTGTAAATTAGAACCATGTTTAAAACAATTAGTAGTTTAAAACAAAAAGTAAATCAAAGTTTTAAAATCCACAAAACCACAAGTCATAAACCAAAGCATAACCACCAAAGTATTAAAGTTCTAAATTAAGAACTAAAATACGAATTGTTTTAAAAACCAAACCAACCAAAAACAAAAATTGTTTTGAAACCATTTTAAAGTACCATTAAAAGCCATTGCCCAAGAGTTGTGGCAACATCAACCTTCAAACAAGGTTATTCTTCTTCTTCTTATCCATCATCCACTAGTACCAGCATCTCCAGTAACATCTTCAGTAGCACGAGTTGTACCAGCATCACCAACAGCATCAGTAGCAGCACGAGTACCTGCACTAGTACCAGCACATTATCTCCCCCCTGGTTGGGAAGAAATCAAATTAATGAAGCCGATGGTGTCTTCTTGGAGGGTTAAGCAGCGGATTTGGAGGAAGAAAGGGCTTTTCTTTTAGGTTTCTTGGTGGCGGTAACAGGTGGTTGAGAGACAGTCACGGTTGGGGTAGGTTGGACAGAAGTAGCAACCATGGAAGGATCATCGATGGACATGGCCATAGATGGAGAGATATTGAAAACCATGGGAGACATGTCCATGGGTGAAGTAACACCCGAGTCAACACCCGGTGACTCCTCTTGAAGTGCGGATTGGTTAGGGTTTTGGGAAGGTGAAGCCATTGTTGAATTTTGAAAGGTAGAAAAGGAGATTTTTTTTTTTTTTTTTTTAGAAGGGTTTTTGATTTGGGGAAGGTTGCTGAGATAGAGAAAAAGCGATGAAGAGGAGTGAGTATATAAGTGCGTTTGAGAGAGAAAGAGAGAGTAAATAGGGATAGGATTTTAGGAGGTTAAGGAATGTGAATTAGGAGAGGAAATTAATTTAAACTTAACTCTTATCATCTAAATTAACTAAGACTCCTACATTTACTCACATTTTAAACAAACCTAATCAAACTCCCCCTATTTACTTGCACACAAAATACCCAACTCCCTACACATCCATTTTTTTTTTTAATTGAAGAAAACGAAAAAGAAAAAATAAAAATTAATAAGTAAAACGAATGGGTAAAAGAAGGAAGTAACCGATCCCTCACAAATTGAAGATAGACTTCCATAATTTTAGGGATTTAGTTACTTGAAAATTTTACCTCAATTAAAAAGATTTGTTTAAGACTTTTTCAAAATTGTAAACTCTTTAAAAATAAAAGACTTTCAAACTTTGAAAATTTAATGAACAAATCCGAAAATAAAAAACAAAAAAACTAATGTAGCACACACTAATGTGTTAATGGCAACGATGGTAACACTTAAGGCAACACTTATTATAACATCCCTTGATTATATTGAGGCAATTAAGGCGAGATGACCTCACTTTTGAGGCGAAGATATGCTTTTTTAATAAGCAATTGAGGTGGAACAAGCTTGCCAAATATTAACTAGTTAGGCAAAATAACAATAAAAAAAACTTGTTCTTCATCTTCAAACACTTAAAAATATAAACATGATTCACACTTCTTTATCTATAGGGAAGCATCGTAGTAGCGAGCTCCGTGCCCCGAGTCCTTATAAAGTGTAAACATGTTTTAGTGATTTGTACCGTTCAAGTAGGAAACATTGTAGTGGCGAACTCCATGTTCCTAATACTTAGTACAAAATCACTAGATAATATCCCCCTTTGGCAAGAGTGCATCGTCGCAGCGAACGCCGTGCCCCGAGCTACTAAGGAAATATTATAAGTGTTTTTAGCCTTTTTGCCTTTTAAAAAAGAATTAGTGACTTTGTCACTTTTGAGTTTATATGGATGTTATCAATAATGACACCTAGAGTGTTATCCTACCATAACAAAAAGGTCAGCATGTGCCACCATCAATGAATAGAAAATACTACTCATTGACAGATTAAAACGGAAACAAAACAATAATATACAAGTGTTATCTCAGATGCTGGTAGCACTTGAGGTAACACCAGAAAACAGGAGATTTTTAGAGATTACAAAGACCAAGAGAGTTCTTCAAGAAAGAAAATCTCTCAAGGTCTAAGGCTTTTGTAAAAATGTCCGCTAATTGATACTTGGTATCAATATGCTCTATAGCTATTAAGCCTTTTTCAACCATATCTCTTAAAAAATGATGACGAATATCAATGTGTTTTGTGCGGGAGTGTTGGACTGGGTTCTTGGAAATGTTGATGGCACTCAAACTATCACAGTACATGATCATATTTTTACTCTCAAGCCCATAGTCGTCTAACATATGTTTTAGCCATATTAATTGAGTACAACAGCTCCCCGCTGCCACGTATTCAGACTCAGCAGTAGAGAGCGACACACAATTTTGTTTACGACTATACCATGATACTAGATTATTACCCAAGTAAAAACACCCCCCACTAGTACTTTTTCTGTCATCTATATCCCCCGCCCAATCCGAATCACTAAAGCCTACTAGATTTGTATTTGTATCTTTAGCATACCAAATTCCTAATTCGCTTGTTCCGGAAACATATTTAATTATCTTTTTCACAGAATTAAGATGAGAGACTTTGGGGTTGGATTGGTATCGTGCACAGACACACACAGAAAACATAATGTCGGGTCGGCTAGAGGTAAGGTAAAGAAGGCTACCAATCATGGAACGGTAAAGGGTAGGATCGACTGCTTCTCCCCCTTCATCCTTGCCGAGTTTAAGTGTAGTATCAATAGGAACCGAGGAACTTTTTGACCCCTCCAAGCCGAATTTCTTGACTAGATTTTTTGCGTACTTGCTTTGTGAGACGAATATTCCATCGGGTAGTTGTCTTACCTGCAAGCCAAGAAAGAAGTTTAGTTCACCCATCATGCTCATCTCGAAAGTTGATGTCATAGCCTCTACAAAATCATTTAAACAAATTTTTGAAGTAGAGCCATAGACTATGTCATCAACATAGATTTGAGCAATGACAAGTTCCTTTCCATGTTTTAGAATGAATAAGGTTCTATCCGCCTCTCCTCGAATAAAACCATATTCAAGCAAAAAACTAGTTAAACGACCATACCATGCGCGCGGAGCTTGTTTTAGACCGTATAAGGCTTTATCAAGTCTATACACATGGTTTGGTTGGGATGGATCTTCAAAACCTTTAGGTTGTTCAACAAAAACTTCCTCATCTAAATATCCATTTAAAAATGCTGCTTTAACATCCATTTGATACAAAGTGATTCGAAGATAACAAGCTATGGCTAAGAGAAGTCTTATAGACTCAATTCTAGCCACGGGTGCGAAGGTTTCGTCAAAGTCGATACCTTCCACTTGTGTATAGCCTTGAGCCACAAGAGGAGCTTTATTTCGAACAATATTACCCTCTTCATCCGTTTTGTTTTTAAAAATCCATTTTGTCCCAATAACATTAGTATTAATAGGACGGGGTACTAAAAACCATACATTATTTCGGGTAAATTGATCTAGTTCGTCTTGCATAGCTTGAATCCAAAAATTGTCTTTTAAAGCTTCAATCACATTTTTAGGTTCTATGGATGACACAAAACAAGAGTGTTTTACCTTGGTGTATGTGGTTGACATGCACACATACCTTACCATTTCCCGATAATTCACGGGTTCTTTGTTTCTTGTTCGGACCCCTTCATTCACTTCCCCAATTACCTGAGTTGTAGGATGATTCCTACGAATTCTGGGTGGAGGATCCCTTCTTGCGTCATCATGAACTTCTGCATCAGACTCGGATGGATCACTGGACTCAGGTGCTGCCTGAGGTGCTGTCTCATCGATGATAACATTCTGCTCAGCATCTGTGTTAACATCTGTGATGTCATTTGCAGTTTGTATGACATCTTCTAACAACACCAGAGGAGACTCTTGAGCACTTTCACCTGAAATACTTGAGAGATCATCAAAAACAATGTTAACAGATTCTTGGATGGTTTTTAGTCTAAGATTGTAAACCCTATATGCCCGACTATTTGCCGCATATCCAAGAAATATCGCCCTATCACTTTTAGAGTCAAACTTTGCTAAGTAATCCCGGTCATTCAAAATGTAACACACACACCCAAAGACATGAAAATAGTGAAATTTTGGCTTCTTGCCATTCAAAATTTCATAAGGTGTCATAGTGGTTCCGGGTCTTATAAAAACTCTATTAGTTGTGTGACAAGCCGTGTTAAGTGCCTCGGCCCAAAATCTTTTAGAAATCTTTTTAGAAAACAACATCACATGAGTCATTTCAAGTAAAGTACGATTTTTCCTTTCGGCCACCCCATTTTGTTGAAGTGTTTTAGGAGCTGAAAACTCGTGATGTGTTCCTTTTCTTTCACAAAAAGTAGAAAATAAAACATTGTCAAATTCTCTCCCATGATCAGATTTGATTCTAAAGATAGAGGCACAAAACATGTTTTTGATTTTGGAGTGTAAAAGTTTAAATTTTTCAAAAGTTTCCGATTTTTCTTTTAGAAAATAAACCCAAGTGAATCTCGAAAAATCATCAACAATGACATAAGAATATCGCTTTCCTCCAAAACTCTCTACCTCAACTGGACCCATTAAATCCATATGTAAGAGTTGAAAACAGTGTGTTGTTCCAGAGTGTTGCTCGGAATGTTGGGCAGCACTATGGGAAACACGAGTTTGTTTCCCCTTAAGACAATCTTCACAAATGATAGGATTTTTAAGATCTAGTTTAGGAATTCCTTTAACAGCATCTAACTTAACAATCTTATCAATGTTCCTCAAATGAACATGTCCCAACTTTTGATGCCATAAGTTTGTGACATCAATTTGTGCGGTGTTGCACACGAATTTATCTTCCACACGATAACAATTATCACTTGATCTAGTTCCTGCCATAACACAATTGTTAGTACCATCAAAAACTTCACAAGTGTCCTTGTTAAATTTTACTTCCATGTTGTCATCGCAAAGTTGACTAATACTAATTAAATTAGTTACTAGGCCATCTACATGCAAGACATTTTTAAAGCAGGAAAACCATTCACATTTAGTGTTCCTTTACCTATTATATTACTCTTGCTCCCACCACCATAAGTTACACTACCCCCTTGAACGGATTCATAGTGTTTTAAAAACATTTTTGTTCCCGTCATATGGCGTGAACACCCACTATCAAAATACCATGATCCTTCAACATTTGTTTTTAAGGCAGTATATACAACATCACATCTCATATTGGCTTTTGGTTTCCATGACTTCTTTTTTGATATTTTGACTTTCTGACAGTGTGTGTTATCTGGAGTGCTGGGTAACACTTCAGGTAACACATCTGGACTGGACTCTTTCTTTGAAAGCTTTGTACATTTATTTTTAAGATGTCCAGTAGTGTGACAGTATTGACACACTTTCCCTTTGTAAGAAACATCATTTGAACAAGAATTTTGATCAAACTCGTGACCTTTTACAAAATTTACGTTATGTTCATTACAAGACAAAGAAGAAGTAATACTTTCTAATGATTCTCGGAAACCAATACCTGCTCTCAAAGGCTTACCCAAGTTTAGGATCTCATCAAGTTTGGACGATCCGGTGTTGAGCTTCTTCAAGGTGGTTTCGGCTAGAGTCAACTTGGCCTTGACTTTTTCTAGCTCGGCATCTTTCTGGGATGCTTGAGCTTCCATTCGGTTCAAGTAGGCCTTGAGTCCATCGTTCTTCTTGGTTAAAGTCTTAACCATTTGGTTCTCCTTCTTCCATTCCTTGAGCATATCCTTATAGAGGATTTTTAAGTCTTCAATGAGCTCATCTTTGCTCATCTCATCCTCTTGCGAACTTCCTGTATCAAGATTAGTGGAAACCATGAAACAAACATTATTATCAGTACTGAAATTGTTATACCTGACAGATGTGGTCTCGGATGTTATCTCAGTTGACATAACATCTCTGGTAACATGTTCAGTCTGCAAGTTACTGACTGTGACATACATGGTTGTTTGATCTGGTTCTTCTTCCTGGACTGAACCCTCATCTTCATTGTCACTCAGGGATACCCATAGGTTCTTTCCCTTCTTCCGTAGTGTGTTGGCACACTCATTTGCGTAATGACCCCATCCCGAACAAGCATGACATTGAATTGAATCAATGTATTTGGGATCAGACCTTGATTGATCTGAGGATGCTCTACGCATAGGGGCTGACTTTTGAGTAGATGGGAACGTCCTTCTTAGCATCAAATCATACACCTTAGTTTGTTTCTCTTTTGCTTTTACCTGCACTTTTTCATTGTTAAACTTTTTAACCATTGCATTATATTTTCTAGCAAGTAAAGCAACACTGGCACTTTCATCCAATTCTTCAAAAATTTCATCTTCATTATCATTTGAAAAATCTGAGGATTGCACATTTAAAGCAATATTTTTCCCTTTAGAAGCCTCACTTTGTTCAAGGAGATTTGACTCAAAATTTTTCAAAAAACTCATTAAAGAATTGATGTTCATTGTAGAAAGATTGTGAGCTTCTTCAATAGATGAAACTTTCATATTGAACCTCTCGGGGAGAGTTCGAATAGCTTTTGAAACAAGTTGTTTGTTGGTAAAAGGTTCACCCAAAAGTTGACACTCATTTGCAATATCAAACAATTTTTAAAAATAGGATGAAATCGTTTCATTTTCACCCATCCTCAATCTTTCAAATTTGCCAGTAAGAGTTCTAAGCTTATTATCACGCACACTACTATCACCTTCACAAAATCTTTGTAAAGTGTCCCATGCCTCTTGAGCAGTGGAACTATTTTGAATAAGTTTAAAAATATGCATATCAACCCATTCAAAAATAGCATTAAGTGCTTTTTTATTATAATTAGCTAGAGTAATCTCTTCATTAGTCCACTCCGATTCAGGTTTGACTTGAACGTCACCATCTTCATCTGGAGGTAACATAGGGAGAGAGTAACCATTTGTTATAGATCGCCATGCCCGAAGATCAATTGATTTGATATGCGAGCGTAGGCGGATCTTCCAATAAGCATAATTTGAGCCATCTAAAACAGGAAGACGCTTTTGATTAGGATTAGCAGGATCGAAAGCCATGACAAATCTGGAACGAATCACTTAGTATGTCAAGTGACCGGGCTCTGGTGCCAATTGAAATTGTTTGTCAATGACTTTATGAGAACAGATGTTACCTCAAGTGTTAAGCAACACCCCAGGTAACACTCCAGACGGACAGAAAATACACACACAAAAAAAGTAGAGTTTTTGCAGCGGAAAATAAATAGCACAAGAGAAATATTTTTCTCAAGTTATATAAATATAACTTGAGATGCCTAGATGGCGAAAACCTTATAATCAAAACCAATTACAAAGTTTAAAATGGTTCCCTATACAAACTATGATATACTCTCTATGGAACCAAAGTAAGAACAAAGTACAAGATTCTATCCTAACCAAAACTCACTCAAACCCGAAGTATTTGAGTGATAAAAGAGTGTATGGAAGAAAGAATCTCAAAAGGAGCCAAGAGTACTTTGGTCTTTTTGTGCTATGGATGTGTGTATAAAATTGGATTGTCTTCAATCTTCATCCAAGCATCTATTTATAGCCAACCAAGACTTGGAGGCTACACAAATAACAGCCTTGGGCTGTTTATGATCGTGTGAGGAGGGTGGAGATCATGTGCAAGCCTTATCTCCACAAAACAAGCTTGACTTGGTCTTCCTTCCTTGATTCTCTCAACCGAATTCTTCATGCCCAAGTCTAAGCTTCACTTTGTTGTACTCCTTGCTTCCAACGCCTTGTACTTCATCTATTTGATCAGCAACAAACCTTGGACTTGGTCTTCTCTATATTTAACATATTTAACACATGTTAAATATGTTTGTAACTCCCTTATTTACTCGGCTTTTATGAGTAATTCTTCATTAATTTCTTCTCCATGTTTTAAGCTCCATAAATCAACTTTATTATAGCTGAAAATATGGACCAACATCTAGACAACAATATTAGGACATTAGTATAAAATTATATTAGAAAGAAATGTCAAACTACAAAGTATTTTCGTCACAGAACTTAGACTGTCAGTGGCAACATCTGAGGTAACACCTCTGTCTGCACTAACAATCTCCCCCTTAATTTGAGATTTCTTTCCAATCTCCTATGTGTTGGTAAGTTAGACATATACAGTATAACAGAGCATTTCACCAAAGATTAACTCCCCCTTAATCATGGAGTTAACCGAAACAACAAAGATTTACTTAATATACTAATTGTAAATTAGAACCATGTTTAAAACAATTAGTAGTTTAAAACAAAAAGTAAATCAAAGTTTTAAAATCCACAAAACCACAAGTCATAAACCAAAGCATAACCACCAAAGTATTAAAGTTCTAAATTAAGAACTAAAATACGAATTGTTTTAAAAACCAAACCAACCAAAAACAAAAATTGTTTTGAAACCATTTTAAAGTACCATTAAAAGCCATTGCCCAAGAGTTGTGGCAACATCAACCTTCAAACAAGGTTATTCTTCTTCTTCTTATCCATCATCCACTAGTACCAGCATCTCCAGAAAAATATTCAGTAGCACGAGTTGTACCAGCATCACCAACAGCATCAGTAGCAGCACGAGTACCTGCACTAGTACCAACACATTATCTCCCCCTGGTTGGGAAGAAATCAAATTAATGAAGCCGATGGTGTCTTCTTGGAGGGTTAAGCAGCCGATTTGGAGGAAGAAAGGGCTTTTCTTTTAGGTTTTTGGTGGCGGTAACAGGTGGTTGAGAGGCAGTCACGGTTGGGGTAGGTTGGACAGAAGTAGCAACCATGGAAGGATCATCGATGGACATGGCCATAGATGGAGAGATATTGAAAACCATGGGAGACATGTCCATGGGTGAAGTAACACCCGAGTCAACACCCGGTGACTCCTCTTGAAGTGCGGATTGGTTAGGGTTTTGGGAAGGTGAAGCCATTGTTGAATTTTGAAAGGTAGAAAAGGAGATTTTTTTTATTTATTTTTTTTAGAAGGGTTTTTGATTTGGGGAAGGTTGCTGAGATAGAGAAAAAGCGATGAAGAGGAGGGAGTATATAAGTGCGTTTGAGAGAGAAAGAGAGAGTAAATAGGGATAGGATTTTAGGAGGTTAAGGAATGTGAATTAGGAGAGGAAATTAATTTAAACTTAACTCTTATCATCTAAATTAACTAAGACTCCTTCATTTACTCACATTTTAAACAAACCTAATCAAACTCCCCCTATTTACTTGCACACAAAATACCCAACTCCCTACACATCCATTTTTTTTTATTTTTATTTTTTTAATTAAAGAAAACGAAAAAGAAAAAATAAAAATTAATAAGTAAAACGAATGGGTAAAAGAAGGAAGTAACCGATCCCTCACAAATTGAAGATAGACTTCCATAATTTTAGGGATTTAGTTACTTGAAAATTTTACCTCAATTAAAAAGATTTGTTTAAGACTTTTTCAAAATTTTAAACTCTTTAAAAATAAAAGACTTTCAAACTTTGAAAATTTAATGAACAAATCCGAAAATAAAAAACAAAAAAACTAATGTAGCACACACTAATGTGTTAATGGCAACGATGGTAACACTTATGATAACATCCCTTGATTATATTGAGGCAATTAAGGCGAGATGACCTCACTTTTGAGGCGAAGATATGCTTTTTTAATAAGCAATTGAGGTGGAACAAGCTTGCCAAATATTAACTAGTTAGGCAAAATAACAATAAAAAAAACTTGTTCTTCATCTTCAAACACTTAAAAATATAAACATGATTCACACTTCTTTATCTACAGGGAAGCATCGTAGTAGCGAGCTCCGTGCCCCGAGTCCTTATAAAGTGTAAACATGTTTTAGTGATTTGTACCGAGCTACTAAGGAAATATTATAAGTGTTTTTAGCCTTTTTGCCTTTTAAAAAAGAATTAGTGACTTTGTCACTTTTGAGTTTATAGGGATGTTATCAATAATGACACCTAGAGTGTTATCCTACCATAACAAAAAGGTCAGCATGTGCCACCATCAATGAATAGAAAATACTACTCATTACTGATTAAAACAGAAACAAAACAATAATATACAAGTGTTATCTCAGATGCTGGTAGCACTTGAGGTAACACCAGAAAACAGGAGATTTTTAGAGATTACAAAGACCAAGAGAGTTCTTCAAGAAAGAAAATCTCTCAAGGTCTAAGGCTTTTGTAAAAATATCCGCTAATTGATGCTTGGTATCAATATGCTCTATAGCTATTAAGCATTTTTCAACCATATCTCTTAAAAAATGATGACGAATATCAATGTGTTTTGTGCGGGAGTGTTGGACTGGGTTCTTGGAAATGTTGATGGCACTCAAACTATCACAGTACATGATCATATTTTTACTCTCAAGCCCATAGTCGTCTAACATATGTTTTAGCCATATTAATTGAGTACAACAGCTCCCCGCTGCCACGTATTCAGACTCAGCAGTAGAGAGCGACACACAATTTTGTTTACGACTATACCATGATATCCCCCGCCCAATTCGAATCACTAAAGCCTACTAGATTTGTATTTGTATCTTTAGCATACCAAATTCCTAATTCGCTTGTTCCGGAAACATATTTAATTATCTTTTTCACAGAATTAAGATGAGAGACTTTGGGGTTGGATTGGTATCGTGCACAGACACACACAGAAAACATAATGTCGGGTCGGCTAGAGGTAAGGTAAAGAAGGCTACCAATCATGGAACGGTAAAGGGTAGGATCGACTGCTTCTCCCCCTTCATCCTTGCCGAGTTTAAGTGTAGTAGCGATAGGAACCGAGGAACTTTTTGACCCCTCCAAGCCGAATTTCTTGACTAGATTTTTTGCGTACTTGCTTTGTGAGACGAATATTCCATCGGGTAGTTGTCTTACCTGTAAGCCAAGAAAGAAGTTTAGTTCACCCATCATGCTCATCTCGAAAGTTGATGTCATAGCCTCTACAAAATCATTTAAACAAATTTTTGAAGTAGAGCCATAGACTATGTCATCAACATAGATTTGAGCAATGACAAGTTCCTTTCCATGTTTTAGAATGAATAAGGTTCTATCCGCCTCTCCTCGAATAAAACCATATTCAAGCAAAAAACTAGTTAAAAGATCATACCATGCGCGCGGAGCTTGTTTTAGACCGTATAAGGCTTTATCAAGTCTATACACATGGTTTGCGCGCGGAGCTTTTTTTTAACATAACTTTCTCTCTAAACGTTTTTTTTCACCGGTTTTTTTATACGTGCAAAACTAAAGGTTTGGAAAGGAGATTACAAGATTATATATGAATCGTTGTTACCAAATTGTTCACAAAGTTGAGATTTTCAGTGTCCCTTAAAATGAAATTTGGACACTCATTTAGGGACAGAGGTAGTAGTTTGATTTGAGTTAGTGGTTGGAGGCTTTCAAATTTTGTAGGTGATGAATGCTCAAATTTTACTATTATCATTTGGTATTATTCTTATATTACTGCTATCTTTTTTCTTAACATGATTTTTATTGGGTTGAAGCTAAAAAGTTTTAAAGGTTCTCACTCTAAATAATTTATCTTGAGTCACAAATTTTATGAGACCAGCTTGAGTACATCATGCAGATATTGACTTATATTTCAAAAGCAACATATATAGGATGAGAAAAAAAAATTATATTAGGTGTCACTACAAAAGTCCTATTTACAGAATCCAGTCCCTAATTGCCAAGTCAGCTAAAAGATCACAAATCCACGCCATTGTCATAGGCTGCAGTATAGAGTAGCACAACCCACAATTCAAAACCCAATACAGCCATTCCATCCTCCCTTAACCCATCTCTAAAATCTCAGACCTTGGCGTCTTTGATTCAACATCATTCATCTAATTAAGTATCCAAAATTCCAAGATTTCCTCGAAGCACAACAAACCCAATTCAATAGCTTCTTCCTTTTTCAATCGAGTGGGTGCCGGTGCAACTCTCCACACCAAGTCTGAAAGCGTCTTCAAATGCCAATCGTTGGAATTAAACGCTTTCAGTAACGGTCGATGGCAGTGAACTGCGCCATTAAAAGAACCTATAAAGACTCTCTGTGTATGTGTATGGGTAAGGGGATAAAGAATAGGAGGATGAATTCGAGATGGGATTAATTAGGAGGGTGGAAGTGGCGGTGATGTAGTATATCTGTATATAACGACGATGGTGGATTTGAGGGAGACGATCAAATAGTCGGAATGGTTTCTCGATTCCTCTGAACGGCGGTGCGGCCGCCGTTTGACGGTGGAAGACAAATTGGGTTTATAATTTGTGGGTTTTGTTATACTACATGGAAGCCTAGGATACTGGAGTGGGCATTCGGTTTTATGCTGACATGTCAAATAGGCATTGGATTCTGCAAATGAGCCTTTTACGGTGTCACTACATCAGATTTTTACTCATATAGGATATGTGGCATCAATTTTGGGATGGCCATGAAATCAATTGCACCCCCCTTCAGTGAAATAAATTACAAATTATCAATTTCTATTTAAATTTTAATCTCGTTTATCTGTGATTGAACTTTCATGATTTTAAATGTGATTCCCAATCCCAAATAAAAAAAATACTCACTCCGTCTTTTTAGTCTGTTCACTTTTTGTCATTTTGGGTGTCCCATTTGATTGTTCACACTCCCAAAGAGGAAGGTTTATATTATTCTTGGGTTAATTTTATTGCCCACCCTTGAGGTTTGGGTAAGTCTCAGTGCCCCCCTTGAGGTTTTAATTCGTCTCACTGACCACCCTTTTGGCAATAAATTGACTATTTTACCCTCACTTTTATATAAAGATAGTCTTTATCTCTCATTAAATAAATCAAATTACTAATTGAATTATAAATTCAAATAACATTTTATTTTTTAGCAATTTAAAAATAAATATTATATTTAAGCTCAATGTACATTAAGTATATAAATCAATAAATTATTAATTACCAATCAACTATTCCTCGCATATTATCTTTTGTAAATTAACTCCTAAAAAATTATTATAATTCTAGAATTCATCATATAACCAACTCAATAAAGTATAAACTCAAATAACATTTTTTCAGCAATTTAAACAATAGTTTAAAGGAAAATTAATTTTAATATTTATCATGATGAAATAATAATAATACTATGCTCTAAATTTGAATATTTTAGTGTCTCTATTTCACTAAATAATAAAAATCATTTTAAAATTTTTTATTCCAAATATTTTTTTTTTATTTACAAACTATGTGGTTATTTGAATTTATACTTTATTGAGTTAGCTTTATGGTTATCAAATATTAAAAATAATAATTAATATTTATTTCGTAACATAGGGAGTATAAAATTTTAATCTTTTAAAGCATAAAATTGTTATTTGAATTTATATTTTTCTAAGTTGTTTATATAGTTATTTTTTCAAAAACTATAATTATTTTGTGGAGTAAACTTAAAAACATTTATATTTGAGAAAGAGTTGATTGATAAGTATTTATTTTTTAATTTATTTACTTATATAGAGGCTAAGTGAGCATAACAAAAAAATATTTTTCACATTATATTAGATTTTGTAGTAATTTAATTTATTCAATGAATTTATTTAATGATAAATAAAAGTACTAATTAAATTAAAGTGGGGGTAAAATAGTCAAATTATTGTCAAAAGGGTGCTCAGTGAGACGAATTCAAACCTCAAGGGGGGCTATGAGACTTACCCAAACCTCAGGGGTAGGCAGTGAAATTAACCCTATTATTCTTTATTCAATGGGACCCACTTGTCATACTCACAACAAATATCCCACTCACAATTCCAACCTCACTCACATATCACATCATACTTTTCATACTCATAACACCCACTCAACCACAAATATAAAATATTTTTTCTTAAAATCCGTGCATTGGTCAATGTGTGAACAAACTAAAAAAACGGAGGGAGTATGAGTTTTGTAATTGTCAGACAACTTTTTTATACACTAACACATCTAAAAAGAAAATTAAAGCAAGTTGAAATGACATGAGTCTTCCACCAACGATTTAGACCATGTCCAATAATTCAACTACCAAAAAACATTCAACTACCCTAATATCACGACACCTCATCTTCTCTCTCCATCCACTTAATCATTCAACTACACTCTCAACTACCCCTCCCACAATAAGCTAGTTTAGTTTAAAATTCAACTCCTCCCAACTCATCATTTTATACCCATCACTTTTTATTTTATTTACAATATTTATTTTTATAATTAAAAAATAATAAAAAAAAAATAATTTATTATTAAAAATAAATTATTATTATTTTTATTTATAAATTTGAGATTTTTTTTTATTTTTTTTAATTCACACTTAATAAAAAAAGGATAATTAAGGAATTTTTAAAGAGAAAAGAGGGTTTTTTTTCGGTGTCCAAATTAAATGAAACTTACATCAATTTATAGAGGGGAAAAAGTGATAAATTTTGGTGATTTATTTTTTTATAAAAAAAATAATTTACTATGAAATAATTGAGCTCAAAAAATTTGGATAAAAAACCTCTCCAAAAAAAAGAAAAAAAAAGCTGGAAACAAAAAAGGAAAAAAAAAAAAAAAGGGGAAAAGCAGCAGCCACTCTCCGGCTTGGGAGGTGAGCTGCACTCTCCAAGTGCTGGCCACTCCCAAGCCGACAGGTGTCTATTCGGGCCCCACAAAAAATCCTTCAACCCAGTTGAACTTCTTCAACCCCTCCCCTTCAACCCCCTCCTCTCAACCCCCTTATTGCACACACTCAACTAGTTTAATCCCTCTCAACCCCCTCCTCAACTACCTTATTGGACATGGCCTTAGACCATGTCCCCCTGCTTGCCTTAGTACGGGTCGGACAAGTAATCATAATGCAAATTTATCTTAGCATATGAATGTATGAAGAGGTAGTCTCCTGTGCGACGGTGGCAGGTCAGTTTTTTTTTTTTTGTCACTCAGAACTCTTTTTCCTCCTAACAAAAGTAACACTTCTTATAACGAAATATAACACTTTTTTCATTCAAATGTAACACTTTTTTTAAAAAAAAATGTACCACAATTTTGCTGTAATAGATAAAAGATAACATAAAGATTGGCAACTAAAACTAATGTAACACTTTTATAAAGGAATGTAACACTCATTTTTTTCAAATGTAACACTTTTTTTTCTCCCAAAATTAACATAGGATTGACAATCTAAACTAATGTTACATTTTATAAAAAATGAACGTAACATTTTTTTTCTCAATTTGTAACAGTTTATATTCTTAAATGTAACATTATATCTGAAATGTAACAATTTTTTTATTGAGAAAGTAACAATTGAAATGCAAACCCAATTTTTTTTTGTAAAATTGCTGTTACATTTGACTGTAAAAAGTGTTACTTTTTAATATAAAACTGTTACTTTTATCAAAACAAAGTGTTACATCTCAGCTGACAAAACAACTCAAACTTTTTGTGTATAAAAAAATATGTTTTTTTTTTTAAATCAAACCATACCATGACCTATGTAGTTTTATTCGTCTCGTCGAGACGAACACAACGGTATTTTAATTTTTTTTTCCTGAGTTATAAATCTCAAGATATAGCATTTTAAAGTTAATAAGTTTTTTTTTTTTAAATGAGACACGTGGCAGCGCGCGGTTGGGTGAAACAGAGAGTGGCTCACAGCGCGCCACGTGTCGTTTTGGCAGTGGAGGAAAGGCGGGCGGTTCGGGCTGGGCGGTTCGGGCGGGTCCGGTCGTCCAGGTTTTGCCCGCCGCACAGCCATGGAGCCGGTGTACCTGAGAATTTGTCATGTATGAATAAGTAAATCACATAATTTGAAATATTAACAAGTCAAATGCGACATTTGTTGTATGCTGAACTAGTACTATACCCGTGCCGGATGGCACGGTGCCGGTAAGAAGTGGTTGACAGTATGAAACGATGTCAGTATGAATGGTGAAAGTATGGAATAGTAGTGACAGCTACTACTTTCTCCGTCCCAAAATAACAGCTACTACATTCGTCCGAAAATAAGTATTGAATTTTGTTTTTGCTCATAAGTATTCCAGATTTTGCAGTTACCCATGCTTCGTTTCACCTGGTCAACATTCTAATCTTCTCAAGTTTTGATTTTCTTGTCATGGTTTCTGATCATAATTTTCCATGTCTCTGTTTTTTTTCCCTTTTTTGTGTGTGAAATTTATGTATGTATATGAGCAAGAAGATGGTTAGGGAACTGCCGCCCCCATTGTGAACTGTCAACAACCGTCTCCCCCATCACTCTTAACTTCCGTATCACCGTTAACTTCTGTTTATTTCATGACCGTAGGATCTATCTTTGAGAGTAAATCTGAGCCGCTCTTTATAAAACGGTTATTCTCCCCTTCTATTGTAATATAGATATGAAGTAATTAATTAATTTAATTATCATTAATATAAAACATAAAGTTTCATTTATTAACAATATAAAAAGAATATTTTTCTTACAAAAGCTAAACACTTTTTTTGAAGAACATGATTTTATCAATAACACCATATTTTGAGTTCTTTATTCACAATAAGAAAGAACCAAAGTTGTGACAAAAACGTGACACAAAACTTTGTCGTCGGTTTCGGTTTGGCGGCGTCAGCAAAACCTCAACGAACCCTTCGTCTCCCTCCCAAATTTTGCCAATTCTCCCCTAAAATTTTCAAACTCCTCCAAATATTTTAATTTTATAATTGACATAACTTTATAATATTCCTAGATTACAATTGGCACACACCTTTTCATAATCCATAAGTTTTTTTTTTTTAATTTAAAACATAAATACTTCCAAAACACACAGTCGGATTCTATACCCTGACCAAACCAATTTCCAATTCCTCTCCTAATTCCCAAATTCTCAGTTTCTCTCAGCTCACAAATTTCCCAGAAATTTCTGTTTGTTTTCTCAATTGCCGTGTTCGTGAAGCTTTTTTCAACCAATTCGGGCATTCGAGTTGGTTAAGTTTCGTTCAATTTTGCCTATACGCTTCGGGTTCGCTGTTTTGTTTTGCGAATTAGGGGTTTGTTGGTGAATTGGGTGTGGGTTTGTTGAATCGACTGCCTATCGGTTTTGGGTTGGTGTAAAATCAGCCAAAGTAAGGTTGGATTTTTGTAGCATCGGATTTGGGATTTCCGATTCGTTTTTTTCACTGTTCCATTGTGTGCATGTTCGCTGAATTCAGCGAATTCGAATGTGTTGTTGCTGAAATTAGGGTTTTGGTGTGATGTAGGGTGATTGATTGTTGGTCGCTGGAGACATGCAAATCAACCAGGTGGTGAGGTCTGAAATGCCGAATGTGAAGCGGTGTAAATTGGAGGAAGTTGCATGCGACGATGAAGGTTTATACCCTGTGAAGACTTTGAAGAAACAGAGGATAGATGATGAAGATGAGTTTGTTGATACGATTAATGTCGATGGTTTTGTTGATTATAGCAGCATTGTTAATTCTTGGTGTAATGGAGTACCTCTAACTACTGGAGACGATATCAAGTCAAATTCCAATGGCGGTTCGTTGCTTAAATCTTCTCGAGGGCGTGTTTCAGTTCGGCCTTCGCGGTTCAGTGACTCGGTTATTGGGTCATTGAAGAATGAGAAGTCCGAAAATGGCGATTATGAGCTGGCTGTTGGTGGTAAGAATGGAGCAAAGGGCGAAAGAGGTAATGCTGGCAGGCAGTTCTCTGTGGAAAATAAATTAAGCTCACAAATGGGCTATGTGGGATTGACGAAGCTTGTGAATAATGCATGTACAAGTTCATTTGTAAAAAAATCAGGCGACAGTAATTTTTTGTCTGTGTCAAGCAATGATAGTCTTAAACGTGAGAAATGGAGGACAGAGAAAGTTGGAAAGGGGAAGGAGTTTTATAGGCCCGAGGATTTTGTTCTTGGTGATATAGTTTGGGCAAAATGCTCGAGAAAATACCCAGCTTGGCCTGCTATTGTGATCGACCCCTTATGGGAAGCTCCGGGATCTGTTAAAAGGGCTTGTATTCCTGGCGCTATGTGTGTGATGTTTTACGGGTACTCAAAGAGAGGCCTAAGGGTAATTTCTCTTTTCTTTGTTTTTGCTTTCTCTTTCCAGTATTCTTTATTCGTTTATGGGAATGTATATGGTGTTAATGCTGGTCAACCAGCCAAAGGTTGCGTGCAGCGGCGAAGCTTGAAAATATTTCAAATGAGACCAAGAAATCTTAAGGAACAAAAATTGTAACTTTCATATATAAATTTGATACAAAAGGGGTCGAAATGATATCGTAGTGCAAAGTTTACCACAAGTGAAGGGGTCAAATTGGCAAAAATACCATTATTTTGTGTACCTTTTCAAAATTTGGAGGTAGTAAAATGAATTTCCCAACCATACATTACTGGGTTTCGAGTGACCGCCATCGCCTGTGGTTTCGCCCACAGTTGCGTTGCCAAGTTCTTGGTTCATGGTCCCATCTAGTGAACTTCCATTGAATCTTATGGAGTGTTATTTCACACGTGTTGGCCTATATAATAGATTTGTAAACACTTGCACGGGTGTGTATGATAGTTTGTGGCTAATTTTGTTCTCGTGATAAGCAGGATTATGGATGGGTCAAAGAGGGAATGATCTTCCCTTTCCTTGAGCATATGGATAGGTGGGTATACTTTCCATTTCAAGGCAATATATTGTGTTTGAGTTTTTAGCCATTTTGACCGGCGTACTATTTGGGCGTAGTCAATGTGGCATGCGTACTTTATAAACAGCAAATGTGTCATGCGTACTTTAGTTTCGTTTTCAATTTGACCTATTTTTCTAGCGCCAGTTAAAATTTAACGAAACAGTCAATGAAAGTTAACGTGCTGGTTAGTTCGAAATTGATTTTCCTTTTAAGGGCTACATTGAAAATTCTATAAGTAAAAGGGTTGTGAACAAAAAATTTGAAACATTAATATTTAAAGTTTAAAATAAATATATATTTTTATAATTTTAATTATTTTGAACGTGTCTTTAAAAAAATTGGATTAAAAAATATTTAATAAATAACCAATGTATCTAAAATAATCAAAACTGTTAATAAATGAACAATTTAATATTGTATATCATTTATTTTTCCAAAAATTCAAAAACTCGGATGTGTTGGCTTGGTATGTTATGGGTGCTACTGTCGCCACTCGCCACCATAGCTTGCCTAATTCAATTTTTTTTTTTAAACTGAGTTTTTGGATTTTTGGAAAAATAAATGATATACAAGGTTAAATTGTTCATTTATTAACAGTTTTGATTATTTAAGATACATTGGTCATTTATTAAATATTTTTTAATCCAAATATTTGTTTTTTTAAGACGCGTTAAAAAATAATTAAAATTATAAAAATATATATCTATTTTAAGCTTTAAATATTAATGTTTCAAATTTTTTGTTCACATCCGTTTTACTTATAGAATTATCAATGAAGCCCATAAAAGGAAAATCAACTTCAAACTAACTAGTACGTTAACTTTCATTGACTGTTTCGTTAAATTTTAACTGGCGTTAGAGAAATAGGTCAAATTGAAAACGAAACTAAAGTACGCAGGACACATTTGCTGTTTATGAAGTACGCATGTCACATTGACTACGACCAAATAGTACGCATGTCAAAATGGCTAAAAACTCAATTGTGTTTAGCATGCTATCTATTTCTCTCTCTCTCTCTCTCTTTTTTTTTTGTAATTTTCCTGAACTTCTTGCTTGTTTAGATTCCGGGGACAGACTCAATTATATGGAAGCAAGCCAAGCGATTTCGTTTCGCAATTGAGGAGGCTTTTTTGGCAGAAAATGGCTACATTGATACAAGCCTCGAGAAGGAGCAGGAATGTATTCCTGAGCCAAAGCGTACTGGGAGACGAGGTGCAACTTCTTCGAATGAGCTTCAAGAATATTGTTCTAAAAACCAGGCAAGTTTCCACATAGCATCTTTGTTCTTATATTCTTCAACATATCTATAGAAGAACATGGAGTTGACTAGAGTCCTTTTGTAACACATCAAGTCAAAGGTAGTGATGAATCGTGAATGATCTGGAGTGACTGAATTTCACTAGTAACTTTTCTTAGCAAGCCAAAAAGATATGAGTTTAGGCCGAAGCTTGTGTTTAGTGGCATTCCATCGTTCAATGTTTGAAGTAGATTGGGTCCGTTTCATTGTTAATTGAGCGTAATGAGACTGTAGGTAGGTTTTCTTGATCGGGTTAACCCTTGACACTCCAGTTGAATCTTGACTAGTTGTTGGTAGAACTTACGGAAACAATTTTTATTTGTAACATATGTTTAGACAAATTTTAGGGAAGACTTGCTAGAGCTGCTGCTCTGTTTGTTTTTCTTAATGCTTACTCTTTATCTTGAGAAGTAATTGACAATATAATTTGGAAAACAGAAACCATTGACCAGTATCTTGATGCTACTGATGTGTTTTTCAAGTAGCCGTCAGTGCTCTGGCGGGTTCTGAATCATACATTTGTCTTTAGTTACTGTATGGTTTGCAGAGTTGGAGAAATCTAATGGTCCAAGTTTTGTATTTTGATGAAGCTATGACTTAACATTGCTTTTCCTTTGCAGACTGCTTATGATAAAAAGGATACACGGTCATGTGCCAGCTGTGGCTTGGTCGTCCCATGCAAACCAATGAAGAAAGTTAAGGGAGCTACCTTGGAACAGCAGTCAATTTGTGAACACCGTGTAAAGGTATAGGAAAACCTTCTTGTTAATCTGGTTGTCCATAAATTAGTTTTGTTGGTCGTCTTATATTATTTTTTCGCTCTACGTGTGCTTATCATTGTTGCAGTTACGGAAATCAAAACAGTATTGTGGCATATGTATGAAAATTTGGCATCATTCAGATGGTGGGAGTTGGGTGAGACTATTTACTCTCTTTTTGAAAATAAGGTAGTTGTTGCCATGAGATATTTGAAGTAATATCTGACATGCTTGTTTGGACATACTATTTGGTTCAGATATGTTGCGATGGTTGCAAGGTTTGGGTACACGCTGAGTGTGCCAAAGTTCCTAAAAATCACATTAAGGTCTTGATCCATTTCGTATGATTTTTACATTTTTTTTTAAATTATAAATAATGATTATATCTATTTTGTAGAATCTGGAGGACACGGAATATTTCTGCCCTGAATGCAAACAAAAGCCAATGTATGAAATGTCAGATTCTGAGAAAATGCAACCAAAGCTTAGGTACCTCGGCATTTTATGAGACTTGACTTCTTTTTCGTTTTCCCTCCATGTTGATTACTGTTTTATTCTGTTGATAAGAATTTAATAATTGACGGTGGTTCCTTCATTCATCAGGTCAGTGGAAATTAATGAAGAACAGGTGTTACCTGACAAGATTAGTGTTGTCTGTACTGGAGTGGAAGGGATTTATTATCCAAATCTTCATTTGTAAGTCCTGAACCCTATATTGTTTTTTGGTAATTATAGCCCAGATTAGTAGCGTATATGTGAATGGGCACACACATATGCACACACAACTCACACATACGTAGAGTATGCAGGTATTATTTGTTGTCACTGTACAGATAGTTGATACTATACCATAGTGTCTCTTTATTTGGGGTCATCCTATGCAGTTGGTTTTTTTCTTCTTGTTTTTTGTCTTTGCTAGTTGCTTTAAGTTAGTGTTATTCTTCTATGTCTTCGTTATGGAACGTGTGGGTGTTGAAGCATATGTATTGTATCTAAGGGAAGTTAGGTGGGAGGCTGGGGGACACCATTTGGCAGGGTGAAGACTAAAGGTATTTGACTGAGGCCGAGGAGCAAAGAAAATGAAGTACAACAGTTCTGACCTTGGAGTTACTAATATCGAATATCAATGCAGTATCTTTGACCACATTGACAATTTTGAGTTTTAGACTTGAAAAGGCTTAGCAAGAACCATAGGTCATATGAAAAACATTTTATTCCAATGAACTTATTTTGATAGAATTTTGGTTCAATTTAGTTATCACTCCCTCCTTTCCTTGCAAAAGTCAACCTTCCATTTCGAAAAAGTCAACAATGGAATACATGTAATTAATTTAAGGCACCTTGCCCATGAGCCTTGGCTCTGGTGGCATAGGCTTGGGCTTCCCTTCGGAAGGTCCCGAGTTCGAACCACCCTCCCCCCTTGTAACTTTGAAATGTTGTAGTTGACAACAAAAAAAAAAAAAAAAAAAAATTAAGACACCTTTACAAACTTTTAGGAAATAAAATGTCATTCATATAAAGCATCATTAGATTACATTAAATCGCAACTTCTATCACTTGTAAAAGCAATAAAAGTTAAATTGATCATCTATTAAACTTAATCATGCTGACCCAAAAAATTCAAAACTGGAACATCTGGCTGGAATGGAAGGAGTATGTATCATTTAAGCTATCACGTTACACTGAAATTATGCAGATTATGTTATTCTTGACTTAGGGAGACATAGTCACGGACCTCACGGTCCTTGCAGTGATCACCCAAGGTTGATTGAAACTGATATTTGAGCTTGTGGCCTGATGGTAGCTTTTGTAACCCTACTGCGGTGTTGGTCTTTTAGGTCCTAAGCTTTCGCCATTACCTTTTCCTTTCATGGATTTTTCCCCATTTCATGAAGCTAATGCTTGAAGATAAAAAATGATCTTTATTATGTTTGTGCAGACTAACATTCATGTTTCTCCATTTCATTTTCCCTCAGAGTCGAATGTAAGTGTGGTTCATGTGGGACAAGAAAACAGACGCTTGGTGAATGGGAACGTCATACTGGTTGCAGAGCAAAAAAGTGGAAGGTCAGCGTTAAAGTGAAGGGTTCAACTCTACCATTGGAAAGACTGGTTTGTATCGTTGTTGCCTTTTTTTTTTTTTTTTTTTTTTACATGGTTTTAGTTGCATGCGTATACTAATCTCAAATTGAATGCTGCAGCTCTCAGGGTATAACGTAAATGACTTTACCGTTTCACCTCCGAAATTAGACGAACAGCAACTATTTGCTTTTCTCCAAGGTATAATTCTGTATTTCTCTGCAGATCTTTATGCATGTTGAAAATGCTACATTTTCCTGTTTTAACTGTGCAACACTTTTCCAATAGCTGGAAAAACTTAGTAATAAGTAACTGATAAGTTGCTAATTTTAATATCACAGAGAAATATGAACCAGTTTATGCAAAGTGGACAACTGAACGTTGTGCTATTTGCAGATGGGTGGAAGATTGGGATTATAACAAAATAATTATTTGTAACAGGTACTCCAGTTGCCTTCTAATCAAAGTATATTGGTTTCTTGGTCCAATACAGTTGTTTACAGTTCTTCTGATGGCATGTATAACCTTTGTATTAGTAATCATGTAAATTAATTAATTTTTTCTCCCTCTCGGTTCAGATGTCAAATAGCCGTTCATCAAGAATGCTATGGAGTGAGCCACATTCAGGATTTTACATCATGGGTTTGTAGAGCATGTGAAACGCCTGAGGTTGAGAGGGAGTGTTGTCTCTGCCCTGTAAAAGGTATGTTGTCTTTTTAGTTATTTGTTTGACACGAAATATTATTATTCCATTCTAATTTTATTCATGTCCTACACTGCTTTTTTAGGAGGTGCTCTCAAACCGACTGATATTGACACATTGTGGGTTCATGTCACATGTGCCTGGCTTCGGCCTGAGATGTCGTTCCTTAGTGATGAGAAGATGGAGCCAGCAACTGGACTTCTTCGAATTCCACCACATTATTTTGCGAAGGTACAAGCTACTTGTTGATTTTTGTGAATGATTGAGAAACTGTAATACGTTTTATAATGTTTCTGATTATTGATCATCTAAACGTGCCTTCTTGTTGGATTGCAGACGTGTGTAATTTGCAAACAAGCTCATGGCTCTTGCACACAATGTTGCAAGTGTGCTACTTACTTCCATGCAATGTGTGCTTCAAGGGCCGGATACAGTGTGGAAGTAAGTTTCTGCAATAAATTCCATCTTGAACAAATATATTTAAGTGCGCAAATAGTTTCACTTGTTGGTTAATTAAGTAGTAAGTATATGTAATTGGTAATACCTTCGAAGTTTTCATCTGCATATATTGGTGGACATTTTTTTTGTACTCATACCCAATCAAAGACAGTCCTAGAGTTGAAGTATTTCCCAATTCGAGCATATGACAGTATTGTTAAGCCTGGACACTCTTCGTTATCCCAACTGTAGTGTATTTTATGTCGTAGCACTGCCATTTAGTACTACATGTACTCAGAAGCCACGTGCGCAATAAACTTTGTTTGATCATTGTCAACCTTGTGCTGCAGAACATACCCTCAAGAGATACTGGAACTGCGAGGGAATCTGATACTTTGTACTTAGGGCTGGGGATAAAGTTTATTTATTAGGATTATTAGGCTGTTTGAGGTAGTTAATTTTGGTATTAATCATCTAACAGATAACGGTTCCTATTTTCTTACACTGTTATTTAATCCACTATCATTGGAGTTTGAATATTATGAGTTTGTGAGCTCTGTGCTTCCCGGCATGGCTGATCCAACGTAAGGAGACATTTCTCCCATTTATCCTCTTATCAACCTTTCAGCACTAGACTTTGTAGTTTGTACTATCTTTATGGGACGGAGGTAGTATGAGTTTGTGTGAGCTTGTGAGCTCTGTGCTTGCAGGCATGGCTGATCCCTTGTGAGGAGACATTTCTTCCAATTATTCCTCTTATAAACCTTTCAGCACTATAGGTTGCGTTCTCATGCGTACTCCTAAATCATAATGTCGCCGTGAAAGAAATTCAAACTTGTAGGAGTTATAGCAAGCCTTAGAACGAAGTACCCGTCCTCACTTGCACATGGCAATTGCTGGTGTAAAGGGATGTTAAATAAGCTAGACCCTTCTTATGCTTACAGATTTAATTCTAAGCTATTGTTTCACTTAGTGTGAATATAGCATATAGGAGTAGCATCAATGACTTTAGTACTGTATGCCTTTATGTACTAAGCTGTCTCGTGAACCATATTTTTTCTCCTACCTTATTCGGTTATTCCCTTTCTTAATTATTGTTAGGGAAGTGATGTATGTATAGAAATACATAACATGGTACATTTGAAGGCGCATAAGGAATTTGCACACTACCATTGCGTTTATCGCTTTAGACTACAACACTTTAATGCACCAAACAAGAATTTCTGTATTGTGTGTATTCCCATATTAGTGTAGCATTATCTTTTATGGTTCACAAGTTGGTCATGTAACTATACTTTGTTTAACAATCACTTTAGACCCCCAATACTCCTTATTTTTCTCAGTTATTTGTCTGTTGCATTGGTTTTTCCTTCACCTTTAGATGGATTTTAATTTGCAGTATAGTTATTTTAAGGACCTTGATTATGTTGGTCCCATCTTATTGTTTTTCAGTTTTAGTTCTCCAAGTTCATATACTTTCATTTTTAGTCCTTATCTCTATGTTGTAATGTGGTGATTTCAACCCTGTCCCATATGGACAAAGTATAATTACATATCAGTCAGTTGACTTTAAATGAGTCATAACTGCAGCTCCATACTTCAGAGAGGGTTGGGAAACAAATAACCACGTGGGCACCATTTTGCGCTGTTCACAGGTAATGATCATGCCTAATCTTTATTCCTGTTCACATATCCTAGTATCTTAGCATCACTCATTTAATTTAAATGTATACCATGTTTTGGGTGCTTTTTTGCTTTTCTTTTCTTTAGTAATTTTGTTTAAGTACATACAATCATGTTCTCTTTCTTTGTGGTGAGGATCAATATGCACACAACTTGCCTACTTTCTCTATCTCTTAAAAGATCAACTCTGGTAGCACCCTTGCAATAAACTTCCATTGTGTTACTACGTTATCTTGAGCTCTGATCATAATAATTGTGTATATATGGTCAATTTCAAGTGGCATGAATAGTTGATATCCCCAAATCTTTAGAACCAGCGTTGAAATCACATTTTTTGAAGATGGTGCAATATAACCCTTTAAATTAGGATTTTCTATCCTAACAAGATGTTTATTTTGTTTAAAAGTCAGAGCATTTGTGTAAAAGTTAATGGCTATTTGCTGTCGAAGGTTGTTAACTTGTACTAAAGCTTTATTCTTTTTCATTCTTTTCTAAGTTGAAACTGTGGGCCTTAAGGAGAAAGATGTTATGATCATGTATTCATTTCAAAACCATTGGCAATATATTCATGAAATTATGTGCCCTCATCCTCTTGTTAATGATGCAGGGTCCCTAGTGAAGATAACGTCTTGGTTATACGGACGACCTCGGGGGTTTTCTGCACCAAGTACTCGCCTCCAAAACAAAACCAGAAGCAGTACTTTAGGGGGTCAAGGCTCGTGTCGTGTAAGAGAATTGAACTCTCAGATTCTTCGACCATAGAGACTAATGAGCCTGATCCTCTCTCTGCTGCAAGGTGTCGTACTTATAGAAGATCTAACACAAAGGTACTATTACGTTTGAACAGTCGTTCTTCTCTTTTCATCGCTACTATCATTAAGTTTGTCCTTTCGTTCACTATTATTTGTTACTCCCTCCATCCCTAAATGAATGTCGGAAATTTTATTTAGGGCACAGTCTGAAAATATTTACCTTTTTTAGTGTTAAATGACAATGATGCACAAACATTCTTGTTATCCACTGTTTAAACATTTAGATTTGCAAGTATAAAATGACTAGTGATCTTTTTTTTTTTTTGGGAAAAGACTTTTGGTGACTTTTTTTTATTAAAAGAATGTTCATTTTGGGACAAACATTCATTTAGGAATGGAGGGAGTACTAATTAGATTAGTATCAACAGACAGTATTATTCTTTTTGCTTAAAATTCTTTATGTATCTGATAATTTATTATCATGGTTCGCACTGTGTTTGACAACTGTATCTCTGCTTCTGTCATCATTTCCTTTTTCGTTTATAATCTTAAGAATGTTGGAAGAGAACCAAGATTTCACCGGCTAATGGGGCCACACCATCATTCCTTGGATGTGATCGATAGCTTGAACCTGCATGAAATTCAAGATTTACAGCCTTTCTCAACATTGAATGAAAGACTTCGTTATTTAAAGGTATACTTTTTATTTTTTTTACTTCTGAAAGTCTTTCCTTTTGCCACAAATGTTTTTCCTCATTGTGAACATTGTTGCTTCAGAGAACGGAAACTCATCGAGTCTGCTTTGGTAAATCTGGAATACATGGATGGGGCCTCTTTGCACGGAGAAATATTGAAGAAGATGATTGGGTATGTGTATTCCATCTTTTTTATTGGACTTTTTATGTTGGTTGAAAGCTCATGCTTTGTCATCCTTCTACAGATTCTCGAGTATCGAGGTGAGCAAGTGAGAGGCTCTGTTGCAGATTTGAGGGAGGCACGATATCATTCAGAAGGCAAAGACTGTTATGTAAGTGGATTTTTAGTGGTCTTCTTTGCACACACACACACACACACAAAAAAAAAAAAAAAAAAAAAGAACACAGAAAAACATAAAGAATATTAATTACTTTGACACAACTATTTTATCATTCTTAACTGTTGATGGCTTGTAATATTTGACTGCAATGGCTGCTTCTTTCACGAAACTTTTCTCGCTACGAAGACCAAGTTTATTTTGTGCAACTGTGATTTAAGTTCTTATGCTGGTTGAAAGATTCCATATCTATCTTGCTTTTCTTCACACTTTTTTTTCCTTTATATATCTTCTTAGCTTTCACAATTTTATATATTTTTTATTATACCATTTTTTCTCTTTTTCTTTGTTTCTCTCATCTTCTTTGCGAGTCCATATGCCGATCCATGTTGGCCGACCCCAAATCAGTTTGGGACTAAGGCTTTGTTGTTGTTGTGATTTAAGTTTCTCTGATTCCCTTGTGCAGCTTTTTAAGATCAGTGACGACATAGTAATTGATGCCACAAGCAAGGGGAACATAGGACGCTTGATCAATCATTCCGTAAGTTTCTGATTCATAGTATCAAAATACTCCCTTCGTCCCTAAACTAGTGTCCTTTTTCATTTTCTTTAGGAAGTTAAGGATGCTTGAGTTTTATACACTGTTGGTAGCACATTTACATAACTACCCTTAATGAGCATGCTATGTTGTGAAATAACCTAACTAGGACATGATAGTTTGTGCGGTAACTTCACAAGAAAACGGAGACTCGAGGGACCATTTTTGGTGAATAATGTACACTCCTCTAGAACTATGGGAGTGCATTTTTATTTTTTTTGTTTCGATTCAATATAATTGTATCTTTTGGTTTTCACTTATGCATATTACTTTTAATGTAGCACATGCAAGTAAAACTTGGTATAATGGGCATCATAACTTTTTGTGCAGTGCATGCCCAACTGTCATGCAAGGATCATGAGTATGGGCGAAAATGAGAGTCGAATAGTTCTTATAGCTAAAAGCAACGTTGCTGCTGGTGATGAGTTAACGTATGCTCTTTCTCTCTCTCTCTCTCTCTCTCTGTGTGTGTGTGTGTGTGTGTGCGCGCGCGCGTGCGCGTGCGTGTGTGTATGTCCTCTCACTCTCTCTGTGTGTGTGTGTGTGCAAGTGACGGATTTATATATATACATATATTCACTTTATTTATCCCATATTTTGCTGCTTACAGGTACGATTACAAGTTTGATCCGGACGAGCAGGATGAACTGAAAGTTCCCTGCCTCTGTGGAGCTCCAAATTGTCGAAAATTCATGAATTAGCAGGTTCATTAAGATAGAAAGAGTTGCCATTTTCTTCTTCAACTGAGCACTTATCCAATTTTTGCAGCACAAGTTCTCAAAAAGTCAACCAGAAGCAAGTCAACAGAGCAGTTCGTTTCACAGCCACAATTTTTTGTTCTTTTTTTTTTTTTACTTGCAAATAGAATTTGTCTGGAATTTGTTTCTTCTAATACTATACAAGTACAATTTACCAAAATATCCCCATGCCCTGGGCTGGATTTGACAATACTTTTTTTTCCCCTTATTGTTCTGTTCATACAAGCATACTCCATCTGTCCCATTTTAAGAGTCAAAATCCTAAAATGGATAGTGGGTCCTACATGTCATACTCACAACAACAATTATCCATCATAAATATGTTAGGATTTGATCTCATATTAACGGGGTATACATCTCTAAGATGATGGGATTTGATCTCCTAGAAAAACTATGCAACCTATCAATGATATGATACAATCCTAACATATTTATGAAAATATATACACTGATATACCTAGTCTAACACTTAACTTCAATTCAGAAAATTTTTTTATAAAAAATCCAAAACTTAGTTCTAAATTAATCCTAACTTCTTACATCAAAATTCTGTTGTCAATATGAATTATTTATCTTTAGCTATTTACATTTGTAACCACTCCATTATAGAATACTACCATAAAAGTGTTTTTTTCAATTACAAAATAATGTTCATTTTTACTATGAATCAAATATATATATATATATATATATATTTATATTAAAGTTGGTGAGGAGAGCTAATGTGTTGCCATGTAGACAAGTCATGGAAAAAGCTTGAATTTGGTGATGCCACATCAACACTACCCTATTAAATAAGTGACTTTTCATTTCTTTTTCTATTAGCTAATAGTATTAGCTAATAATATTAGTTACTATATAGGGTAACTATTATAGTTAACTATAATAGTAACTATTATAATAACAGTATTAGTTAACTATAATAGTTAAGTATTATAGTTAAGTATTACTATTATTAGCAATAGTTACTATTATAGTTAACTATAATAGTTACCTTATATAGTAATTATTACTATTATTAGTAATAGTTACTATAATAATTACTTTATATAGTAATTAATATAATTAGTTAATATTGTTAAACAAATAACAATTGACTATTAATAGTTAACTATCATTATAATTAAAATTTATATTTAACTATTATAATTAACTATTAAATAAACTAAAAATTACTATTAATAGTATTAGTTAATCATAATAGTTACTATATATATTAATTATTACTATTAATAGTATTAATAGTTAATTATAATAGTTACTATATAAGTTAACTATTATTATTAATAGTATTAGTTACAATTAATAATATTAGTTAATTATAATAATTATTTTAATATTACTAATAAATTAACACAGTTTTCTTAAATTTATAAGCAAACATTTTAATTCATATACAATAAGTTATATTGAAAAATTTATTATGTTACATTACAAAATAAAATCATAAAAAAATAAAAAATAGTAAATTAGTTTCCCATGCAAAGCACGAGTTACCCACTAGTACAATTGAAAATTTATTCTTTTTAGAGTTCTGTGGTTTAGCTTAAGATAAATGAACAATATTATGATTTGATTTATCAAATACATTAGAAGAAAATATCTTTTGAAAATGTTGTATTTAAAAAAAATACTATGCTTGAATATATTGCACGAAAATAACAAGCTGTAAAAGCACTCATAAGTGTAACATCCATCACCAAATTAAATTCAGATACGTTCAAATTGCACATATGCGAACTTGCGTTTTTTTTTTGTTTTTTTTTTTTTTTGATAAAACAAGAGAATCAATTGCATTCATATATGAAGGAAATGGTATTCCACAAATGTCGGAGACCCATTCCATAAACGAAGTTTGTTATACAACCATGAAGCTCTTGAAACACAATCAATCGCTTCATTTGCGGTTTGTTCAACACAAATTACATAAAAGTTAGAATTAAGACTAATAAAATTTCAGAAGCGAAAATAACATATCTAAACTCGCTCATAGCCTGTGATGACAAAGACCCATAGCCATTGATGCATCTTTGGATTAAACTCGAACGTAGCACTCCATGATCATACAAACAATGTCTTATAAAGTGCAGATGCTCCTCCAAATAGATTTTGGACACTGCCCAATCTGAGCATTCAAAAAATTCTCTTTATGAAAAAAATATTGCGTTGAACACATCACTTCTTTTCTTCATTCTTTTCTTCCTTCTTTTCTTCACTTTTGTCTCCCACTTCCAATGTCATTCTCATATTCATCGCACCTAGCTCACTAGCCAGATACCTGAACACATACGACATAACAAGTGTCTCCATACCCTCACTCGCTTTGCATGCTACACAAGTCACCTTTTTGGGAATTCTTAAAAGATAGAGGCCAACAATTTCCCTCATAATCTGTTTATGTTGTTGAATAACTGATGCTGTGAGGACACTTCCACAATTGTGCAAACATTTAAAATATGGTAATCGGAATTTTTATGGAGCCTGTCGTGTAACAAATACGCAGCCCCATGTGCTAGAATGACATCTTTTTCCATTTCCCCAAATGATGATAAAAGTTTTGCATGCTACATAAGTCACACTTATGAAAAACCTGTTTTACATTAAGAGATGAAAAAAAAGACTTTTTAATAAATGATGATAAACAAATTTTACACTAAAACGAGTGTAAAACAAGTTTTTTTAGGAGATTTTCACTTTTTAAATAGTGATGTGCTTTTAAATATTGACGTGTTGTGACTTTTGTGACTATTTCATATATTATATGACTATTCTATATATTATCACTATCATCATTATTTTTTAGAGTTATTATTGAAATTATAACTTTTAATAGCTTTACAATTTTATTACTAAAATTTTATTTAAAATTTTATTAACATTATTGTTATTTGTGCAAAACACGTACACTGCACGGTTTCAAATATATATAACCACAGTCATTTTTACAATATTATTGTTTTATGTGCATTGCACATGCATCGCACTGTTTCAAAAAAAATTAAAAATCAGTCGATTCAAAAAGAAAAAAAGTTTTACACAGCAAATAATACTAAAGGCCCCTAAATTTGACTTCGCTCGGGCCCATAAACTGTTAGAGACCGTCTGTGTAAGATCCTAATGACTCAAGAACATCTTCCTCAGCCACAACTTCCTCAAAATCTACCTCATCCACAACTTCCTCAACCGCATCTACCTCAGCCAACGCATTATCCAAGCGTGGCAACACCCAATAAAAACACAATCATGCACACTGATGTGGAGACTAATGAAAAGGTTGCGATTAAGCTTGTGAGTTTTCTGTTCGTTCGTGTGATCTTTGTTTGTTAGTTTCATGGTTAAGAAAATAAGGCCAAAATACATTTACCCCCCCAAAGTATCCACCGAATCCCACTTTGCCCCCCAGTGCCAAATTTGTCCCACTTTGCCCCCAAAGCTTCAATTTGTCCCACTTTCCCCCCCAGCTCCAGACTTTGCACCCCAGCACTAACGAATGTTAGAAAATTTAACAGAATAGGTAACGATTGGACTATTTTGTAATGCTTATTAGTTTTTAAGGGTCAAAATGCAAAGTTTCAAATATTAAGTACTAAAAATTTATTTATTTTTCCAAATATTTAACATTATCTTAAATCTTAAATAATTAATAAGTCTTGAAACTAATACTAATTTTATGCTAATTTTTTTTTTTTAAAAATATGAAATTATTTTTTTAATAAAACTAAAAATTAAGTATCTTTTTTTTATTTTTTAAATAAAATTATTTAAAAGAATATTGTACTTTTTTCAACAAACAAAAAAATACAATATTTTTCTAAAATAAAAAAAAAGGCTATAATGTTTTAATTTTTTTTAAATAAAATTCTTACAAAAATTACAATTTAAAATTTTTATTTTATATTTTTAAAAATATAAATAAAACTTTACAATGTTTTTTTAGAAAAAAAATCTTTATTTTTTAAAATATTTTTATTTAAAAAATAAAAAAAACATACTTAATATATAGTTTTATTAAAAAAATAAATTTCATTTATTTAGAAAAATAATTTCATATTTTTTTTAAAAAAAATTTAGCATAAAATTAGTATTAGTTTCAAGACTTATTAATTATTTATGATTTAAGATAATGTTAAATATTTGAAAAATAAATAAATTTTTAGTACTTAATATTTGAAACTTTGCATTTTGACCCTTAAAAACTAATAAGCATTACAAAATAGTCCAATCGTTACCTATTCTGTTAAATTTTCTAACATTCGTTAGTGCTGGGATGCAAAGTCTGGAGCTGGGGGGGAAAGTGGACAAATTGAAGCTTTGGGGGGCAAAGTGGGACAATTTGGCGCTGGGGGGCAAAGTGGGATTCGGTGGATACTTTGGGGGGGTAAATGTATTTTGGCCAGAAAATAAATTCAGTTATGCTTGTGACTATTGTATTCATGGTAGGAAAATGTCAAGACAAGGAACCCTCGGCTGCTTTACGAGTCAAAGTTATACATAATTCTACAGGGAGGAAGAGGTAATGAACGCCATTTAGATGTTGTTGTTATTTGTTAATATTTTCTTAAACCTTGTATGTGGTTGTTATATGCTTCAAGTTAATTGTTATCTTTTGCAGATGGGTTCCTTTTGCTACTTGGATTCCGAAGACGTGATGGTTCGGTGTGGACGGAGACGATAATGTTCTAGTGATGGATTTGCTTGGGTGCAGCCTTGAATTTTTATTTACTTATTGCAATAGAAAGCTTTCTTTAAAGACAGTGCTCAGTCTTGCTGTTCAGATGGTAAACGCATTGACATTGTCGGTTTATCTTCTATCTTTTCTTAATGTATCACACTCACAGTGGTTGATCAGCCCACCAAATTTTTTTTCCAGTTGTGTTGAATTTGTTCATTCTAAATCATTTCTTCATCGAGATATCACGCCAGATAATTTTCATATGGGCTTAGGACGTTGTGCAAATCAGGTTCTTAATTCAAGCTTTTGCATTTTACCTCGTAGTTTTTCTTACATCTTCTTTATTTAGACTTTCAAGTTACTATATTGTAGGTCTACATCGTTAACTTTGGGTCGGCCAAGAAATATATAGACCCTTCAACTCACAAGCATATTCCTTATGGGTAAGACTCCTGGTTGGATAAATTAATTAGATAATATTGGTATTTTTCTTTTCGGGCAGGAAAGTAGTCTATTTTCTATATGTTCTCTTTTTGTCTGGGTTTTTGCATTTTGATTGAAAGTATCAGTTACAATGTCTCATGTTATCGTTTCCGATCCTCCTCCATACAACAACAACAACTAATTACCCCAGAGCCGAAAAGGCTCCAACCCATGGCGAGGTATGGGTGTTTGGGAGGGGTCTACGTAACCTTACCCATGGGTTAAAAGCACTGAGAGGTTATTTCCGATCCTCCTCTCATACTACTACATATTTACTACTACCTCTGACCCTAAATGAGTGTCCAAATTTCATTTTAAGGGACACAGAAAATCTCAACTTTTTGAACAATTTGGTAACAACGATTCATATATAATCTTGTAATCTCCTTTCCAAACCTTTAGTTTTGCACATATAAAGAAACCGGTGAAATTTTTTTCGAAAAAAAACGTTTAGGGAGAAAGTTATATTCAAAAAAGACACTCATTTAGGGACAAAAATTTCTTGAAAATGGACACTCATTTAGGGACAGAGGGAGTAATTTTTTCTCTTGCGCCATATCGCTTTTGATGTCAATGTTATACAAATATTTTATATCAAGCTCAGTGTTGGACTATGGTTATATATTGGACATTTTTCATCCCATTGTGGGAAAATTTTGGGAAGAATTGTGTGAATTTAGTTGCAAAACAATGCAAAAAGCTCGGTCATTGTATCATACTTTATCAAAGTCCAATTTTCAGGTTGGTGTTTCCTTGATGATGCTGACAATTTATCATAATGGTATACTCCCTCTGTCCCATTTCATTGGGCACAAACTTCCTTTTTGGGCGTCCCATTGAAATGGGCACATTGCTAAAAATTGTAAAGAATCTAGACTATTCATCCCACTCATTCTATCTCCTATTACACTTTCTCTCTCCCCTCACTTTTAATAGTCACAATACTTACACTTTCCTTAATTCCCGTTCGAGAACCACTTTGTGCCCATTGAAATGGGACGGAGGGAGTACTTCTCATTGTAATATATATACTCCCTCCGTCCCAGTTTGATAATGTACTTATTTGAGACGCATTTTGGTTTGTATAGTCTTCCTTGGCAAGGGCTGAAAGCAGGAAGTAAGGAAGAGAAGTATCACAAAATCCTTGAAATAAAGGCTTCAACATCAATTGAGGTAATGAAGTTGTTGTAATTTCTTTTTTCTTGGATGTCTTCCTTTTACTCTAATAAGATGACTGCTGAACTTACTGCTTTCTCAGGCATTATGTGATGGCTATCCAACAGAGTTTGCGTCATATATTGATTACTGTCGCTCATTAGGGTTTGATGAGACGCCAGATTATGATTACCTGAAGAGAATATTCCGTGCTCTGTTCATTAGTGAAGGTTTGACATATGTGACCTGTTTATATGAAGAGAGTATTCCTTCACTTGTAAAAGCTGTTTAAATTTTTTGCATTTTTATTTCCGCCCCACTGCAGGCTTCCAGTTTGATTATGTGTGGGATTGGAGGATTCGACGATCACAGACCACTACTCCTACCAGGGGGCTTGTGAGTAGTATAACTCACTTCTACTTACATTTATCTATGGAGTAATCTTACATTATATGGTAACTCATTTGTTAGGGTGTAGCTGCTGGACCAAGCTCGGGAATGCCCCTCACCAAATTGGTTATGCTTGCTGCCAGCATGTGGTTTCACCAAATTGTCGTGGAGGACAACATAAGGAAATATATGCTTGTTTACGTGATCTTGAGGTCCCTGATTGTGGTTCTACGACATACAAGTGGAGCAGGATTTATGGTTCTGCCCTTGGTACGAGTCAGACCATGCTACTGTTTTCCAGCAATTGTTTATCAGTTTTTTGGTGGAATAAGATCATTCCTCTGCCTAATGGGATCATATGGACAACTGTTTTCAGGTGGAGATCACTCTTACATGTTCCGCCAGCATGAAAAACATATTGGTAACCTACCTTTTTTTCTTCTCAAATTATTAGTTGATTTTTGGCACCGAGGGAAGTTATAAGGATCAATCACCGCCTATACTTGGGCTCAATCAGCCAAGTCTATTTAAAATATCAGAGCTAACTGCATGCTTCGCTGCATAAGTAAGCGTGTATATTGAAAACCGAGCAGAGTTACAAATTTCTTTGTTTTTGTTGGATCATATTCAGATTGGATGAGGATTGGTTCATTTTGTTCAAATAATCTGAAGCTTTCCTAATGGCGAATCAGATCTGTCCTGTGAAACTCTCAAAAGAAGATACTGTGCAGCAAATGCTGGACAAATATGGCTCATGTGTGCTACAGAATGTAGAACCTGGAATATGGATAGCAGGTACCTCAGTCTTGATTATGATATTCTGAATTTCTTATACTGAGATTTGAGTGGGATCTGATAATTTCATTGTGGTCGAGATCGTTTCAGATATGCAACTTGTACGATGTCCTGTCTGTGACTTACATACATGTGATGGTAAGCAACTGATATATATTTGTCGTTACAACTTCGACAGAAGCCAAGAAAGACTAATGTAGCCAGATTGATAGTCACAGAAATAGGCATGAGTTTCAAATTTGATGCCCACGAGAGTGTACGATTAATGTACAGCGTTGATGGACTTTAACAGGACATACGAATGAAAGATTTTGCTGAACTTTTGGTGCAGGAACAATGCAGATATTGGATGTGAGGCACATGGAGCTGTTTCTCACAGAAGGGTTCAAGGATGGAAACAGGGATTACAAGTTGATAGCATCAAAGGATATCAGAAAAAATGTAGAGGGAGTATTTGGTGGCATTCTCGACCTTACGTTTCTTAAAGATCCATCAACATCTGGTAAAATTTCCCTTGTCAGAAAATACTATGTATACCACTTTTGGTATGTGACCCAAGAGTTTAAGAATTGAAAATTGATCTTCATCTTTTTTCTTTTTTTTTTTTGCTGGCAGAGATCTTTAACCTTAAGTCATGGGTCGGAAAACCTGGTGATTGGCAGCCAAAAGCGTTGATAACACTCCACTCAGTTGCTGTCAACACCAATTTACAAGAAAATGAAGGTGAAAAAGGTCTACACTTGCCTGAAAATCTTCAAATTTCAGTTCCAGCAAGTTGACAGGGAAGAACTAACCTGCATATTTTTCTTATGAAAACAGGCATTAACATGAAGTACCACACCATGACAGATGGTGAGGTCGTCTCCATCCGTATCTCTCAGCAACTACTTTCATAACCGTTCACAATTTCGGGAATCTCTCTCTCTCTCTCACAGTTTCTCCCTCCCTTATTATTAACTATTCAAGTATATGAACTTCAGTAGTCAGATACAAGTCGTCGATTAGAACAAAATCATTTCTACACGAGCCTACTGACTAGGAGACCATTACAGCTAGTATGTAACGTTGTTTCTGTATATCCTCATTGTGAGTAATTGTCATTAAACTTCATAATCAGGAAACGTCAATCTATAACATCAAATATTGTGCTTGAGCAATTGTACTAGATGATCCAGCTTCTATGTTCATGTAAAGTCCCCCCCCCCCCTTCTCTCTTCCGATCGTTTCATATCAGTTTGTCTAGGAAAAAAGAAAGTCTAAAACTGTAACTATGCACCGCAAGCATCAATAAGCATATACCCTTGCAATTACTAAAAGAAGGAAGGTTGACTTTTCTATACTATACACATACCGTCTCTTGGCCACTGTAAAGGCTCTGGGTACATCATCGATAACATTTGACTTTCAGAAAAAATGTTAGTTAATGCTTTAGGAAGTTTTCGCAAGGTATGCCTTCTATATACGTGTTTATATATGCATTCCTTTTCCATTTCCACCCTCAATAAGAGAACTTCAAAAAAATCTCCTAAAAAACAAATGGATGTTTTGATGAAAATCTCCTTTTTTTGTCTCCTCTTTCCTTTGCTTTGCAATGCGAAAAATGATTGTTCAGCTTCTTCTTTCTGTGGTGGGAACTACTTCAATGTCCGATTCCCTTTCAAGTTCACCAAAGGAAACAACAACTGTGGTTACCCCGGCTTTAACCTGAGTTGCAACAACCAAGGTCAGGTAATCCTAAACCTCCCAAACTCAGGTAACTTCTATGTCCGTAACATCGATTACCGTGCCCAGGTGGTCCAGCTCTATGACCCATATATGTGCATCCCAAACAGACTTCTAAGCCTAAATTTGTCAGGCTCGCCTTTCAAGGCTTCCAAAGTTAAAAACTACACGTACATCAGCTGTCCATCCAATGAGACAGTGGGACGTTTCACTCCCATTGATTGCCTCAGCAACTCTTCAACCTCGATTATAGCCACATCTTCAACAAGCCTTGTGGCGGTTTTGACCTCTCAGTCCGCGTGCCGGATCTTTGCAGTGTTGCCGGTTCCGGTAGTCCAGTTTCCTCAGTATAATAACGAGTTATTGTCTAGCCTCAGCCAGGATCTTTATTTGACATGGGATACACCACTGTAGAGACTGTGAAGCAAGTGGCCGTACCTGCAGATTCGCCAACAGTTCAAGGCTATATACCATTTGTTCTTATGATAAAACAGGTAAATACAATCTTTCTGATCGGGAACTTTCAATTTTGGAGGTTCCTAACTTTCCTGACTTTCACTGTCTGAATTTGCCAGTGTAAAAACAAGTTGCCTATTCATTTAAGGAAGCAATTTGAACTGTAAAAGTTACCAACTGCTGGGTGCTAAAGGGACAGAAAACCATCCCAATATTCTTACGCTCATCTTTTTGTGTTTCCTACGTAACAACTAAATCATAATTCACAAACTAGTTATGTCTATGAAGATTCATACAAGAAAAACTGAGAGCTGAGGAAGATGTTCTTTGTTCAAGTCAATTTTCTGCTGTAGGTAGCATCGCAACGAAAACCACAAAGCAGATTATATTTAGCTTTAACACAGGTGATGTAGGTATGGGCGGGGCGGGTTCCCACTCAAGACGTTAGGAGTATAATATACCCGCGTGTTGACTTTAGAAAACAATATATTGTCTCTTGGCCACTGCAAAGGCTCTGGGTACTTCACCGATAACATTTGACTTTCAGGAAACTGTCAAAAAACAGAAAACGTATCGACTGGTCTCCGCAAAGAAATACCTTCCATATATGTATATTCCCTCCGCCCCAAAACAAACTTCCCATTTTGCCATTTTGGGATAAGCCAAATTGTCAATATTGTGAAGCAAACAAGGTACCTGTAGATTACCAACACTTCAAGTCAAGAAACTATATTTTCTTATGGTAAAACAGGTAAAACAATCTCTCTTGGTTCTGTCTTTTTTCAGTTCGGTGTATGGACGGAATCCCACCGGAAAATGAACCAAAATCCGGTTAAAGCTAGGTTTCAGGCAGGTAATGCATTCATTCATAGAAGGTCAAACTCTGAAAGAAAGATTGAAGACAGATCACAGATGGGAGCAATATTAATCTACTTTTGGTTGGTGTAATTTGACTTGAAATAAAGATTATTTAGTGCATACATTAATCCGTTTAGGCATTTGGCTGTTTAGTTCGTGAGAGGTTTGGTGAGCTTTTTACTGTTTTAGCCTTCTTCGCTTTAAAAAGTACAGCAATGCCACCGCGTTTTTAAACCAGTTGTCTAATCTGAGCTGTCCAGATTTTTCTAATCTAATGGTTGCAAATGGTTCCTATGGTCCTACACTATTTAGGTTCTTATTAGAGTAGGACCCTATATATATAAGGGGGAAGGTCCCCAGAAGAGTGATATGTATAGAAACTTTACCCTGCATACACACACATATATATTGCGTGCATAAGTTCGGGTGTATATATACAGACACACACACACATATTTGTGTGTGTGTGTGTGTGTGTGTGTGTATCATACAGTATCATGAAGATTCTTGTGAACCAGAATCTTACTCGGAACGATTTCCATTTTTCAGGTGGAAGGGAAGGTGTACAAATGTTGATGATCATAGCCTTGTTCATAGCACTTCCCGGGATCACTTGTTCCATCATCCTTTTGTGTTTCATGTGCGTATCCGGGCAAAGAAGAAGAGCAAACGGTCAGCAGAACCTCACTCTAGCTGCAGTGGTGCCCGAAACTCCCTCGGTAACTAGAGGTCTGGATGAATATACAATAGAGTCCTACACAAAAGTAGTTCTTGGTGAAAGCATGCGTGTCCCTGGACTCAATGGTGGGACATGTCCGATATGCTTGTCAGACTATAGTGCAAAAGAGAGTGTCAGGAGCATACCTGAGTGTAAACACTGCTTTCATGCTGAATGCATCGACGAGTGGCTACGGCTCAAGGGATCTTGTCCGGTTTGCCGGAATTCCCCTTCTCCTGTTCATCCTCATTTATGACACTTTTCTTCCTTACAATTTTCTAGTATTGTAAATGGGTCTCTTTTTTCTTTTTATCTTTTTTTTTTTGTTCCAGGAATGGTCTCAATAGATAGGAGCAAAATTCTTTGGTTACATAACATGTAAATATTACGACCTCCGTCCCAAAATGAATGTCCGAAATATCTCTCGACGGAGGGAGTAGAATGATTAGATCAGAAAATAATGTCAGGCTGCTTTAGATCAAGTGTTGTTCAGTAAACTTCCTGATCTGTAATCTTCAACTCATAACAGCAGCACTAGCAATTATAATATGTATATCTTTCAATGATTCAAGCTTCTATGTTAGCTTAAAGTTTCTCTCCTCTCTCTCTGTCTCTAGACGATCCGAGTTTCTATGTTAAGTTAAACTCTCTCTCCCGCACAATCTCTTTGTTCTACGTATATCAGTTGTCTAGGAAGTTGACCCAGAACCTGTGCAACACACGCGATGATAATAATATATGCGTTGACTTTATAAACTATATATATCGTCTCTTGGCCACTGCAAAGGCTCCAGGTACTTACTTCATCATCGACAACCTTTGACTTTCCGAGAACAATTGGTAAATGTTTTAACAAGCCTTCGCAAAGATATTCCTTCCATATATATATATATATATGTATAATTTATAAATATACTCTCTTCTACCCTCTGTAAGAACTCTCCTGAAAACTTATGGATGTCTTGAAACTCATCTCCTTTCTTTATCTCCTCTTCCCTTCGCTTTGCAACGCTGCATCAAATATCTGTCCACAGTACTTCTGTGGCATTAACTACTTTGACGTCCGTTTCCCTTTCCAGTTCCACAACGACCTCCGGCGGGTCGCCGGAGGAACCAACTGCAGTTACCCCGGCTTCAACCTGAGCTGCACCGACCAGGGCCAGGTCATCCTTAACCTCCCCAACTCCGGCGACTTCTATGTCCGGAACATCAATTACCGTGCCCAGGTAATACAACTCTATGACCCGTCCAGGTGCATCGCGGACCGACTGCTTCACCTGAACTTATCCGGATCGCCTTTCGAGCTTTCACCTACACGAAACTACACTTACCTCAGCTGCCCGTCTTCTGCTACACGGGCTCGATATTCTCCGGTTGTTTGCCTTACTAATTCCTCAACCTCGACTATAGCTACTTTGTCTACGAGCATTGTAACGATGCTGACCAATCAGAACCTCTGCCGGATTATTAGGGTTGTTCCGGTCCCAATAGTGCAGTCGGGGTTGTATGATAACGGGTTTTCGTCCACGCTTGGACAAGACCTTTATTTAACATGGGATACGCCGAATTGTCAGTATTGTGAAGTAAGCAAGGGTACATGTGGAATCAGCAACGGATCAAAGCAAGATACTGTATGTTCTTATAAATCAGGTAAATTAATCTTTTCTTGGTCATGTCTTCTTGCGTTTTGCCTAAATACTATGGACGGAATCTCGCCGAAAATGAAAGAAAACCCAGTCAAATTTAGGTTTCAGGCAGGTAATAAATCAGATCAAGTAGAAATGTGAGGAATATAGGACTAATACAAGACTGGTATTTAGGTCAAACTCAGAAAGATTGAGGGGAGAGGGGCAAGGATGAGGAACCGCTGCAGCTAGCAATGTGATGCTCTCTGCTGCAGAGTGCAGTTCCAATTTCCAGGATCTCCCATCTCATCATCCCATTCCACGAGTTGCAAGGCCGAGATCAAATAATCATATGTAGGCCCCACTTAGCACCAAAATCATCTCACCCCTCCATCTCCAGAAAATACTCCGCCACGAATTGCTGCTACAGCGACCTCCTCGCTGCAGCATCTCTAGATCCAGGGGCAGATGCAGATGGGATATATTGATCTACTATTATTGATAGGTCAAATTTGACTTCAACCAAGAATTATTTAATGCATATATTAATCTTCACTATATTAATCTGTGAAGGCCTTGGAAACTACAGGTTTGACAAGCAATCAATAATGTCAACTAAAATAATAGGCCTTTGGAATATATTAGATGGTGATGTCGGTACATCTAGAAACATATTGCTCTTGGCTATAAAATATAGATAAACACACACTTATATATACACACATACATGCATGTACATATATATATATATATATATATATATATATATATGTATATGTATATATATATCTATAGCATATATAGACACTCACACACATATAAGTATACATACATGCATACTATATCATGCTCGGACTCATCATTTCGCACCCCGCCTCACCCGTGTCGGACTCTCGTAGGCGAGTCCGACATGGCTATTTTACACTACACTTGAGAGTAAAAACTTTCATTTTTTTCCCGAATCTGACACTCGGATACATACCCTTATCGGATACTCCTAGGCGAGTCCGAGTAACATAGCATGCATACATGTGTACCAATACATGATACAGTATCCTGAACAGTTTTGAAAACAAGAAACTCACTTGTAACGATTTCCATTTGATTTCCATTTTTCAGGTGGAAGGGGAGGTTTCCAAGTTTTCAAGATCATAGCTTTGTCCATTGCACTACCGGCAATGACTTGCTCCATCATCCTGGCGTGCTTCGTGTGCGTATCTGGGGGCAGACGGGCAAACGGTCAGCAGAACCCGACTTTAGCTACAGTGACGCCCGAGACTCCGCCCGAGAGTCACGGTCTGGATGAATCAACAATCGAGTCCTACACAAAACTAGTGCTTGGTGAAAGCATGCGTTTCCCTGGACTCAATGGCGCGACATGTCCGATATGCTTGTCAGACTATAGTGCAAAAGAGAGTGTCAGAAGCATACCTGAGTGTAAACACTGTTTTCATTCTGAATGTATAGATGAGTGGCTCCGCCTGAACGGAACTTGTCCGGTTTGTCGGAATTCTCCTTCTCCTGTTCACCCTCATTCATAACACATTTGGACATTATATGTACATCCTTTTCGGGTTCTGCTGGAAATACACTCTGCAACTAGGGTTGTCAACATGCCAAATAAGATTTAAAGCCTATTTGTTTGGGCTGAGCGGGACTTCTGAATGGCCCAAAGTGTTGTTTTTTTGGGCAATTCAAAGGCCTCATTCAGCCCAAACAAATAACTTTTAAGTCCTTCAGAAATCTCCTCAACCCAAACAAATAGGCCTTTAATCTCCTCTACAAATTTTGTTTACCTCAATTGATCCAACGGTTATGGCTTATTAGGCCTGACATCATAATGCATAGCCGTTGGATCACCGTGTGACACACAATGAAAAGAGCTATATTATACACAGTAACATTATTTCACAAAGGAAAAGCTGTTGAAAGTGTTATCAGTACAGAGGTTTTGCGGAAATAAAAAAGTAGGTGCGTAACAATACAACAGACCAGCGAACACTGGGGGGTACGCATCAATCTATAGTGAAATCAGGACCAGTTTAGCATACAGATGAAGTCATTTCTTGGCCAGCAGCTTCTTCGGGAGCTTCTCTACAGGAGTGGTTTTCAAAAGAAAGAGCCTGCTGCGCGTTCTTGCAGAGTACCTCCACATTTTAGACCACGGTTTTGAAGCTCAGTTTTCAACATTTCCAAGCCAAGAATCTATAACCAAAGCAAAATAGAGATTTAGTTAGATCAAAACATAAATTCAGTTAAATATGGAGTAAACTACTAGTATTATCTACTAGAATGAAATCAAATAAATGGCTTCCATGAAAAAATATAATAACATCAACATACCTCCATCTCTGCTGCAGAGCTGAATTCATCGAAATTCAGTGGCTTCTCTGAATCAGAACCATCACTGTTAACAGCCACTTTATCAACATCAACTATTGGTTTCATGTCAGAATTACAATCTTCAGCATTAGAAATATCAGCCACTTGCACACTTGGAGTACTCGACACCTGGCAGGCTGTTTCTTCTACACTAATAACTACTGTTTTAGTAGACATGTCCAACCCGGCTGAATAGGTTCATGCTCGGGAACAGTGATCACATCTGAATCTTTCTTCTGATCTTTGATCAGTTCATGAAGTTCTACAACTGGCTTATTTGGATCGTCCCTTTCATCATTAGAAGGGCTGCCATCATTATCTTGAACAGATCTTAATCTTCCGTCAGGTATGGTCTCCTTTTCTTCCTCTGAGCTGCTCTCTGATGAACACCCAACTGAAGATTCTCCATCCAATTTTCCACCAGTAACGGAACCCGAACTCCCATCTGCCTCCTTTTTGGAGTCTGAATGATTCTCATTATTGATAACAACAGATTTCTCAGTCTCCTCAATCATGTTAATATCGCTGCCACCATCCTCTTCGCCACTGTCGCTGTCCCTGTCGCTGTCACTGCCATCCACTTTTCTCTTACCCATCCTACAAAATGAACAAAAAAATATTATGGATATCAACAAGCAAACAATGAAAAGTTTCAAACGATATACTACCTCCGTCCCCAAAACATATCTTTTGTCCTCCAAGTTTAATTTAATTTACAAGCAAAAACACATTTTATCATAACCGGTTAAAAACTAGAATAAAGAGTCAACCTACAACATTTTAGCTAGAGATATTCCCTAAAGACATATAGCAGCCAATGCACATAACCGCCTATAATAGTTAATAGCTACAAATCCAAACCCAGCACAGCAAAAAATAAACACAAGCAAAGCTAGTTCTTTCCAACCGAATTCATGAAAGAAAGAAAAGTCCAAATCCAACAGGATTATGCAGCAATCAACACTGAAAAACATAAGCCTTTTGATCATACTAAACCACATATAATAGTGGTCCCACTAACTTCCAATAAATGGCGCACAATATATAATTCAACTATACTATACACAAATAAAAACAGATTGCACACAAATCAATAAACCATAACCCTTGTTAAATCTCCAATGTCTTTGATTTCAACCCACTCCCTTCCCCTATAATAACCTTCCTCTTTTATACAAACTTATATCAATGTTACGATTCCAAGTAAACTCAGTGTGCAACACATTTGACCGAAAGGTATGCGCAACCAAATAAGATAAAGCCTTTTTATAAAACAAAACGTAATAAGTATTAGAATTAAAAACAAATGAAGAGACTCTAAACAAGAACTTCAAAAATAGTACATTCAAGCGTCCAATTCAAACCAAGCAACTTGAACATAAAGTAATTGAGCTTAAGGACTCACCAAATCTTCAATTTCTTAGATTTTGACTTATCCCCTTCTCAGCCACACCTTTCCTCTTTCCTTTAAGCCCATTAGCAAGAGATTCTCTAACACTTTTCTCCATCTCCTCCATACACTTAGCCGAATCCTTCCTGTACTTCTCCACATACTTCTCCGCGCCCCCATCGCTGCTTCCTTGCCCACTCTTCTTCGCCATTTTAACTCTCTTCTTAATATACTCCTCCGCCATCTTCTCCAAGTCCCTATCCTTCTTTCCCGCATTCCATTCCTCAAGCTTCTTCTCCGTATTCACATGCCTCAGCCTCCGACCACTCATATCCCGGCACGCATCAAAATTATTCGTCTTTTTCTGACCGGCCTTTGTGGCGGCTCCACGGAGGAGGGATCCAAACCCTCCCTTCCCGCCTCGGAGACGAAGTAGGAGATGCACGGTGGGAAAGCCGTGAGATTTGCCATCGAGACGCTTTAGGGTTTGGTTATCGTTGAGGGTTTTACCGTTGGACAACAGAAGCTGATCGGCGATGGGGATGCCGGTGAGTTCTTGGATTCGGGCTTTGATTGATAGGATTGGGACTGTTGAGGTTGTGAAATTAAGGGTTTTGTGTTTCCCGTCGAGGAATTTGGTAATTACTTGGGAAATTTCCGCCATGATTGATCCAAGTGAAGGAAACCTCGCTCTCTGCTCGTGATTCTGGAAAGATGAACTGAGCCCTAATTTCAACTAATTTTGACGATTGATTGAAGTCGTTGCCCGCGAGGATCCAATATACTCAGTAAAAGAAAAAAAACCGAAAAAACCATAAAAATCGAAAAACTGGACCGAAAAACCGGTCCAATAAGCTATTGGTTAGGACCGCTCTAAAAATTAGAAACCGAAATTAGTGATTCGTATTTAGGTTTCCAGTTTGTTAAACCGATAAGAAACCGAACCGATGATAAACTATGTCGTTTTATTCCTAGCTTATATTTGAATAAATAGTTGTAAACTTTAATTTGTAGTTTTTGGCCAAAGTATATGGTCCATTCTATTGGTTTGACACCAAAACAAACCGATATCACACCGAAACCGAACAACCAAACCATTAAGAAACCGAAGCTTAATAGTTTTGAATTACATAAACCGATAACTATTGGTTTGGTGTCGGTTTTAGCCTAAAACCGAACCAAACCAACCGTGCACACCCTAGATTGTAGTAGGAATAGAATTTGACCCGAGGCCTCTTTACAAGTTTTACTTGTTGCCCCCTCAAGATGTTATAACACCAACAACCCTAACAATCTTATACCCATTTTCATCTAAATAATCTCATAATTAGTGAAAATTTATTCTTATTCTTATAATAAATTTGTACTTCCCTCCGTCCAAAAATGATTTTCACGTTTGACTATTCAACTTTTAAGATATGAGCATTTTGTTCACTAGCTATATTATGTTTATGCACATTTAAGCCTAAATTGTGGAAATAGAACAATTTTGGGACAATGAAAATCCCAAACGTGAAGATCATTTTGGACGGAGGTATAATATACACTATTCAGCTTAACCTAAGATGAGCTAGCTCATATGCATTAGATCAAAGTGATTGCATTCAAGCTCAAATCATTTGCTTTGTGAATATGATTCACCCACATAGACACTACGTGAAATATTTCTGAATTAAAAAATAAAAATAAAAATAACTACTACTACTTTCAAATATGTTAGAGCTAATGAGCGTTATGTTTAGGACTGACTTACTATCTTTGTTAGCATCTCATGTCATGTTAACTGCTTATCATACATAAATATATACAAAAAGATAATATTATTGTCAGTTAAATATACACATTTTAAGAAGTGATCACTATTTAAAAAAAAAATGAAATGTCATCACATCAAATCAAAACTTATTGTATGCTTATGTATATACTCCCTCCGTCCCATTTTAAGAGTCAAAAAATGAGTGGGTTCAAGAATTAATGAAAATTTGATGTGTTGTGAGTGTTCATAGTTGGGTAGGAGAGAGAAAGTGGGGTATAGATGAGTTAGTAGATAATTGTTGTGAGTATGACATGTAGGTCCCACTTTCTATTTTTGGATTTTAACTCTTAAAATGGGGGACCTTTTAAGAAATTTTGACTTTAAAATGGGACGGATGGAGTATTAAACTTTGAGGGATGATCCTTCGGTAGAGCTAAGGCTTTAAATTCATGAGCACTTATCTGTTGGGAGAGTGACTTTTGGGGTTATGATTTTATAATAACTACATGAAATATTAAGAAATTTATGATAATTCCACGACTAAGAATATTATGAATAACTAGAATAATTAATTCTTGTAAGTTAATGATTAAATTCAAGGAAAAATTTCTCAAAAGTCCTCTAATTAAAACAATTTTTTTAAATAGGACAAACATTTTAGTTTATTTCTCTCAGGTCCACCAGATGAAATATTTATTTCTATTAGGTCCTTTATTTTTTTAATGAGATACTGTAATCCCGAAACTACCCCCACCCAACCCTAATACGCTAACCATCCTCCTTCATCGTCATATGCTTCGGGTTAGATAACCCCCATCAAATTAACATGAAGAAGAAGAAGAAGCAATCAAAAACCACAGAATCGGTAGACGGATCACGTCCCCCAGACTTCTTAACCAGAAACGGAACTCGCCTTCTTTTTTTCTACTGGAGGATTCCTGCTGGAGTAGCAGCATCTAGTAATGATGGTATTTAGTTTCACTTGAACACAAGGAACATCAAAATAACTAAACACACAACAAACCCAGTAATGCATAATTTCGGAATTTTGAGAAACAAATTCGGAATCTTCGACAAACCCAGAAATGCACAAAAATCACATAGAGAAACAAATTCAGATCTAGATCTACACGGTGGATGTAAATATAGATCTAATCTGATCTAGTTCTGAATCTTGAGACAGAGAAAGAGAGAAAGAGATTGAGCAGTAAAGGAGAATAAACATAGAAGAAATGGACGAGATCGGAGAAGACGACGGAGTAGGACGGCTTGGGAATGGGGGTTGGCGTGGCTATTGACGAAGAGCGAGATGACCTCATCGATCTGGAAGGGTGGGGGCGGCGGTGGGACGGCGGTAGGGGCACGGTAAGCACGGCGGCCGGGCGGGGAAGGTCGGAGAAGAAGAAGATACAGACTTTGTTATACTTTCTAGGAGTTAAAGACTGGCGTGGTCCGGATATTAGGGGAGGGTGTTAATGAGATTTTTTTTTTTTTTTTATAATTTAGTCCTCCATCTTTATATTTACTCCCTCCGTTTCATGTGAATTGAGACTTATTTCTATTTCGTCCGTTTCACCTCAATTGAGACCACCCAAAATGGCAAACTTTTTAATATTTTATAATCACCCAACCCCACCCATTTAACCCCACTAATTCTCTCTCTTCATTTTCCACCACTCATTTTATCCAACCAACACTACTATTTACCTCACTAATTCTCTCTCTTCATTTTCCACCACACATTCACTACTTTCTCTTAATTATTGTGCCTTTTTTTTGTCTCAACTCACATGAAACGGATGGAGTATTGCTTTAAAAAAATTGTGCACAAAGAAATTTCTTTAAATGATCTTCTCTTCGTTTCAAAATGAATATCTAAAATTTCATTTTGATAAAGAACAATTTCTGACATTTATTTGAGATAAATACTCCCTCCATCCCGGTAGAAGCTTTACCTTTCACCAAAATGGGTGTCTCGTTAAAAGCTTCATTATTTCCTAATAGGGGTGGCAAATTGGGTACTTTGGGTTTACCCATTAAAGTTAAAAATCCATTGGGTTACCCGGGTGTTTTAACTTTAATGGATAAACCCAAAGTACCCAATTTGCCACCCCTATTTTCTAAGATGGTAAAAAGTGGGCTGCACTTGTCGACCCCACTCACTTCTTCCTCTCACATATATAAATTATAGGTCTCACTTGTCATACCCACTAACTTTCTCCCTCACATATTTAAATTGTAATATTGTAGTCCCCCTTGTTATATCCACTAACTTCTTCTTTCTCACAACCTTTCTTACACTTATCACTTTTCTTAATTTTTGTCCATTATCAAAATGGTGAAGCTTCAAATGGGACGGAGGGAGTATAGTATTATGAAACATTTTGAGTTAAAAAAACTTTGATAAAAATTAAGAATAACTAGAAGAAAAGTTGTATAAATGGTAAATAAATGGCTCTAATAAATTGTGCCAAATATATAGGGATTGGTCACTAACTCACTATGTCTTTTAGGGTTTTTATAGGTTTGAGACATGACACTCAGTATTTTTATATGTCTATGACATGTATCTCGGTGTTTTTATAGGTCTGTGACATGACTCTCAATGTTTTTATAGATTTGTAACATGGCTCTTAATGTTTATAGGTTTGTGACATGACTTTCAATGTTTTATAGGATTGAGACATGACTTTCAGTGTTTTTATGGGTCTGTGACATGTCACTTAGTATTTTTATAGGTCTGCAACACATCTTTCAGTGTTTTTATACTCCCTCCGTCCCGGTTTAAGGTTCTGAGTTTGAATTTACACGCTTATTAAGAAACCAAGACAAATTTGTGTCAACAATAATAGTGTGTGAAGGATATAATTGTCCATTCATAAAGCAAGTGAGTGAAAAGTAGATGGATGAGTGATAGTTTTTTTGTAATATATGAACTTTATGAGGACAAAGATGTCCAAAACAATATTCATCCTTTGCCATTTAAGGAATAAAGCAACTAAGAACCTTAAACTGGGACATACCAAAAATAAAAGTAAGAACATTAAACTGGGATGGAGGGAGTAGGTCTTTAATATGGCTCTCAGTGTTTTTATAGGTATGAGATATGTCTTTTAGGGTTTTTTATAGGTCTGAGACATGTCTTTTAGTGTTTTTATATGTCTGTGACATGTATCTCAGTGTCTTTATAGGTATGTGACATGACTCTCAATGTTTTTTTTATAGGTTTGTGACATGGCTCACATTATTTTTATAGGTTTGTGACATGGCTTTCAGTGTTTTTATAGGTCTGAGACATGACTCTCAGTGTTTTTATAGGTCTGTGACATGGCTCTCAATGTTTTTATAGGTTTGTGACATGACTTTCAATGTTTTTATAGGTTTGTGACATGGATTTCAGTGTTTTATAGGTCTGAGACATGTCACTCAGTGTTTTTATAGGTATGTGACATGTCTCTCAGTATTTTTATAGGTCTGCGACACACCTCTCAATGTTTTTATAAGTATGTGGCATGACTCTCGGATGTTTTATACGTACGAGACATGTCTCTTAGGGTTTTTATAAGTCTGAGACATGTCTCTCAGTGTTTTTATAGGTCTCTGACATATATCTCAATGTTTTTATAGGTCTGCGACATGGCTCTCGGTGTTTTAATAGGTATGTGACATGCCTCTCCGTGTTTTTATTGGTTTGAGACATGTCTCTCATTGTTTTTATAGGTCTGTGACATGATACTCAGTGTTTCTATAGGTTTGAGATATGTCTCTCACTGTTTTATAAGTCTGAGACACTTGTCGCATTGTTTTTTTTAATAGGTTTGTGACATGTATCTCAGTGTTTTTATAGTTTTGCGACATGGCTCTGTGTTTTTATAGGTATGTGACATGTCTCTCAGTGTTTTTATAGGTGTGCGACATGTCACTCAGTGTTTTTATAGGTGTGCGACATAACTTTCAGTGTGTCTAAAGGTATGTGACATGTTTCTTAGTGTTTTTATAAGTATAGAACATGTCTCTTAGTATTTTTATAGGTGTGACATGTCTCTCAGTGTTTTTATAGGTCTACGAGATGACTCTCAGTGTTTTTATAGGTCTGCGACACGCCTCTCAGTGTTTCTATAGGTCTGAGATATGTCTCTCAGTGTTTTTATAGGTCTGAGATACGTCTCTCAGTGTTTTTATAGGTCTGAGACACGTCTCTCAGTGTTTTTATAGGTTTGAGATATATCTCTCAGTGCTTTTATAGGTCTGAGACACCTGTCTCAGTATTTTTATAGGTATGTGACATAGCTCTCAGTGTTTTTATATGTATGTGACATGTATCTTAGTGTTTTTACAAGTCAGAGACATGACTCTCAATGTTTTTATAGGTTTGTGACATGTATCTCAGAGTTTTTATAGGTCTGCGGCATGACTCTAAGTGTTTTTATAGCTTTGTGACATGGCTCTCAATGTTTTTAGAGGTATGTGATATGTTTCTAAGTGTTTTTATATGTATGTGACATGTCTTTCAGTGTTTTTATAGGTATGTGACGTGGTTCTAAGTGTTTTAATTGGCATATGACATGGTTCCAAGTGTTTTTATAGGTATGTGATATGGTTCTAAATGTTTTTATTGGTGTGTGACATGGTTCTAAGTGTTTTTATAGGTATGTGATATGGTTCTAAGTGTTTTTATAGGTATGTGACATGACTTTCAATGTTTTTATAGGCATACGACATGTCTCTCAGTGTTTTTATACATTTATGATATGACTTTTAGTGTTTTTATAGGTTTGAGACATGATTCTCAGTGTTTCTAAGAGTCTGAGACATGAATCTCAGAACGGGATGAAAATATGGCCTGAAAATATGGCCTGGAAAGGGGGAGCACCCTTATAAGGGGTAGTTAGGGGTATTCTTGGCTATTTTTGTCCCTTGGGTTTTTGAGCAATTAGAAAAATATTGTGTCTTCTTTAGAAATAAAAGTTAGAATGAAGGGCTTTTAAGAAAATGTCCCTTTTCTTAATCCATGTCCCATCTTATTTCTCTAATTAATGGGGCGGAAAGAGTATTATGTTGTGTTTGATGCATCAAGCACTAGATGCTTGATGCTTAATACTCCCTCTGTTTCATAAAGATAGTTCAATTTTGACTTTTTATGGTCAACAAAAACAAACTTTGACCAAACATTGGTATCAATTTAATGATCGCAATGAATTTCAAAAAATTGTTATTGATAAATCACTTAATGATTTATCAATTACAAATTTCAGAATTAGATCATCACCAATGCTTGGTCAAAGTTCATTTTTTTATTGACCATAAAAAGTCAAAATGAGACTATCTTTTCGGGGCAGAGGGAGTAGAATGTAGGGTAATTTTGAGGTAAGATGCATTTGATCACATTGAGCGCTAGATGTCGAGTGTTGAGTGAGACTCTTATTCATTAAGCATGGATAATGATTCTCAATCATTAAGAGGGTGTTGGACATATTCATGTTGGATGAAAGAAGTAAATCATTGCATCATACCTCCAAATTACTCTGCATTCTATTAAGCATCAAGCATTAAATTGCTTGATGCGTCAAGCGCAACCTTAGTTAGTTACTTAGTTGGTTGGTCAAATCGTGCCTAATGTCATGGACCTGAAACCGTTGCACCGAAATTAGGTGCACCGCTGCACCGAATGAAAATTGTACACGTTTTGTAAAACGTTTTCTACATAAACGTTTTAGTGCAGTACACAACGTAAAAACGACCGAAAAAGTGTTAGCTCCTGAAAGACGTTTTACATTTGCAAGTACACTTTTTACATTAGGTAGAAAAAGTTGTACAATTTTCACATCGGTGCAGCTAACATGTTGGTGCAGCAGTTCGAAATCCCTAATGTCATGAGTTCATCAATTAAATGATTTTATGAGAAAATTTTTGATGAATTTATATTCTGTAGACTCAAGCATTAAATAATTTCATCAATTAACAATTTATAGTTAAGATTTTACGAGAAACAAATTGTGAATATTTTGTTTCTTGCATTCCTCAAGTTTAAATTATTTGTGCCACTTATGTGTCATATTGTGTTTATTAGTAATTCATCGACATAAATGACACTTTTTTCATTTCGTCCTAGATAAAACAATCACTCCCCCAATTTTAATATAACTCTTTGAAGACTTGTTCACACATACTCCTTCCGTTCCAGAAAAATTGAAACATTTACTTTGAAGTTGAGAAATTAAGGATATTGAGCGGCATAAACCGACCAGGGTACTGGGCCTCGGCATATATGGGCCCAAGCTCAGGGTTCAAAGACCAAGACGTGTCCTGGCTAGAGGAATGTTGAGGTGTGGTTCGTATACCGACTTGTGCCAATTTTCTAGGGGTAAAGCCACATCCCTAATATAACGCAGAACCAACAAACAGAATCCAAGCTCTATACTAATACAGAGAATCCTTATCTAAACAAGGAGACCTCTTCTACAAGATAACTGGGATAACAATCATCCTTATCAGGATTCTCTCTCCCAAGAATACGAGTTCTACATCAATACGGACTCGCTGACTTCCTTAACAAGTCATGACTCATTCACCTACGTCTATATAAACAGGCCCTCAGTACAAGACACGGGTAATGAACTCTTTTGGCTCTAACTCTGGTTAATAGATTTCTATTTGTTTTCTCTCATACAAAGCGTATTCTTATTCTCACGCCGGAGGACCTTCGCCGGTGAAGCCCCGACTAGTTTACGTTTATTGTTTCGTGTGTGTAGATCCGATTGAGGAGTTCTCTTTGCTGGAATTATTCGAACCGTTAGACGAAAGGCTGATCCGGTACGTTTTTGCAGCATCAGTTGTTGGGTTTCCTATCAACATGCGCAGTGGAATAAAGCATTTAAAATTTTCATGAAACCCAAAGGCCATAGATCCATTCATATGATTAAGTCAAATACATGCATAATGAATACTAGAATACTAACCATCGATGCCTTTGCTTTACAACTTGGATTCTTGGTGGAGTTTTGAAACTTGATCACGAACAAAAGCTAGAACACGAACTATTGAGGTAATAAGCTTCACCCTCTATTGGTATCCACACCTTCGAACGAATATCAAGAAACTTCTTGATCTTGGTTGCTAGACCAAATTGTGAAACACGCTTTCACAATTATATAGAACTATATGGAATTATATGTGATGTTCTTGTTCTTCACCCAAGGGATATTAGAAAAAGAAATAACTCTCTCAAACTCTTTGGAGGCTTACACAATGTTATGGACTGATTAGGTAACAAGTGGCCAAACCCGCAAGAAAACGAAATAAGAAAGTCCCAGGCCGAAACCCTAGGTCCGCCCGGGTCTTATAATAGGTCCGGCCGGGTCCTATACAAGGTCCGACCGGGTCCTTGTATAGGTCCGCCCGGACCCTCTCTTTTTCCGGTTTCCTCCTCTAAATTCCTAAAATCCCTCAAAGGGCCCTTCGACCCAAATTCCAATTAAGTCATTTAGGATTCGTTCTATTTGAGTGTGACCCTATAGGATTACACTAAGTTGGCAATGGGTTTAAACATAAACACATAAGATATGATTAGGTTCTATCAAACCGTCATACCTACCAAAATAGTGTAACTATATACAAGTTCGTATTCATTTATAGAACATGTCACAATCCCTTTGTCCACGATGTCATTGAACACAAGTCATGGTCATTGAGTCAACTTGTATTTGTTCAATACTTTCTCGATCCCGAATATGTTGATAATCCAAATGACATTGATCCAATCAATTCATTTAAGTTTGGCTAAACATTTCATCAACATCATTCTAAAAGGGGCCCAAGCTTGGCATCTCTCCGAAGAGGGACAAATCCATTTAGCTTATTATTCTTCCCTACGTGAATCCGATTATGCCAATCATACCCTTTATAACTTCCTGGTTAAAGGTAGCATTTGAATATGTCAAACATAATGTTCATAAAGTGGAAGACTATAATAACTTCATGTCTAAGGATTCAAATGACATAACTAATATGAGATCTATATATGACATTGACCATGAAATAAATCTCATAAAGCGGATCATGTCCAGTACCTTGTTCTCCAATAAGTACCCATAAGTCTAACATGATCATCCCATGATCATTTAGACTTATACTAGTGATTCATAAGTACTAGGGACGGAGATTATTATAAGTAAACATGAATAACAATAATAATCAAAACATCTCTTTATTAATATGAATAAAATGATAACATACATAACATTTAAATAAACATGCCTAGGGCACCAACACTAACAATCTCCCACTTGCCCTAGGCCCAATCTCCCATGTATCTAATACCCATGGACCTAACATGACCATCATGTTTAGCTTGTGGAAGTCCTTTTGTTAGCGGGTCCGCTACGTTATCATCAGTTGGTACTCTGCATATATTTATGTCTCCCCTATCAACGATTTCTCGAATGATATGAAAACTCCTAAGTATGTGTTTGGATTTCTGATGTGCCATTGGTTCCTTTGCTTGAGCAATATCACCATTATTATCACAATAAAGGTCTATTGGATTAGCAATACTAGGAACCACCTCAAGTTCACCAATGATCTTCTTAATCCAAACATCTTCCTTTGCAGCATCTGATGCAGCAATATACTCAGCTTCAGTTGTAGAATCATCGACTGTACTTTGCTTAGAACTCTTCCAGCTTACAGCTCCATCATTCAACATAAACACAAAACCCTATTGCGATCTACTATCATCTTTGTCGGTTTGGAAGCTTGCATCCGTATAACTGTTTACAACGAGATCATCTTCCAAACCTGATTAACAACGAATCTTTAGTCCTTCTCAAGTACTTAAGAATCGCTTTGACAGACATCCAGTGACTCTCACCGGGGTCGGATTGATATCTACTCGTCATGCTCAAAGCATAAGATACATCCGGCCTAGTACATATCATGGCATACATGATGGATCCAATTGTCGAAGCATATGTAATCTCACTCATTTTATCACGCTCATCATTTGTCTTCTGACATTGAGTCTTGCTTAGAGAAACTTCATGTAACACTGGCAAGTGTCCTCTCTTAGAGTCTTCCATGCGGAATCTTCTAAGGACCTTGTCAATGTATGTACTTTGGCTTAAACCAATTAGCTTCTTTGATCTATCTCTATAGATCTTAATTCCAAGGATATATGCGACTTCACCCATATCTTTCATTGCGAAACACTTTCCCAACCAAGTCTTTACAGATTGAAGTGTAGGAATGTCGTTTCCAATGAGAAATATGTCATCCACGTATAAAATAAGAAATAACACTATGCTCCCACTAATCTTCTTGTATACACAAGGTTCATCTTCGTTATTGATGAAGCCAAACTCTTTGACTGACTCATCAAAAACGGAGATTCCAACTCCTTGAAGCTTGCTTCAATCCATAGATGAATTTCTGCAACTTGTATACTTTAGAATTTTGTGCAAAACCTTCGGGTTGTGTCATATAGACATCCTCTTGTAAGTTTCCATTAAGGAAAGCGGTTTTGACATCCATTTTCCGTATCTCATAGTCATAATATGCGGCTATGGCAATCAAAATTCTTATAGACTTGATCATTGCTACGGGTGAAAAGGTTTCATCATAGTCAATACCATGAATCTGCCTATAACATTTCGCTACAATCCTAGCTTTGTAAGTATGCACCTTCCCATCTATGTCAGTCTTCATCTTGAAGACCCATTTGCACCCTATGGTTTTTACACCTTCGGGTGCATCAATCAAATTCCAAACTTGATTATCATGCATGGATTGTAATTCGGATTCCATGGCTCCAAGCCACTTATCCGAATCAGGAGATGACATCGCCTCGTGGTAGGTGGTCAGTTCATCATTCTCAATGATCTCCACCTCATTACTGCCCGTTACGAGAAATCCATATCTCTACCAGATCTGCGAGTTACTTGTGTATCTTGAGCGGGTTCCAAAACTCCTTGTGGGACTCGTTCTTGTTCCACTATCAGTTCAATGTCATTTTCGGGTACTCGAACCTCTTCGAGATTTACTTTACTCCCACTGATTTCTTTGGAGAGAAACTCTTTCTTTAGAAAGACACCAGTTCGGGAAACAAACACTTTGTTGTCCATTTGGTTGTAAAAGTAATATCTTTTAGTTTCCTTATGACATCCCACGAAAATAAATTTATCAAATTTGTGTGCAAGTTTGTCGGAGACAAGTCTTTTGACAAAAACTTCGCAACCCCAAATCTTCATGAAAGAAAAACTAGGTTTCTTTCCACTCCATATCTCATATGGAGTCTTTTGAACCGATTTACTTGGAACACGATTTAGCGTGAAAGTGGCAGTTTCTAGTTCATAACCCCAAAAAGATATTGGAAGATCAACTTGACTCATCATTGATCGAACCATGTCTAACAAAGTTCGATTCCTCTTCTCGGACACACCATTCCATTGTGGTGTTCCGGGTGGAGTCAATTGTGAAACTATTCCACAATTATTTAGATGATCATCAAATTCTTGGCTTAAGTATTCCCCACCTCGATCCGATTGAAGTGCCTTAGTACTTTTGCCAAGTTGTTTTTCCATTTCATTTTAAAATATTCTAAATATCTCAAACGCTTCACTTTTATTTTTCATTAGGTAAACATACCCAAATCTACTAAAATCATCAGTGAAGGTTATGATGTATTGAAATCCTCCCCTAGCATTGCTACTTATTGGTCCGCATACATCTGAATGTATTAAGCCCAATAAGTCGCTTGCCCTTTCACCCAACTTGGTAAAAGGTGTCTTGGTCATCTTTCCAAGAAGACACGACTCACAAGTATCATATGACTCAAGGTCACATGAACCCAAAAAACCGTCCCCATCGAGTTTTGAGATACGCTTCTCATTAATATGACCAAGACGGCAATGCCACAAATAAGTATGATTTACATCATTAGGTTTAGATTTCTTATTTATATGATAGATATCTTCATTATTTTCATTCTTGACATCAAGGACATAAAGGCCATTAAATGAATTTGCAATATCATAAAGCACATCATTTAAATAAATTGAAAATCTCTTATTCCAAACAAGAAATTGAAATAATATTTTTACTTAAATTCGGTACATAATAACAATTGTTCAAAACAAGTATTAAACCGGAAGGTAAAGTAACTTCATAAGTTCCTACGGCTAATGCAGCAACTCTTGCTCCATTCCCCACACGTAGGTCCACTTCACCATCTTTAAGTAGTCTCCTATTCTTTAGTCCCTGCACATTTAAACAAATGTGAGAACCACATCCGGTATCCAATACCCAGGAACTAGTGGTAGAAAGGAGAATATCTATCATATAGATACCTGAAGTCGACGCAGTCCTACTGCTCTTATTCTTTTTTTTATCTTCCTTAAAAACCTTGCAATTACGTTTCCAATGACCAATTTCTTGACAATGGAAACAAATTGCATCCTTTTGTGTATCGGGTTTTGCGACTATAGCCTTGGCAACCTTTGCCTTGCTAATCTTGGGTTTGGCAACCATTGCCTTACCCTTTCCTTTGGCACTTGGCCCTTTTTCATCATGAACCATGAGCACTGGAGAACCTTTCTCCACTATCTTCATCTCCGTAATTTTTAGCATGTTATGCAACTCGGAAAGATTCTTATCCATTCCATGCATGTTATAGTGTTGGTGTGTATTCCATAGGCACATTATTTGAACGATTAATGTTATCATTTGCTTATGCTTTAATAAAGATATTGAAAGTTTGATTATTATATTTTTTGCATGTTTATTATAATAATCCCCGTCCCTGATAATTATGATTAATTATTAGTATAAGTTTAATAGATAATATGATGATTATGTGTATGCGATACAATTAGACTTATGGGTATTTGTTGGAGAACAAATACTGGACTGACCCCTATGAGATTTATGTCATGGTCATAATGTCATAATTAAGTCTTATATAGTTATATCACTAGAATCTCCAGACATGAGGTTATTACAGTCTTCCACATAATGAACATTACGTTTAACATATCCAAATGTTACCCCTAACCGGGTAGCTATAAAGAATATGATTGGCGTAATCGGAATCATGTAGGGAAGAGTAATAAGTCAAGATGGGATTTGTTCCTCGTCAAGAGAGATGTCAAGCTTTGGCTACTCGATGAATGGTATTGATGAAATGCATGGCCATGCTCAAGTGAATTGATTAGATCAATGTCATTTGTATTATCAATACATTCGGGATCGAGAAAGCGTTGAACAAGGTAAGTTGACCATTGACCATGGCTTACGTTCAACAGACATTGTGTAACAAAGAGATTGTGTTATGTTCTATTTAGGAAACTTTGAATTTCAAAGTTATACTAATTGGGTAGTCATAATGGCTTGCTAGAGTCCGCTTATAACTTACGAGGTTTGAATGGTTCGGACTCGTTGCCAACTTAGTATAATCCTATTGGGTCACACACGCAGAACGGATAATTAAAAGGAGCAAAAAACGAGGAAACTGGTCCAAGCCACCGTACGGCTGGATGCCGTGCATACGGCTCATGAACCGCCGTACGGCTACCTTCCCGGCAACCAGTTTATTTTAAGTCTTTTCTTGTTGGACAAGAAGACCTAAGTCCTAAAAGGTTTTGGACACCCCATGTATATAATGTGGACTGATGGGAATTGTTTCCACATTATAGATTTGATCAATTCCAAACTCTTTCTTGGAGAGAGAGAGTACACATAATATACTAGGATCATTGTGTTTGATTAATCCCAATTATCAAATCACAATAATCTTTAGGAGCTTTGAAGAATCGTTCTTCACAATTGTTTTTCAAACCAAAGGCCTAGCAGTCAAGTTCAAGAAGGCGTTCTTGAAATCTGTTCGTTGTGTGGATCACCGATAGAGGGCGTTTCTCTTAACGTCTAATCCAAGTTTTATCTCGATCTACAAGGGTTAGTTTCTTTCATCTTTATATTATGAATTATTGTTCATAACGGATCTAGGCTATTGAGTTTTCTTCATGTCTTTCTTCCGCTGCGCATGATTGCACGAAACCCAACATATAGTTCATCACAAAGTGATTATAACTTTTAGGCAATGAATTAAGAATGAGATCCGTGGCTAGCTCCAATAAAATCGGATAGCCAAGTTTCTCAAGATGCTCCACGTAGCCTTTCATCTTAAGCATGTGAGGTCCCACTTGTTGCCCTTCACTCATTTTGCAATAAGTGAATGCAACAATGGTCTTATACCTCTCTTGCCTAGCTTGCTCTTGAAACATGTCTCTTAACTCCACGTCTATCTCATAGTCTTCCAAATGTTCCAAACTTTGTTGGAGTTTTGAGCACGTGGTCACGAGCATGAGACAACTCACATCCCTAGAATCATTCCTATGTTTCTTGTGATTGTCTCTTTCTGCCCTAGGGGCGTTGGCTCCGGGTTTTGCAGGAATAGGCCCATCAAGAATGTACAACTTATCTTCTTGCCTTAGAACAATTCTTAGGCTTCGGATCCAATCCATGAAGTTTGTACCATTCTCTTGAAACTTATCCTTCTCAAGGATCGATCGCAACGAAATTGATTGAGTGTTAGTTATCATTATCTACAATTATGCAAAATTTCCAAAATTTTATAAGTACCAATCTCATTAAAGAGATAAATAATGTATCTTTCTAAAAAATACTCCCACTAAATTATATAACCTTCTTATACAACATTTGTATAATATAATTTAAATGGGCTAAGATCCAACTTTAATTTAATTTCAAGTCCGCTTTGGCGTGACCGCTCAAAATCAAATTAATTAGGTAGACAACTCTTGTCAATCATATCATATATGACTCTTAGATCTTTTATGAAATTCTTTTAGAAATCCAATTTCAAAAAGCATGTTTTAATCTCATCTTTGCCTTAGGTCCAAAACTGTTTTGACGCCTAATTAAGTCCAACCATTTTAAACGCATAGGAAACTCTTATTCACTCATCTTGCTCATACATGAATAAAATCAATGCACCTCGTTTTGGCGACCCACACAAAATTACTCGTGTACTTACAAGTGTTTTAATTATGGCATGGCAAATAGACTTATAATTTCAAAGAAGGTTCATCACCATATAGCATACGACACATTTATGAGCACATAAGATAAACATGTCGAGCATCAAGTTTAGTCACTAAATTGATCTCCGTTAATTTAAGCATAACATTTATGTGTCATTAGTTTCTCAATAATTATGAAGATGAGACTGTTTGAACTTTGATTATCATCTCCAAATCAAGACAACAAGTGCGGCCAAACTAAGCCATGGGCAACCACAATTCCCCACTAATTCAAGAAACCAAGAAAGTAGTCCATGTGGCCGAAACTAAGCAATAGATGGTCTCGATGAACGTAGGCCAATTGCATTCACAATTCCACATGGATCTCCAACCTTGAATCAAGAGCTTTGTTTCTCAGTTTTAGCAATTATGAACCCTTCATAATTCTAATTTTCGTTTTATCTTTAAATCTTTGATTGCGATCAATTTTAGGAAACACAATCTCGAGAACGTAGGCTAGCCATCCAAAACTTGATCAAATCTTAGAATTCACAAGACCAAAACAAATAGGAATTTCAAACCACAAAATCCACCCCAAAACCTAAGCCCCGCCCGCACCAGACCCATAGGTCCGGCCGGGTCAGTACATAAGTTGTGACATGTGATGAAACTCAAGATTCAGTTTGGTGCAAGGGTCCTCATTGAAAGTTAGTGAAATATATACACATAAGTTGTGCATATGCATAGTGCATACACTGATACAATCTCTACAAATACAATTAGCACATTTTTAGCCCTCTACATTATAGCCTTTACAAAAGCGCTCATGAAAGTCGGCGTTTAATAGCCTGTTTCAAGCATTAGAAAGTCTAGACAGCATGCTACGTGTTACAACAATCTCAACAGTTTAGTCGTCATCAGATAAACAAACGACGTCAGTTGCTACAGTTAAAGGAGCTGCGGTAACAGGTTCATTAACAACCGTTGTTCCAAATTGAGATGGGTCCCACGATTCAAAGTTTGATCCAAAATCAGGCAGAGGTGGAGAAAAGTTGGGCTGAGTCGTCTCTCCGACTTGATTAGAGTTCTCCATAAACAACCCCATCAATGATGACGCATTCAAGTTATTAGGAGCTGATGATGATGACGATGATGCTCCTGCATTTCGAAGCTGGGGAGGTCTATTGTAAAGGCCCGAGGGGTTTGCCAACAATGGTGGTAGGGAAGGTAAAGATTGAGGCTGTGAAGGGAAAGAGGTTGATGGAAGGCTATCTGGAGTGTGTAAACTTGGAAGAGAAGACTGATTAGTCAATGGTGTCGGTAAAGGGGACGGAGGAAGTGGTGGACGAGATGAAGGTTGGGGAAGTGATGGAGAAGTTCCAGAAAGGCTACCTGATCTTTGTAGACTGGGAAGGGCAGTAAGGTTTGCAGATGGTGATGGTGATGGTGATGGTGATGATGATGATGATCGTAACCGTTGATGAGATGAAGCTTCAGCAGTAGCCGGAGAGGTTGCAGGCGGAGGATTAGGTGCATGGTTACTAGTAAGACCTGAATGAATAGTAGCTAGTGGAGGTATACGAGATGGAGGAAGGCTACCTTGGGCATGCTGACTTGGCATCATTCGAGTAAGGGGTGCAAGAGGGGAAGGAGAGACAGATGTAGAAGGCCTAAAAGGTTGAATATGTGGGGCCGGGGAACGAATTTCACCGCTAACTCGGACATTTCCAGCAGACGGGGTGATAGGGTTGATACTTGGTGGTGGTCTGGTGGAACTGCTTGAGAAAAGTGCAGCAGAGTTGTTAACAAATTGAAGAGGTGGTGGGGTTGTTGTTGTATGCTGGCTAACTGAAGGTTGGACAGCTGAAGATGAAGCAACCACAGGGGGAGGCCTTGGTGCAGTCTGCATAGACAATTGACGGAGCTGCTGCAAGAAACTGGAAGGCACGGCTGCAAGATAAAGAAAATTAATCAACACGAATAACTCAGTTTTAATTTAAAAAGATACACTCGTTCATGTATATTATGATGAGAAAAAGGGCTGGGGACCCAGCCAACTCTCACCTATGAACAAAAATAGGTTAGACGAGTATTGATTACAGTTATGTAATGACTTTTCTACCATGGATAATCAACCATGTCAACATGTAGTATGATCCCATCAGAAATGCTTTTGAACTAACTTGTTCAGAACCGTGAGATAAAGAGTGTACTTAATATGTTCAGATTGTTCTGAACATCCTCTCAAAGCCAATTATATACGTTACCAGCCAATTTTTCAGGCAAATTGATAACTAGAGTTCCCAAATAAGTAAATAGAAACCACATTCAATCAATATTTAACGCTACCGCCGTCTCATAATAATTCAACTAAGGGTAAAACTGGACTAACACACATTAATTGACAATCCCAAAACTGTTTCTTTTCAGGTGGACAAAAGAATGAGGAGAGAGTAAATTAAGAGAGGAAACAAAAATGCTTTTAAATGCCAAGGAGTGTGACACAATGAAAAGTGGAATAACCAAAAGGATCTTGGGAACCGAATTCTAAAAGAGCTAGAAACATTCAGCTTAACACAACCCTTTAACTGTCTTGGAAAAGGTGGTGAAAGGATGTGTGTGTGTGCATAAAAGTAGATAGACTCCTCCTATCATAGTCTCCCCAGCAGACATGATCTTTTAAATGGTTGCTTACGGATTCCTAACAGAAGGATGCCATCAACATTTAGTACGAAAGGGTGAGGGTGTTCTCGAGAAGAAAGAAAAAGTCTGATGGCTCATCCCAAAAAGAGATCCAATCTCAAGGGGTTTGCCATATATTTTTCCCTCATCTCCCTCCGCCCGCCGGGGGGGGGGGGGGGTAATGTTTTGTCCAGTAAGCTTTTGTATAGAGTTTGGGAACGAAATTTTCAGGGATTGGTAAATTGGAAGGCATAATGAACTCCAAATATCAAGAATCTAGAGTTAGGATGATGTTACTAAATACTCCCTCCGTTTCATGTGAATTGAGACCAAAATTTTTGGAACACAAACCAAGGAAAAGTAAGAGAGAGAAATAGGGGGAGGAGGTGTTTGTGAGTGTGAAAAATTAAATAGGAGAGAGAATGAGTGGGAGGAATTGGAAGTTGACTGGTGTATGTGAGTGTAAAAGTAAAGTAGGAGAGAGAATGAGTGGGAGAAATAGTAAAGATTCTTTGCCATTTTGGGCAGTCTCAATTGATGTGAAACGGACGAAAAAGGAAATAAGTCTCAATTCACATGAAATGGAGGGAGTATGATTTTAACACCCCCTCCCCAAAAGTAGATAATTAATAAATTCGACTAGCATTCTTCTCTATGAAGCATTGATATGGATTTGTATTTGGCTCAAGGGAACTGACCAACTGATTACATATCACATGCAACAGCTTCTTCAATAAGAGTCGTGCTCTAGCCCACAAATCATAGATTTATACTCCCTCCGTCCCAAAACGTATGTCTAATTTTACTCTTGATCAAGAGTAAAATTAGACATTCATTTTGAGATTGAGGGAATAACATTTATTTTGTAGCAAGTCAATTATCGATGGAATCAGTCGAAAGATGGGGAAATGTATCCATATAATTGACTGTTCAACCTATCTGAGCACAGTAAATATGAAAAGGCTTCTACCAAAAATTATTTATAAGAGCAGCTGTTAATGACGAGACTTCACGTTTCAGTTTTAAGCTAAAAAATGGGGGAATAATCACCAAATTAAACTGGTGACTTAATCCTAGGGATCCAATAGGCTGGTACGTGCTCTTTTTCTCTGATAGCGACAATGACTCACTCCAGTAAGAGGAACTAAAAAGAAGCGAGTCATCATACCCGCAACAGGAAATGGTTTACAGACATAACAAAATAAGTCAGCTCGAGACAAGAAATGTGTCATTTAGCAAAGATTAAGATACCAATGTCATTTATTATTAAAAAAAAAGGCAGAACAAGGCAAAATGGTCTTTAGCGCATGACATTGCTGAATGCATGCAACAACCCAAGTTATAATAAGCAGCATGTTTAGTTACAAAAAAACAAATCTTGCTACAAAATGTATGTGGGAACAAGGTATAGGTAGAGTTCATCGATATTAAGCATATTGTCAAAGACTATATAAAAGATGTTAATTAAGTCAGATTTCAGGCTTATATTCATATTTCACATCAAAGTAAGTAATAATAATCTTCAACAAGGATATCTTCATAAAGCACATACCATGTTGTAGTCCCATGGCCCCAGAAGACCTAAGATCAAGGCACTTAGACCTGAATGCATCTGCCAATACTTTATTCATGAGTACTTTGTTGTGATTGGTATCAAGTTCCTTCCTTTTAAGCAGAAGCTCGGCTTCTGCATCCTGGCGCTTAGATTCATATTTGCTATTGATTTGAGCAACAGCTTCAGCTATCTCATTGTCACATTCAGATTTCAGTCTCAGCTTCTGTGATTATATGCCAGAAAACATGTAAGAACCAAAATAAAAAGAACAAAGGCTAATTATTACACGTGATTGTTGACCAAGATAAAGAAAGCTGGAGACTGACCGTATCTTCATGGAACTTGGTGACATGCTCCATCTCTTTACGTAATCTTTCCAATTCAATCTGAAGAGGGTCGGCAGAATTTAAGGCTGCAGGTGGCAACTGAGGGAGCACTTGCTGCTGGCTGTCAGATCCTTGAACAATAGGCAAATTTGGCCCAGTATGTGAACCAGATAAACTTGGAACCGGTATAGTGGCCTCTACAGCTTGTGGCAGCACCTCAGCATTTTGTGATGAGTTCTGCAACCCTTCAAGAGGTTCATGATCAAGTGTATCACCTCCAGGCAACTCAGGGTGAGTTTCTCCAATAGGTAACTCTGCACCAGTAAGAGGTTGTGCTTCCAAATTTTCTCCATCTTGAAGAATTACATTATCCGAAACATCCGCTGATTCCTCCGCCAATTGGTGAAGCTCTGTAGAATTGTTGTGAATAATCGGCTCAGTGTGCAAACCAGATAAACTTGGAACCTGTATAGTGGCCTCTACAGCAAGTAGCAGCGCCTCAGCATTTTGTGATGAGTTCTGCAACCCTCCAAGCGGTTCATGATCAAGTGTCTCACCTCCACGCCTCTCTGGCTGATTTTCACCAATAGGTAACTCTGCAATAAGAGGTTGAGATTCCAAATTCTCTCCATCTTGAAGAATTACATTATCAGAAACATCTGCAGATTCATCTGCCAGTTGGTGAGATTCCGTAGAATCGTTGGGAATAATCTGCTCAGGAAAAGATGGCACGTCTACAACTCCACCAACTAGGAGGAAATTAGGTTGACTTTGAGAATGGTTCCCATTGGCAGAGAGCATAAAGTTCACACCATCAGGAGGCTCCTCTACGTGACCATCTGCATTAGCCTGGTCACGTTGTCTGGTAACAACGGGTTGCAGAGGTGAGTCAACTTGAGGGCAAGAACTCGTAGTGCCTTGAACATTTTCACCTTGCGTCCTACTGCATGACAATGCTTGTGGACAATCATTTTGAACATCCTGTCAATACAAATATCAAACATTCAGATTAAAAAGGGTGAATTAATGGATTAAACAACCAGATTGAATATATAAAGACAAGTCCAACATCCATTCGCAAACTAGCTGTCCCCTAGCAATCCTTTTATCTCAATGACAAATGAAAATATAAATGTCTATAATAGAGAAAATCTAGAAAGAATATTAAGCACAAAAGACGGAAGTGTATATTTGGAAAAAAAAAAAAAAAATCAACAAGAACATGACAGAATTAATGAGACTAAATACTTTTACCAGATCTGCTAGCAACGGACGATCACAAGCTGGAGGGTTACAGCCGTTAGAGCAAGGGATTTCATTATTCTGCATTCCATCTGCATTCGGCATATCATGTCCACTAGCATCTACTCCACTCTTTTCACTGTTGGACTCAATAGGCGGAGTTCCCATGTCTACCGACTCTAGACGCTTCAACACTTCATTAGGAGCAGTTTCACATTCTGCAGGAAGCTGAATATGATTCTCCAAGTGAGGACTTGTAGAAACAATGCTATCAGCACTATCACGTAAACACCCTCCTTCGCTAGGATGAGAAATCAAAGTAGCTGATCCTTTCTCTGAGGCCATAGTCTCCCCGTTATCATTCCCAGAATGTGGGGTTCGTGAAATAATTGCCCCTTCGACAGGTATGTTGCACCCTACTGTCCCATCTGAAGGAGTCTCAGGAACATCAGCTACTACAACACTATTGCTATGCAAGTTATTCCCTACTTCATCAAGACTTTGTCTTTGTGTAAGCTGTCTAGATAAAGGGAGAACATTTCTGGTGCCTGATTGAGTTCCATATTCAGAAGCCTCAGAGTTCTCGACCTGCTTTCTACTTTGAGAGTCATGCAAAGTCAGCTCATTTTCAGCTCTACTTTCAATAGTAGTAGAGACCTTTCCTTCTTCCAAACAAAGAGCTGTCGTCTGCCTCTCTTCAGCCGAATGTTGTGCCTTGAGATCTTCAAGGTCTATGTCCCTCAGGCGCTTGTATTCTTGCATCTTCTTATCAAATTCATTATCTAATGCCTTGAGCTTGCCTAATCTTACTGATAAATTGCTATATAAAACTCGTATAAGGGCACTGTCCGCTATGTGGACTTTCTTCAATGCTATCTTCTTATTTTCCCATTTTATGTTGAACTGCTCAAGCTCCTTTTGGTGTTTTTCCGCAACCATCTGATTTTCAGATTCTCTTTGGACTTGCTTCCTACTATCCAATGCACCTTTTTTAGCTATTCCACTATTTGCTGACTGTCCCTGCTTTGCAAGGATCAATTTCTCACCAAAACATTGACTCCCTGGTCCTCCTTCAATCTCGAGTTTTACCCCTTGCAAGTTAAGTAAAGCAGAGTTTGATATGCCTAATGGTTCTGTAGCAGTAGCATCAGAGGCTCGTTGGGAATCATTTGAAGAATCTGGTTCTACAATATTCTGTGTGCTGGACAAAAACATCTCTTTCAACTGTTTCAACTTAGAGTATACTGAGATTGCCTCATCCTCTGTACAACTGAATTTCATGTGTTTCTTTGCAAGACCAAGAGATTCCTTCTTATCAATCTTTTGTTTTAACAATGAAGCCCCAATCCAGCACTGCACACAAGCAATAAATCAAAAACCAAAAATACAGAAACGCACGTTATGCCCAGGAGCAAACACAGAAGAAGAAATCTACAGTTTTGAAAGCATGTGTGCACGAGAGAGAGAGAGAGGGAGGGAGGGAGAGGGGGGATATGAGAGATCACCAAACAATGAAACGGCTAGTGATGACATTAACTTTGTAACAAGAGAAATTTAGGGAGCCACAAAAAGAGAGCTTATGATCCTTAGGTGTGCTTCAGGCTTCATGGGAACCTTTTCTCACTGAACCAGTTTCATTCAGTTTACAGATTGATTACTGGAAGCCTCACACATTAGACCTCTGCCTTGAAAGATGGCTGTAACTAATTAGCGTAGAGTTAAATACTACTCCCTCCGTCTCAAAATAGATGTCGTTTTGGAGTGTTGTTTCACACATATTAAAAAATGTCATTAATGCATGCGAAGAAGTCCCAAATACCCCTAAAGTAATTCAACTACCTAGGTAATTAAATGGTTAGTTAAGAGATAGTTCACTATCATTATTAAGGGTATAATTGGTATAGAGCAATAAAAAAGCTTTGAAAATAGTGAAACGACAAGTATTTTGAGACAAAATTTAACTCCCAAAACGACATCTATTTTGAGACGGAGGGAGTAGTAGATAATCTTAGGTCATTTCATGAAAGGCAGTTTTGATTTAGTTACTGAACAAGTCTCAGGTAAAGAAGTGGTTGTCAGCTAAGTTTAGTAAGATCCAAATCGCATGAGGTAGGAAGTCATGGTAGGCTGGGATCTTTCCAACATTGAAATAACTTTAGGTCCCTTCAAGCACCCACAAAATCACTTCATAATATCTCCAATTTAACATGAAGCCATTCATTCCATTACATGTGACATTAGTAGCAACATGAATTTTAATTAGCCTAGAGTCTGCTGTCATCGGACAATCATGGGTGTGCCGTTCAAACACAATTATCGTGCAGTGGAGTATTCTGCACTGTGACTATGGACTTCGGCAACTGACCATTATATGACAAAGCCGTGTTTTTGTTGCAAGTCTTTTACCTCTTTAAATTGTCATCAATTCTTTTATATTCAATTAACTCTTATTACAACAATACGTTAAGTTTATCACGTTACACAATTACTGTACTTCAAAAGAACTTGATTTCCAGGGTGTTGCCAGATCTATCCACATTGCCCTATAAAAGAAGGTGACAAACATTCTTTTGCGGTCAAAAGCACAAGTACAGGATCAGCGTCAACTAAGAGGAGGTCAAAGTGATATCTTAGAAGTTTTCACAATGCAGGCAAGAACTATGATTACATTCTTTTCCAAAGAAAAGTTCAATGATAGATACTGGACATCAAAAAAGCATTTCCACATTGCAGCATTCAATATAACATAATAATGAAAAGAGTTTCTGACCAGAGATATCAAGAAAGCCTGTAATATTGATGCTGGTTCCCTACTAACGCGATGATTCTGAACAATATATTCGAGAACTCTTTCTATCATAGCATTGATCTCTCCCTGTATATAGAGCAAAACATCAACTTGAGTAAAATATTATAAATAACAAGCAGTGAAAAAAATCATAATAAAATACTAAGTGAATGATGTTCGAGTTTTCTACAAATAATACTGCAAAAAACAACATATTGTGAAAACCTAATTATTGTATCTTCCATGCTTAAGCATGAACCAATTCATGTTGTCATAAGGAAAATGCTAACGAGTACTTTTACAGCACACACTAAGGATCTGAATTGAGAAAGATTTAGCACAGGAATGCTCCCTATGGTCTTCTAAAGCTTGAACAATACAAGTCTATCCAAGACACACCAAACATAGCAAAAAGATGATCCCACAAGAACCAGGCAACTTTACAATGAAGAAAGAGATGCAAATATGTCTTGCTTGCCTCAATGCTAAAGACAGGAAAATCTGAATGAACACTGTTCTTGAATGCCTCTTTTGCCAGCAATTACAAGTTTTAAGCTTACCATGAATCGAAGACCAATCATAAAGTTTAACTTGAGAAGAAAAGGAGCTGGCAGACTACACCAACACAAAAGAATAAAAGTACTAACTACTATAGATCAGATGCATTTAAAGTCCAAATACGTGAATCAACTATATCGACAGATAGGATGACAGCCAAGAGAAAACCTTAACAAAACCCAAAAAGTAACAAGTTCTTCTATTGCTAAAAGTTGTCCCCTCTGTTAATATTACACTCACTTGAAAACAAGGTTCATTAATGTCCGAGATAATGGAACGTTGAGAAATCTCGAGGTTAAGAAATAATCCCCATATACTCTCTTGTCAAATCTGTGTGCCCATAAACATACACAGGCACGCCGGGGTAAGCTTCCCTTGGTAACAAGGAGAACCCAAATCAGGCTTCTGATTTCATAAACTGAAAATGGTTGAATATATCCAGTCAGTAAGAATGGATGCATACAATACTTACAGATAGCTTAAGAATTTGACAGAGCCTTGAAACATCTAGCTTCAGGAGACTAGAAAGACTCTTCTCAGCCACTGCTGTCTCTTGTTGGACTTCAGTTGACTTAACTCTTTCAGTTGGAACAGATGGAGTCACAACATTTGCAGGAACTCCTGAAGTACCTACAAACGTCAGTGAAGGGCTTTAAATGACAATAATAAGAGGAATCCAGGTCAATCAACGTATAGTGTTCTTCTTTCACAAAAGAGGCAATCTAGAAGAGGAAAAATTAGATCAGCAACAAATGCAGGGAAAGTTGGTGAAAAAATCCTGGCTTCTTCAGCCCCTCCAACCTCACCTTCTTCAATACCCGGATTTAATGGAGTCGGATCAGTGCAATCATCCACCATCTTTTTCTGCTTCTTAGCAACTTCCTCATTTCCAAGATGTGTTTTTCTTGGTGACTCTTCTGAATAGTGTATCCTTTTTCTCTGTCTTGGAGTTGATAATGGTAAATACTTCCACCGAGGATTCCTCCCTTCCAACAGTTTCCTCCAAAACGTATTGGGTTGTTCTCTTTCTTGCAACTGAACTTTCAGCTTGCCAACCAAGGTACAATTTGTACTGTAAGATCCCCCACTTAGCTCAGCTCTGGTAATAATAGAATTAGTAGTGTCCTTGGGTTTACAGTTTTGAGAAAATATATCCAGGATCTCTTCCACAACATTATTCAGCTCTGATAGTTCACAGGATATATTAGAAACTGATGAACTATGAAACTCATCTAATTTATTGAATAAATACGAGGCACCCCACATGAGGAGTGTGTCGCTGGTACTCCTACTCAAATTCTGCAACTTACTATCAGGTGGCAGATCATGGCCTGCTTTGAGAAGAATTGCCTCCTCCACTGTACAACATGCATATAAACGAAAAATCCTTATCTGCTCTGACTGTGCATCAATAGTTATTTTTTGCAGTGCTCTTAGATCGTTCATCGGATTCAAGTCACTGTCATATATAATTATAGTATCTACTGATGAAAGTTTGATCGAGGAAAGGCAAGCACGATGTTCTAGCAAGAAGATAAATCTACCCTTATCCTTGTTGAAATTGTTTAAAGCAGCTTGCCTCTTCGATGCAACAATTACACCCCCATCAACGCGTTCATAGGAGTCTTGTCCAAATCTTTGACGAACAAAATCGTCCAATATATCTCCAATAGAAATAGGCTCTTTTCCAGTACCAGTGATGGGCTGTTAAGAAATATATGTAGACGACTGTTAGCACAACCCAAATAAGTAGTTATAACACATAAAATACAATACCAGTGATGAGCTCTTTTCCAAATCGTTGACGAATAAAATCCAATCACTAAGAAGACTAAAATAGAACATAACAAATAACGTGGACTCCTGGGCCTAAGATTGCGCTATTGACCTACGATTATCGGATATATAAATCTTCTTCCTTTGCATAACTTTAGCCACGTCCTTCACTATTGTTCCTCAGCGGCTGAAAGCTCTCGTCCCAAGAATAGAGGTGAAGGTGATAAGCCACACTGTGGGATCATACTGACAACACAAAATGTGCCACACAAATAGATAACCTTGCTAAATGATCGGAGAAAAATCCATAGCAAGTAAAAAGCAATCTAATTAACAAAAAGGTGAAACCAGCAATAGAGTACCTGACTTTCACATAAAAAAAAAGGGGTTGTATGTCACCGAGTTGACTTAAAACTTGATTTGAGCTTGGTTAGGCTAGGCACTATGATTTCTGGTGATTGGACCGATTCAATAAGCAGAGTATACATTATATATGGTCCACGACTGTGAGGACCATTAGGGGTGATATGAACAGTTTAACCATTCTACCTATAGATGAATCAAAGCTTGAATTTGGATAGATTACGGGTGACTAGGTTTTTAGTAATCCACAAGTGCAGGGACCGCTCAAGGTGACTCGAGTAATTCAGAGGCCAAATCCAAAGAGCAGTTTACAAGTCAACAAGGGATTATTGACATGACTGAGAAATCACTTCTGTTGTCGCCTTTCATCAAAGTTTTATATAACAATCTAATACAGGAATTGAGTGGACAATGATATGCACGTGATAAGAAACCTAGCACAGCTGAAGCAAATAAAATTGTGAGATGAATGTAAAATATATTACTCCCTCCGTCCCAAAAAGATCTTCATACTTTTTTCAATGTTACTACAAAGGAATTTTGAGCAATGATTTTTGGTTGATTTAATTATCTTAATGAAAATCTAAAACTTATTATCGCCATACCATCAACAATACTATCAATAACAAGTTTTAGATTTTTATTAGGATAATTAAATCAACCTAAAATCATTACTTAAAGTTCCTTTGTAGTCGTCTGAAAAAGTATGGAGATCATTTTGGGACGGAGTATGTGAAATCTAAAAATAACATATCATGCACCTGGAAAAGGATTAACACTCTTCGTTGTCTCTTTTTCAGCTCCGACAGTAAAATGTCCAGAAGTTGTAGCTTGCCGCTTGCTTTTATGCCAATATCCAAATATTCCGCAGGTGGGAGATCTTTAGTAACCGAGCTTTGTAGTATTGGATCAACGATATATGGATGATCAAAGCACTAAAGATTATAATATCATATTAATCAAAGATACTGATTGTGCATGAAATCACTGTTTGAAATTAGATTTCGAAGCTATCAATACTGAAATGCAAATGTTCAATAAAAAAAGTGTCATGTACTATTATGGAGCCTCACGACAATATACATTGGTTGAATAAGAGCGGGAACGAGAGTTTATGAGTGCAAAACAAGATTCTTATGTTCAATTATTTAACATTTTACTACGTGCACCATGATAATTGTTAGTTTTGACACAAACAAGTCACTAATAGCGAGATGCTTTTTTCTAAATTGTTACATGAAGTATCGAATATAACTTGTAATGGAAGCCTGCCCTATTGTAGGTTCAGTGGCGAATCTTCCCTGTCCTGCATTGCAATCCCCTTAAAGTTTTCTTTCTTAAATGCATAGAAATAATGCTTTTATATGCATGCCCTCTGTATCGCCACACAAAATCTGCAATATTTTCAGAAGCACTCCATCAAACTTCTCATGTTTTATGATTTCTCATACTATGATTTACTTTCTGTTGAGCCATTCAAGGACAGCACTGCTTGAATCAATATCTATTCAAATGGTTTAAGTTGTTCAGGGAAGATAGTTTGCCTTAAAACAGACCTATTCAGAAGAAATCTCAATATATCATCAGTATTCAAGAAGAAACTACAAAAAAGCCCCTTAAACCAAATTAAATCCTTTTGAAGTACTTAACCATGCGCTCCCAACACAAGAAAAACAGACGTAATTTAAGATACGCTACAGAACGTCAAGGCTCGATAATGTGACAATTCCCCCCCCCCCCCCCCCACACACACACACCCCACAAATAGAAACAAAACTAAATGACTAGAAGAAAAGAAACAAGAACTCCAAACTTGTCTCATCCAACTAGCAAATGAACAACCCAGATAGTCAACCCCCTAGAATTCAAAATGCTCCTATTTCTAGTCTTTCTGGTGACTAAGGGAACAATCTTTGAATTGTTTTCCTTCAGGATGCAGAGATCACAGATCATCAGGATTTTTTGTCCTGACATGTTCACGTGCATACATCACAGTGATACAGATCATTATATTCAACTAACGATTCACAATATGGGTTCCCCAACAAACAATTGAACAAATACGCTAAAAGCCTAAAACCTTTAACCCAATAAAGATGTCCACAAGGCTCCTACCATTCCGGTGTCTGTAAAGGTATAGTGTAGGCAGTCTTACGACAGCAGACATATATTTCTGCATATCGAGAACCTCTGACATCCATGTCACAATGGAGTAACCTTCCCGTTCCACTTAGGCTTCCAATTGAAACTTTTAACAAAATAAACATATAAGATAATCCTAAATTATTACGATCATACATCAACAATGACAACGCCTTTTATCCCTATAATCAAGGTAAGGCTACATGAATCAAAAGCAGAATCACATCGGGTCAGGTCAGGTGCAAGTATTAATCTTATCCATGATCATGCATCACTACCAAAAGATATATCGCAGACTCTCTAAAGCGTTTCTTTACAAATTATGCATCTAAAAGGTTTCCCACATAGCTTGCACACACACAAATGTTTCCCAACAGTAAATAAGCCACCAATTAAACAACTGGGAAAATGCATCAACAGTAATACACGAGACATACCTTCAATGAGGAAACAAGAACATCTCGAAGAGCCCCAACCCGATCACTTTTCGAACAAGAACAAAGAGCCATTGTACTTGATAGTAGAGTAGCACAATACTGCTCGAGCTGCATGTTGGATATATGAACTGGCACCCAATACTCTACAAACCTAGAAGAATGGGATATGCAGTCATATGCAATAAACCGCGACAAACACTCCTTCAGTCTCCCAAGGTTATCATCTGATACTGTTTTTGATCCAGTAACATCATCCATATTACCTTCAGATCCAAGCAACGATAGCACATTACGGTGCTCTGTAACATTCTCCTGTGAAATTTAAAAGGGCTATAACGGGTCAACCAGTCTATAAAAGAAACAAAAAGTAGATGTTAAAAGTACACATAATAGGTTTCTAGAGCCAATATCACTCCAGCGACCACTAACAGCTTCGAGAAAGTCACATACTTTTAAAGAACTGTTGAACAGAAGCATTTTGGTCTCAGTCAGCATGGTCTTAATTTGATGAAAAGGAGAGGAAATTGTAGGACATCGACAGTCATCAACTATAACTGCTTCCCATCTTATTCTTTCTAATATCTTCGAATCCTGCACAACAAACGCAAGCTGAGTTAACAAGACACCGAAAAATAATAAAGTCAAGCGATCAAAAACATCTTTCCCCTATTTTTAAGTTTGAAAAATGGCTTAGTACTGGAAAAAGTAGCAAAAAGTAGATAAAGTTTAGAAACTCTTCTTATCCATTATAATCATTTACAACCATAAAACTCTACTCCTTCCTGATGATCTCAGATACTTTAAGTGCTCAGACTTTGGCATCTGATAGTGTCCTAGGTCCCAAAAGTAACTGGGATTTATGGAGTAAACCTGGAAAATCAGGAGAATGCTTCTAAAGCCTCATTGTTTGGCTATGAAGAATTGCGAGGCTGCTGTCTTACGTTGTGGAAGCAATTTCTACTCCATTATTTCTGGGGTCCAGCGGTAGATCGTGTCTTCACATGGTGGATGCTCAGAAGCATGCTTAATTCTCATTAAGGAATAGGCTTGCACCAAGTACGACATGTCACCTCATATTAGCCAATTTATGGTGGGGGGGGGGAGGTTTGGGGAGGATTAGTTGGTGACTCACATTACTATGTATTACACCAAGGGAAGAAAGGCGTTTGGGTACAGTTTTTCTTGTCGAGAACATTTTGGTTGTTCTTGATATGGTGCTATCTTTCACCCACTCCTTCATAAACCAAATGGTTCGTAGCAAGTGAGCCATGAAACAGAATAGTTGGGATTTCTAATATAAGGGACTCGTGTTCTTTTCTACTCCATGGGATCTATTCATATGTCTATCATGAACATTCTATATTATAATTTTTAAGGAAAAAGAAAAATAATTTGCCTCGTTTTTATGCATCATATTCAGTTCTTGATTGACAATTGCTCTTCGCTTGGATTATTGAATACAAACGGAAAGTTAAAACTCCTTTAGCCCTTATTCCCTTTATTCATCATTACTCGATTTCTTTCACATATTGCTTGCTCCTATTAGAAGGGGAGCCTTGGTACAACGGTTGGAGTTGTTGCCATGTGACTTGGAGGTCAACGGTTCAAGCCGCGTAAGCAGCCTCTTGCATTTTAAATGCAATTGAACGTTGTCTACAATAGTAAGCCCATATGGGCTCGGCCCTTCCGTGGACCTCGCGCATTGTGGGACAGCTCTTGCAGCACCAGGTTGCCCCTTATTGATTGCCACATTTTCCAAATCTATCATTTGAGAAGGCAAGAATGTCTTTTGCAATTTTCATTTTTTCCAAGTTGTAATGGCGGGGAGTTAGCTAATCGTGTATCAGTTCCTCTTGTGTCTTGGTATGGTGCTTACTTTTAGCCCCAGCCTTTTAATCGTATGCTTGTGAAATACACACGCACATTCATTCCCCCACATTGACAACATAAGCAAATAGCATGCCAACATATATATTTTAGGGGCTACTCCATCTAATACCAATTTAGCTTAGGTTGAAACCTTCAATACTGTGTGTAAGGCATCTAACACAAGTCCACGACCAAAACTCGGAGTTCATTCTGCTTCTTACCCTATACATATAATTTTTAATGATATCAGAGCAGGTCAATTCAGTCCCGTCAACTTCTACCCGTTGATTTTTCTACTTGTTTTCTCCATCTACTATCACTTCTCAAAGTTCACGTGCTCGATCTTCAACCTCTGACCTAAGATAAACCTAGAGCCCCTCACATATTCGCTTGGCTTTAAGTAGCACGTTAGTGGTAGTGTTAGAAACCATTGACCTAGATTGACTAAGCAAAATGATGAAGACCATCAAATATATAGCTAAGGAGATTCACCACCTAACACCAATTGGTTTCATTTTGGAACCTGCGATGAAGTCAAGAACTGGTCCAAGCCCAGGCCTGCACTAGGACTTCTATCTGCTCTCACCCTTTATACTTTCTCTTACAGACAGCCACACACACACGTGGGAAGCACTACAAGGACCTGTGAAGCACTTCATTAGAGTCTACTTGTAGAATATTTTCTGTAATGCCTAGTAAATAATACATTGAACATCTATGTACAGGTAATTATTCCCTCTAAAAGACAATTTATATTGGATTGGACACACATAACCATATCCGACATGTGTGTGTGGGGTAACTTTAAGGCTATAAGTCGCTTGACATATATGTATGTGTATATATATATATACCTCGACAAATGCTTGCAAGGAAGATAGAAGTACTTGGAATATAATCTGATTGTCTTCACCGTAAAATTCAAAGATTCTAATACTTTCTCGATTCTCTTTGCTCCCGTTATAAACAACAAAATTGATGGAAGGGGCCAACCGCGAGAACTCATTTTCCCAAAGCATCATTCTACTCTGGGTTGCAATGACGAGAAATGGATGAGAAACATTCTTCACAGACAAGATAAATAATATGACCCTTGTCACTCGCTCCTGCAAGCAAAATCAGAGATTTAGAGTACCAGAATGGCCTTGAAACACATTTAAGCATAGATAACTTTAGTCAACAAATATCAAGCCCAAAATAAAAGCAAAATCTGAAATGAAAAGTTACAGCTAGCATTGAAATAAGAGAGCTTTTACCACAAGACGTGAATGGGTGATGGGGAAAGATCCGAAGGGAGATCACCTTAAGAAACTACAAAATCCTAACAATGAGCACAAATGAATTGACTTAAAAACAAGCAGGTTTTCGGAAAGTGGGACAGGGAAAAGGAAATAAAGGCAGGAACCCAAGTTTCACCATTTCCAGTAACCAGCCTACCAAAAATTTAGCAAGAACGAGCCTCCTTGCGGAACTATAATGCTCAGGAAAAGCTGATTCCATTAGTATTCTGGTTACAAGAACAAATGAATCAGGTACCATGACCATCATAAGGCCTAAGACCCAAATGCCCATGCTTGTAACGTTTTGATTCCTTTTACCTTCTTTTTTTCTTTTGTCTATTCCCTTTTCTTACTCTCTCAAATTCACCAATGGCAGCCCTCCCTCCCACAAAAAGGAATCCCCTTTCTCCCCCCCCCCCCAAAAAAAAAAAAAAACACGAAATTGAAGTAAGGAAATTATCGGGACCAAGAGTACATGTATGTTGTTAATATTCGTGTGAGTGCATATATGTATATGTGTGTGCGTAAGTATGTGTCGGTATGTAGGGAAAGGGAGATAAAGCTGTAGATACCCCAGAAAACCCCATTAAGTGTGAGACGGAAATCCCTAGGATGTCTATTTAGTTATAGAGTCGCCACCTATGTTTTTAAGGAACATAAGAAAAACCTAGATATCTATTCTTTATTACAAAACCAATAATTCAAAAAAACGCGGTTCGGGGTTAGGTTACGGAATGGGAAGGTGTTAGGCACCCGCCCCGCCCGGTCTTATGGTCAGTCTTGCTACTTTAGGTGTCTTAATCTATTGTAAGTCTAATGGTCTTCTTATGTTTGATTGATTAAGGTGGGATTTAGGGGGATTAAAAGGGGGTTGGAAATGCCGGGAAGATAGTCTCGACTACTTCAATGAGTAACGTAGTCATCGACTCCTCCCTTTAATGGTGATTGCATACACTAACATGACACAAGAAAAACAATGATTTAGATAGAAGAACGGGTAGAATAAGGAGTAGAGATCATAAGCAAGATTTAGAAGTAGAGGTGAGATTCATACCTCATTTGAGAAAAAGTGGACAAGATGAATTGCGTATAGTAAGGGCTCTTTGAGAGTATATTTCAAGATTGAGAGGTTTGTGGTAGGCCCAATGGTTCTTTAATAGGGGGAGAGGTGTGTTTGAGGTCATAAGATGGTCTTTCCCCAGATCAAGCCAAGGCGTAAAGGTCAAGGGGGTTACAAATCAAAAATGAGGGAAAGATGGAGAAGAATCAGGCTATGGAAGCTCAAGGGCAGGCGCCCCCCACATATGGTGTCAGGGTTTGACGCACTTCACCTTAGGGGTCGAGGGCGCATGTGATTGACTAGTCAGAACTGACCGGTTTGCCTCGAAAGTCGATTTCGTTATGCAGTTAAGTCCAAAACTAACGGAATTAGTCAGCCAGAAACTTAACGAACAATAACGGAAGTCAACAGAAAGAAGTAAACAAGGACTGTAGGTTGGCCTCGTTACTCAGTTAAGTCTGAGAATAACCGAGTCAGTGAGGAATTTAACGGAAGGTAAAGGTAGCTGACAAAAAAAGTACACAAGGATTGTGTATGCAATCACGATGTGAGAGATCCATAGCGGGGTGTCTACAAAAGTAAATGAAGACTTCCTACACAAGTTGGACCTATGGGCCCAAAAGTTTGATAACTAGTCCTAGCCATCAATTCAAGCGAGGAACTTCCATCCTGGTCAGACTCAATGGCTATGTTACCTGGACAAGGTATCTGGGATCCGACACGGATACGGATCCTAGTGTCGGATACAATTTTCTTAATAATTTTGGACACCGGGACACCGTCCTAAATTTGGACACGGGTACGGGATATGGTAATAGCAAAATACTTTGAATATGTATGAGAACGTAAGAGACAGAGGGAGTACTATTTTTAATCATAACAAATGGGAATAAATCATACTCCCTTCGTCCCATTTGAAACTTCAAAAATTTTCCTTTTGGGTGTCCCATTTTAAACTTCAAAATCCAAAAAATGAAAGTTATTTATACTTTTTTATTTAGTGGGACCTACATGTCATACACATAACAACTATCCACTAACTATTCCCTACCCCACTTTCTCTCTCCTACCCACTTTCTATACTCACAACACTCTACCCCACAATCAATATTTTATAATATAAAGATTCCCATCTTAATTCTTGTGCCCACTTTTTTTTTGAAGTTTAAGATGGGACGGAGGGAGTATAGTTTAAAGAAAAAAACACTATATTTATTGACATTAAACACAATATATGTATATATATATATATATGGATTAAAAAAAAACACAATATATATCTATTGATAAACAAAGAAATTATTTGAGATAAAAATAAAATCTTATATAAATAAATTACATAAATGATTACACGGTTCATCCTCCTTTACTACTTTTTGTTGACCCACACTTTCCAAGTCCCAAACAGAACCCACCGATTCCCAATTCCTTCGCCTCTTTCTCTCCCTCTACGCCCTAGTTTTCTTCAAGTCGCGACGCGAAGCTCTTTCTTTTCTCTACGATGCCCGGAGGCCGGAGCTGGCGCCGGAGGTCAACCGATTTCGCAGGGGTTCTCTTTCTCTACGCAATTACAGATTTCTTATCCCTCAATTTCTTCATCTCTTCAATTTCGATCGGTCAGCAACGGTTTTCAGGTATGTTTGCTCGTCTTGCGTAATCATTTTGCTCTTTCCTTCTCTGCCGTGTTCTTTCCTTCTCTGCCGTGTCCGAGGTTACACAGCCGTACCTGCGTCGGATTTCATACCAGTGTCCGTGTCGTGTCGACACTGGAATGACACCAAAAATGGCAAGTCCGGGTAACACAGCTCAATGGCAAAGAAAATCTATGTGGATGTATGTGAAAGCAATTGCCTTCGGTCATTGCTATTGTACAAGCATTCATTATCTTTTTAAAATGCAAAGATAGGAAGCTTGTCCAATTCAAGTCATGAATAGTTTGAAATTGGGGTCGGGTCAGGATTGAGGTCTTGGGTTGAAGGTGAGACACGAATCAGTGGAAGGTCCTAGTTAAAGCCGACTCCGACACGACTGTAGGAGAGTGTCTTTGCATATTGCTATTTTGGGTAAGGTGGTGATTAGATGGGTGATTGGAGAGAAACGAGGACACCAGTGAGGGTGATTGGTGCTCCATTGGTTGAAAACCAACATTAAGCACAGACAACAAATTCAGCTCCCTCCACCTCTGAAAGGTCGAGAGCATCAATATCTTTTACTATCCTGAAAGAGTGTCTAATTTATCAAAAGGTGTCACATGGATCTGAACTAATAATTACGAGTTTTGACTCGATTCAAAATAAAAAAACAATCTAACTATAAGGAGGGTACAATATCCAATAACAGCAGATATATAAACCATTACCCTTAAACCCTCTGCTCAATCGAGGCCACTACTTTAGAGTCGCGTGACGTATGTTCTTTCAAGCTCCATATTTAAGGATCATTCCATCGACGTAATCCACAAAAGTTGCATCAAATATATCAGTACTCTCTAGAAGCATCTTCTCCGTCCCTCGAACTCCATTCGCCAACACACTTCAAGGCAATTTATCACTCGTCTCATATGGACAGAAAGGATCGAAGGTTTTTTTTTTTTTTTTCTAAAATTGACTTTTGGGAAAGTTATCTCCAAATTGACCAAATCCAAAAGGTATTTACCAAAATGTATTAGTTCAGAATGTCGCTAACTTAAAATATTTTGGGGAAAATTAAAGTGACTATTAGCAATAGGAACTTTTTTTGCAAAAAACATAAATAATATTAAGTGTTAATTTAGGGGAAAGGGAAACACGAAAGTCGCTTTGGATAAATACAAGTCGCTACTGGCAATAGCCAATTCACAATGCGGAAACCATGAAGTCACTAGTACCAATAGTGATTTCCGAAACTGGTACATTTTTTGTAAATACATTTTGGACTTGGACGTTTCGGGAGATAGTTCTCTCAAAAACGACGGTAAGAAAGAAAAGTTGGAAGAATGAAGCTACTAGGCCATAGTAAGTACCTCCCAACAAAATTACTGCGAGTCATATGTAATATATCGACCGAGTCAACATCTTATGCTGCTAGAAAACTTAATCATCCAGAATCCCGGTCCCAAGACCAATCATTCGAAGGCCTAGAGCTGAAAAATGGAAACTACGATCACCTACTATTTCATTAGCTTGAACTCCAAAGAGCTGTACTCCGTAATATGAACGTTGAGAGCTCAACGTTCAAGGTAGCCTGACCAATGCCTCTTCAGCAAAACTATTTCTATCTAGCACAAAACAACTCAAATCTAAGTCAATGTAATTTCAATATTCTTCCATGGCTGCAAAAGACAGAAAGGGCAGTCTCAAAGCACCAACCATGGCTCCTGCCACTAAGGTGTTCATAAAGTAACTAGATGCGAAATCATAAAGAACCTTTACATTGGTCCATTTCGTAATCTACCTGCTATGCACACTTAATAACTAATCTGTTTCTTAACCTCTCCAAGATACAACATTGCTTGTGTCTTGACTTCAAAAAGGTAAGAATGAAATGAACCATCTCTCCCTCTCAAAATGGTTGGTCTTATTTATCCCCCAAAAGAATTCAAGCTAATAAGAGGAAACAACAAAGAAAAAAAAAGTTTTGAGAAAACGAAGATGTAGCAGTAAGACTGCTTAACATTCCATGCCAGAAACTCCCCCCTCAAAAATGTATATCCCTCCTAATTGTGGAATAAGAGAACAAGCTGCCCCTTAATTACCATGTCTAAATTGGTTTTCGTCTAACCTAATATTTAGTCTTCCCATTATTGAGGAATATATGAACAAGCTGCCCCTAAAAGATCATTGCATACGATCTTTCATAGGCCCTAGAAATCAATAAAAAATTGCAAGCAAGACAAATCTTGATCTCTTTTCAACAACAAGTGCTCTAAAATTCAACAAAAAAAAATATGTCATCAACCCGGTAAAGGAAAAACAATCTTGTATCATATATGTCAGCTGCAAAATTCAAATCCCCAGAGAAGTAGGATGATGGAGAACCAAGCGCATTGCCTCATTGTCTCAACGGTTTATGAATTTATAGCTCCAACTCATATGCCATTACTATTAATTCCAAAGATAGAACATGGATAAGCCAAACCAATAATTAACCTTTGAATACAAGATCACATTATGATCATATCCTACTTATCATGCACCAGGATATATCAATAATAGCAGCAACATACGTGCATACTGACCTGGTAATCAAAAACCACAGCACTCTGCCTTTTACTCCAGCACTCAAGTAACTTGTTAGCATATCTTAAATGACTGTTATCAATCCCAGGTGGACAGTCAGTTGAATGTTCTGAAAGTACAACGGTAGATTTCTTCTTAGTCTGCATAATCAGCAGCAAAAGAGAAACTTGAATCTTCACCTCTTAAGTTAAATAAAAACAGTGACACTACACAAATAATATCAGCAATATATGCATGACTACATTTCAGAAAACCATGAGCATCTGCGAGAATTCAGTTAAGCTTCAAGATCAACAAACTGGGTATATCGAACAGAAAAAGAATTAGAAAAACTAGAAATGCCCCTAGACTTTACTGGTAGTAAATTTTCATAGCTTCAAATTTGGTACTCACTCCGTCCCAAATGAATGTCCAAAATTGCTCTTGATGAAGAGCAATTTCGGACATTCATTTTGGGACAGAAGTAGTACTAAACTATGTGGAAGAGTTAATTGGAGAGATGTTTGTATAGACTTTCCTAACAACGATATTCTTTTTTCAAAATTGATGCTTACAAGTATATTCTCCATCTATTAACATGATGGATTTTTGAAAGTAAAAGCATATTAGCATAATTGTGAAAGTCACTACTTGTAAACAAGAACCGACAGAGTCTTGTCAAATTATGGGACAGCATGAAACTAGGTTTAAGAAAAAAAAAAGTGACATATTTTATTCAAGAGTAAAGTGTTTCCAGAGGCACCTTATCAGGAGTGGTGACTGTGGTGGCTCCTTTTCCCTTCTGACACCTATTTTCATAATCTCTGATGAGACGTTGACCTTCAGTTGAACATAGGAAAGAGGCATTTTCCAACTCCCATGTAGCATCCACATAACTAAGGCTGCGCCATTTTACAAGCCACTCATAGTGACACTTTAAAGTTTTACCTGGATGCTTACTGTTATAATCATTTTGTTGCTTAAGGGACATTAGTAGTCTTTTCTTCAGCAACCGGTGTGGAACAGTCCATTGAGCATTATACTTGACAACCTGAGAAGAGGTGATAAAGAAAGGGAGGCTGTTATAGGCAGGACAAATAGTGGCGGTAAGGGGGACCGTGATCGGGGAGAGGGATATATGCATATAACTGAACAATGCAACCAATAAAACATGATCTAAGAAAGTTGAAAATTTGCGCAGGTTACCTATTCTTTTACCAATAAAAAGGATGCGCAAATTCCGTTTTAGTCTATTGCAGTGTTCTAAAAGACGCCCGTCTAGGCAGCCTAGGCCACGCCTAGGCGCTAGGCGTTCATGAAACGCCTAAGTCCCGCCTAGGATATTATAACTATTTCTGAATTCTCGGCCCCGCCTAAACCCCGTTTAGATCCCGCCTAGGCGCTAGCCTGTTGCGGCGCCTAGCGACCGCCTAGCGCTTTTTAGAACCTTGGTCTATTGTACTTTGAGACGTGTTTCGCTTTTACCATCAAACTTTTTTTTTTTAACCTCGTACCATAAAGCGTCATTTTAAACCCAATACTTAACATTGTTATCTTTATTAACAGAAAGATTATAAAAATTAACATGTTACAAATCCAATGAATCAATAACAAAATTTGGGTATATTGTAATTATTGTAACCACGAATGTCATCACCATCACAAACTCGCCACCACAGTCACCACCTCAGTGCCCTGTGCCGCCATCACCACCAATGTTACTTGATGTAATAACCAGAAAATAATAAAAATAAAAAAATAAAAATGAAATAAATAAAATGAAATAATAATTAATTATCAGAAATTGTATTTATTAAATTGCTTTGGATATTCTCATGCATGGATAAGATAAGGGATGAACTTAATAGTGTCATGAACCTCTTTCCATATTCCCAATAGAGAGTGGATGTATAGACTTTGGAAGTAACGGTTTCCTTAGTATAAATAGGATGCTGGAGCATGAGTTTTTGCATCTCAAATTCATACTTCGACTATAGAGGGAGAGTGGCATTAAGTAAGAAAAGAAAGACACAAATTGGTTCTTTTGGTGTTGCTCCGAAAAGGCATTTGTTGTTGGGCTGCTATCAAATTGGGGTTCTTAATTGAGGTAAGAGTTTTATTAAACTATGGCTTGTATGTTAATTTGTTGTAGATTAGTAGGCTATTCAGACTAGAAATTTAGTAAAAGGATGATATAAAAAATAAAAAAATAAAAAAAAACTAGAATCACTAGTATGAAACGGAAATAATTTGGGAACATAAACTGGATTTATTTTTGAAAGTGATGTTTGGTTATTAGGGTGTAAGTGAATTTGTTATGATGATAGTTAAAATTTGATTAAACCAAGTAATCAGAGAGTTCGGTCGGTCGGAGCACTGGGATGATATCTGCGAAGGGTAAATAAAATTTCTTTCAGTCTCTTGCTATGTTAAGTATAACTAGTTTAGGGCACATGTTTATGAAATGAGAATAATGGGTTCAAGAGCTAATTCTCATATAGTATTAAAATAAGGGTCTTCAAGTTAAACAACAACAACAACAACAATAATAATAATAATAATAATAATAAATTTATCAACCCTTAATTTTAGTAAAATTCAAATCGGTCAATTTTGATGATAATAGTGATTATATTTTTGTTAGATTATGGGAAATAACATTGAAGGCTCCGTGCGAGTTTCGAGTTTAGTAAAGACGCTCAAGTGAGGTAAGTGATTATACGTCTTTTAGGTTTATTGTTATCTTGACTTCCTTGGGTTAGGATTCCACATATATTTTTTGTAAATTACCGTCTTTGGAAACGTTAGCTAACATTGTTAGCATTTGCTTTGCCTCCCTCGAAAAGTCCGTCTTTCAAATAAATCTTATACTTTTGGCACTCGTGAAATTAAGTTGCTTTGATTAATTTCACATTATTGTTGATTTAAAATTATATTCACTCGAAAATCAATATTTGTTATCTCCTTTGTTCCTAAGTTACATTTGTTATTCGTTATCCTTTTGCTACTTGGATGATCACACTAAGTTAAACAACCTGTAATAATGTGGTATTTTGATTTGGCCTTTTAAAGGCAATTACACTACTGAGGATTAGCAGTGGGTTGTTCCGGATACACTGTTTAGTTTTGTGGGCTCTTTGTGAGCTATTTGTGCTCTACGTGGGCTTTAGTGCTATTTGTGGGCTTTTCGTACCCTGTGCGGGTTTTATGTTTATTGAGGTCAATGGACCGCTTATGTGATCATCATCCTATGTGAACTTTTGATTATTCGTTTGATATTGATTCACATGAGTATTGTTTATACTATCGTATTTGATATTGTTTCGTTTGGTTCGATTGTATTCTTGGAATTCATTCATTACAGGTTCTTGTTTGCGGTCACCTCTTCTTAGTACCCGAAGAGGCCCGTATATGATCTTACTGAGCATTGTTCGCTCATTCTTTTCTTTTCTTCTTTCCCCTTCCAGGTAAAACATTTGGATGAAGACTAAGATTGGGATTGTTAGATATTCTAGTTTGAAGATTGAATTTAGTTTTGTTAAGGATATTTTGTAATAAAGAAGTTTATTGAGTTGTAACCCTTAACTAGTGGGAATAAATAACTGTATTTGAAGGATTAATTATTTAATGGATATTTTGAGGTTACCATTTTTATTATTAGTTTTGCTTTGATATTGTAACGCATCCAAAATTTGGTTCTTGAAAATAGGATCGAGTTTTGGGGGAGTTACACTTAACCCCACCACCACCATCGCTACACTGCCGCCATCACCACCACTATCGCTCCACTGCCGTCATCACCGCCACCACCGGCCATCACCACAACCCCACCACTACAAACACCGCAACCAATGCCCCAATACCTCCACCATTGCCACTGCTACTCCGCTCACCCACCGCCTCTATCACTACCCCCACTACCACCATGACAACCATTACGGTGATCGCAGTTTGGTGGTGGTAATGGTGGTTGTAGTAGTGAGGTTGTGATGGTGACGGTAGTGGTGGGTTTGTGATGGTGACGACGGTAGTGGTAACAAACTATAACCAAGTCTTTACAATTTGGCAAAAAAAAATGATTCATTAAATATATCGCAGGTGTTAATTTTTGTAAAATTTCAAAAATAAGATAAGACATTAAGTTTTGGGTCAAAAATGACATCATTGTTTGTGGTATGATGGTAAAAATGAAATTAAAAAAAATAAAAACAAAAATTGAAGTTTGATGGTAAAAGTGAAACATGCCTCAAAGTACAACGAACTAAAATGGAATTTGCCCAAAACGAAACTACAGATGTCCAACATTTGGGCAGTTTTACCTGATTTTTCCGATCAAATTTCGTCAAAAGCAGTGGTGCTTCAAGAAGCAACTGTGGTGCTGGTATCCACTGGTTATGGACATGAGCAAGACCCTTATATTTGACAAGGTACTGCTTCTGCTTTCGCAAACCTGGAACCAGAAAACTGAATACTAAGACACAATGCCAATATACATGCAACAGAAGATGAAACCCATTTTCTAAATGAGAGTCGCTGATGTTAAGATAAAACGGCAAAACACTTAATGGCATCCGCATTGCCTACTTATAAGCTTTCTTTCTTGATGCTTAGCACTTTGTTTTTTTTTGGCTGAATGAGTATTTACCAAGGGCACTCATCCCGTTTGTGGATTTTTTGGGGGAGATGAGGATGGGTAATTAACTCTTTTTGGGTTATTTAGCTTGCTTTCTTTGTTTCTTCAGCTGTATGCTTTTTTTATATTGTAAAGAATTTTGCTTCTTTTGTAAGGGTTCGCCCCCTTGGCGAATTTTTAAACTTATTAAAAGAAAAAAAGGGGGAAAAAGCTTGAGGTGCCAATATCTAAGATAGCTTGTATTCTTTTGAAAATCTATACATGATAACTTTCAGACCTTCAGCATCCAACACCTCCACTTCTCTAGAATCCCAAATCGACTCTATGCCTTCAGACACTGACTGGACACCTGATTTAATCTTCTTCTGCACACAGTTGGGGCAGTGCCAAACTCTAGGCGGGACATCATCCAAAGGATGATCTAAACATGAAGGATGGTAGCTTCTCTTGCAACCTTTCCCATCACAATGACTGCAATTTAAGGTGAAGCATTTACATGTTAGCCAATGAACAAATGTCCAGAATGACATAGGCATAAAGCAGATACATTAGTTCAACATACCGAAAGTAAACCGTGATCACTAAAACAGCATAATGTTAAGACTGACTTTGAGTGATGGCAATGGCATTCCGTTAGTAGTAATAAGATTTCAGATATTTCAACATGTGAACCAATAATAAAATTAACATGGTGATGGAAACAACTTTAAGATACAACATATTTGTTGTTCGCCAGTGTTGATGTATATGCCTTCGAAGTGGACCTCTATCATTACCACTGCAGATATCTTTAACACAGAAGTCCTAGTTTTCTTTGAGATTTACTCACAACTATTGATTTAACAAACAGATTACTTTAATAATCGACAGGAATACTCAATAAAATAGGTCTTAGCTCTTATAATTACTTTAGACAATAAAGAATAAATCACAAACAAAAGCTAACAGAACCAAAATAAACAAATCCGGACATTGTTCACTTTTTACATTGGGTATGAAATGAGAGTCCTCAAATGTTATGAACACATTCCAACTATTCTAGTAATCAGATCCCTAGACCCACTGGCAAGCCTGTGTATGGCCATGATGGGCCACGTATCAGATGCCCTTTGTGAAATCCCACTAATGCTTCTATGCACTTCGCTATTTTCCTTGGAGATTCCATAGTAAGCTCCCCAAGAAAATTAGCTTCTTGTATCAAACATGAATGATGAAACACAACGTTTTATCTTTGATGAGATATGTGTTTCTTTGACGTATCAGTTATATTTTCTTTTAGACAGCAAAACAGAAGCCGTTGACATCAGCTATCACATGGTAGCTTCTGGTGATGTATGTTCCCACCTAAAATTATTGTCTCTTTTATTCCTGATACATTAAGTGCTGAAATAATTACCTTGAGCTGAGTTAATTGCATGAACTAATCAATGCCTATAATTTTATGTTATGCAATACGAAAATAAATAAATTATTAATAAATATTCCCTCCGTCCCAAACTAATCGCTACTTAATTCCGTTTTGGGCGTCCAATACTAATTGCTACTTACGTAAAATGTTCAATTTTCTCTCTCCTACCCACTCACAACAACTATTCACTAACTTATTTTCTCTCTCCTACCCACTCACAACACTTACGTTTCCAATATATTTTCGTAATCTCAGTACATTCACATTTAGTAGCGATTAGTTTGGGACAGAAGGAGTAATAAATTACAAAAGTTAAAACAAATATATATATATATATATATATATATATATATATATATATATATATATATATATATATATTAAAAACTAGTCTAGTAGATTCTATGCATCGAACCAAAAGGCATCTATGTGCAAGGTGTATGTGTCCTCAGCCACTCAAACAAACTCCTTAGTTCATGTTCCAGGATGGATAAGTATGTATCCAAAATGATATCATAAGAATGCATAAAATCTAAGAGCTAGAGGAAAAGGACGACAAGAAAGCCACAATGGTAACATACTAATTAGAGTAGTATTGTACCTAAAAAACAAGAGTCATTGTTACTGTAGTCATGGGTTTTCTAACTCAATTCCATATAGAGCCTTCAGATTATTCCAGGGCCATTCATATCAATAACATACTTTGACATATTGAGTGTGGCCAGAGATGAGAAAGCTAAGATGGATAGGCGGTGAATTTGCAGAGGATATATTTTGGAAAGAACATTCCTGAGATGGTGACGACACCCTAGTAAGAGGAAAAATGGTAGAAAATTGCTCAAGTTGATTCGACATACAAAACCTACTAATAACTCAGCAAGTGAGCTGATTAAAGAGTTATGCAATCAATCCCAACTGATGGAAAACTGGTAGGAAAAAGAACAATGGCTTGTTGTTAAGTGAAATTCTGCTTTAATCGAAAAGAGAGATTGATAACATGATCCAATAAAAAAGCTATTAGAACACAGGGAGCTTATGATTCAGTTCTAGGTAACATCCTAAGAAGCAGTCTGTAATTTTCACCATTAGTTAACTTTTACTTGTTTTTATAAGAAAAGAAGTATATTAGATTAAAAACGAGAATAGAAATATTTGCTTAGCATATTAAATAAAATACATATGGATACATTTTTTCAGCTTGAATGATGGATCGTCAAAACTCAAATGCATTTATCAGTATAACACTACATCAAACTATGAGAACTAGGTTATAAAATGGCACTCACTATGGCTGGTTGACATGAATACACAAAATGGTAAATCAACATTGTTCAGGTTATTTTTTAAGTCTAACTTTATGTGGAGCCGTATATGTAATTCCCTCAGCGAAAAGTAAATTTTACGAGAAGCTTGTCGTGTTAATTTGAATTTTGTTACTACACCCCAAACACAAAGTTGATTAACAGAATAACAAAAGTAGCAATCACGGACACCCAAATAGTCAAAACAAAAAAGATAAAATAAAATAATTCAAAGTACAAGAATTGTAAATAAAAGAAAACAAAATCGAGCAATATATATGGAAGATTTACCCACATGAGCTTTCCGCCAAGATTGCACACAATGCACATGGTTTTACTATAATCCACCTGAACATCCGAGGTAGTCTCCTTCCTTGGTGTAGTGGCGTTGTCATTTCCTTCAAGCTCAAGCACATCACTTGGTTCAAGTATCCCCCTCTCCTAGGACAGGCAGTAAGTTTGATGAAAGCTCAATAGCTATATATGATATACTTTGCTTGAATGCCAATCTAGAAACTTGCCATCAATGAGAACTAGAAGCGCAAAGAAGACTAAGAAAACAGGAAGTTGACCAAGGATTTACTCGGAATCAGTCCCAGAGGTGATATAGGCATCCTAGAAATTTAAAATTTCCCACATGTTCTCACATCAACACCCCAACTAAAAATTGCTTTGAAGGTTTATATGTTGCAGCACTGATCTCATTTATACCAAGACAAGGACTCGAGAGACCACAGATCAAAACAAGACCTTATGTTGGCTACTAATAAAGTGATAACTGTAAAGGCATTAATACTGGCAGCTATGAGGAACTGATACGGGTGAGGCATAGAGAAGAAATAAATTGCAGGTGGCGGTACGTCCAAATCTAAAAGTACAGGACATTGATATGACAACGATAAGGCAATTTTACATCATTGTTTTTAGAAACATGTGTTAGAATATATTCCTACGTGATTTGCCTTTGAAATAAAATGTAAATAAGTACGCTAAAAGGAATTTCACTTGACACATCTTAGAAGTCAGCAAGTGACGGATAGCAAAATGTGCCTTCCAATATATTTCTACTTCCAAAACCATTGAAAACCCAATATATAAATTAAAGGAAAGCAAATCTAAAACAAATGAACAGAAATACTTGATATGTGAAACGGAGGGGGGGTTTAGCCATTTGGGCAGATTTCATTAAAAAAAAGTCAGTGTAAAAACAGATGAGAAGGGAGACAAAGAAACACAAACAATAAAGATCAAACCTATCTTACTATTTTGAATTAATATTGTGTACCCAAAAGAGTAAGAAAAAAAAGAAGCGCATGACCTCGTGAAATCTAACGGAAATAGAAAAGGGAGAAAATCACACTTTAACTACGCTCAGATCAATAACAAGATATGCAGACTACAGGAAACATGATTGATGACAAAGACTATAGAATAAAATAAACAAATGTAGCTAGTGAAATTAGTAAAGATAGTGGATGATGTCAGCTGATGGGAATGATTGGGGAGAGAAAAACCAATCTTTTACAATGAAGAATCATGTGGTTGAAATTTCAGAGATATGAATATAGTAGACAAAATGTGATCCAGAAACAACAACAGAAAGTCTTACGCTGGTCTAATAATCCTACATAGACTAACTGATTTCATAGATACTACGAGCACCTCAATTTGACCAAGTTTACAGTTCGGGTATGTTCAGAATAATCTGCACGGTTTCCAATCATATTTCCATTTTATGCAAATGATAATAGAGGATATGCAATTGAAATAAATATATGACAAACCTTAGGGATAGAGGTACCGCATAAATCTCCGTCTAATGTTGTGTGGCACGTGCAAATGCCTTCATGCTTCTCTATATCATGTCCTAGCCTGCAACATAGATTATTGGAGGCAATATCTCAAAAATCATATCTATAATTAGGGGAGTACAAGAGGTCGACTGGAACAAAGTCTTGATACACAAGCACATGTTATTCTTATTCATAAGCTTTAATTTCTTTTTGTCAAATATTGTATGTTTCACAATTCATGCCTAAAATATCATCTCACAACATGCACAAAAACATGTATTGCGATATATCAAAAGAAACATGTAGCAAGCATTCAACAATGTATACCAGTAATGTGTCTAATGAATGAATGCACATCTAAGCCACATAATACACCGCGGTAAAAGAAAATAAGGAGTTCATCGAGCTATTTGCTCAACTGAAGTATTGCAATAACCCTCTGGAACTTGATGAAAACTATGGCAGACCCCAGGGGCCTTGATAAGCTATTGTAATTGAGGTATTATTCTTGTTGTACATAATCAAAACTCCCTCCATTCAACTCAAAGTGCCCACATTAAGAAAATAAATATCTAAGAGATACATTACTACCCATTAATTGCAAGAAAAGAAAAACGTGAATACATCCAACTAGGTAAGCGACAAAATGACCCACTTTACATTTATGAGGCGTTGCTTTTACACCTCGTTTTTTATAATTCCTTTTACCACTATACTTGTGACACACTCCTCACTAAACCCTGACCTAAATCTATCAAAAAGAAAAAAGATAGCGAAATCCAAATTCGATATTTCATCCTGCTCCTTGATTCTTCTTCTTTAAATATCGTCCCCTCCATTTAGCTTAGTTAGATTTTGTTGCTGAGAGCACTTCGACAGCACATGCTAGTCTAAATAATTATTACTCCCTCCGTAGTCCCATTTGACTTTTGAAGGGCAACACAAGTGAACATTGACCAGACATAAATCAATCTAATCTATTCAATGATATTAAAAAAAAAAATGGATTTCACTAGGATGATTAGATTGTCATTAATATTTGGTCACATCTTACTTCAGTTGACCATCAAAAGTTAAATGGGAGTATCTTTCCATGACGGATGGAGTATTATAGTATATTCAATACTCCACCCCAGAAACATATTTTCACTTTTATTTGCATGGTCACTTAAATGAACTTTAACCATACATTTCAGAAAATCAATTGTCCCAATGAAATTATTGAATTTGTTATTGACCCACCATTACAAATATGACAAATAATGTCCAAACTTAGAGGTGTTCACAAATTGAGGTATAACAATTTTGTCAATTAGGGTCTGATATGACAAAATCTCCTCATTTTGAGGTTTTCTTACACTTTTTAGAAAAGTCCAATTAAGTGTCCAGTGCCAAGCACGTGGAATTTGAAAGTCGCAATAGTCTATATAAGGGGTCTAATGCAACTTTTTTTATTTGGATGTTAAAAATAAGTTCAGTTTCCCCAATTATCAATTTCGGAAACCCACCAACTCCAAACACCCATCTACCCCGTCTATCACCTGACCACACCCCTCATCTCCAATCTCTTTTCTCCTACTCAATTTCTCCATAATTTCATCATCAATCGTCAAAAAAATCAGTCCTGACCGCCATACCCACGATCAATTTCACCCAAGCACCAAATTTGACAGTGGATTTCCCTTCTACCCTCACTGTCGTCATACAATCTGCCTCGGGAAACCCTAGGCCTCACAGTCTTGTGATCTCATCCCCTCACCTATTACTTTGGCAAGTCCCTCATATTCTGCCGACCTCCACCTACCGAGCCCTAATCATCTTCCTCTTTATTGGTGCTCTATCTCTCTTTTACACCGACCGATAAACGTAGGTGCAACAGGCTAGGTCCAACAATTTCCTTGCCGCGGAGTTTTGATTGTTTATAAGAGGAATGAAGGGGGAGTTTACCAAATTGATTGGTGTGCAATTAAACCAGATAGAGAGCTAGGGTTTTGGAAATTGGGTGGATATTGTGGCATCAACAGATTGGGATTGGGGGGATACGGGGATCGCCAAGTGAGGGTCAGACTGGTGCTTGGCGAAGATGGAGTGGAAGAGGAGAGGGCGCGGCTGGGTATGGAGATTTTGAGTGGCAGATGGGTGTTTGGAGTTAGGAACTGACAATGGCACACCACCCATCTACCACCGTCCATCACCTAACTATACCCACGAACCGGTATCTTTTTTATTTATTGTGATTAACTAGAAGTAGCATTCAGCATAGGGGATTATCTTATTTTAGCCTCTCAACTTTGTTGCGAAGTTGGTTTGCTAATTTTATGGGCTGAGATTTCTCCAACATATCCTTTAACCTTAGCCATCCTTCTGCTACCGTACACACGCAGTTCAGCATTTTGAAGAGTCCAGGTAACATATAGCCGCAAATCCCATTCAAAGAAGCAATGTGCAGCCCTAATGGCAACAGCCCCTGGCTTAGAATCTTCGTGCTAGCTAAAATTCCAGAAAGATATTTCTTTGACAGTAAAGCATATATGAAGCACTAAACTTGTTCACAAGAAGATGCACATAAAATATTAAATGAACAGAAAATAGTACCTCAATTTTTCGAAACATGTAGCACATGCTTCAATAGAATTGTGCTTTCTGGACAATGGTGAAGAAGCAGCATTCACTCTGGAGGTCTGAGTATCTTTATTAGTAGTCACTGCACAAGAATCACTATCCATTTTAGATATGTTCATATTCCTGTTAGATGATATATTTGTGGCACCACTTTCAGAATCCTCACTATCACCATTGGGCGATCCTCCATCTGGTGACTTTCCTGCCGATTTAGAACTAGCAAGTTGAGGTCCCGAATCCATCTTTGAGTGCTCCGCCAGGATCGCAGCAGTATCATCCAGACTATCTTCAGCAGTTCCGCTATTTTCTGAACTTCTTATACCATCTTTACACAAAGAGCCATTATGTCCCTCTGTAAATCTGAGCTTCCTCCTTGAGTGAGATGCTTCTACTTCCACCAAAACATTCAAGCTCTTTTTATCAGAACCCACCACCCCAATGGGCCCTTCAGAGGCTTTCTCAATACATTCTTCCACCAAATCTTTACCCTGCCTTTCGCTGAATTGGCCGCCCCCACTGTCCTCCTCCACTGACTTGGAGCCACAACCTCGATTGCTGCTGCTATCAATTTGAAGTAAATCATCTGGTTTTCCCACGTCATAAATATCTATGAACGAAAGGAAGAAAAAGGGAAGAGAGTCACAAAAGATGGAGTAAACATTAGAGCTCTAAACAAAAGAGACTAACAGAAATGATTAACAGGATGGCATCTGTTCATTCCACTTGCTTGAAACCACTACCTCCATTGCTGCCTCTATCAACTTGAGGTAACGTATCCAGTATTTGCAGCCCCTTGTCATCTATTCGAAAAAAAGATGACAGTTTGAATAAAAATCTAACGATTGATCTAAAACGGTAGTTTTTAGCAGCAAGAAAATATAACAGTGACTAGTTCTTATTGGAATCAATTAAGATGAGGCTAACATTCATTGTTAATAAGTAAAGGATTCTTGAAGTTTACTCTTTCAACTTCGTATGCTAGTAATAAACATCCAACAAAAATATGGTACTCCCCTCTTTGTCCCAAAATGAATGTCTATTTTCTTGAAATTTGTCCCAAAATGAATGCCTATTTTCTACAAAACTTCTTTCAGTATTCATTATAGACTTGCAAACTAAAAGTTTAGAAAGTGGATAACAAGAATATGTATACATCTTTGACATGAAATACTTTTAAAAAGTAAACAATTTCAGAATTTCCCTTAAATGAAAAATAGGCATTTATTTTGGGAAGGAGGGAGTAATAGTTTGCAGCGTAATTCACATGAATAAGAGATTACAGAAGAAGGGGGTGATAGAAAAATTACAGGTACCTGTTTCCATAATTCTCTGTGACTTAAATAAAGCCTTATATCTGCAACTATGCGTTACCTTCCTTTTCCTAACGCCAAATTCCATTTCCTGCGTCTCATTTCTGATAACTTTGTCGGTGTCCACTGTCCGCTGTTTCAAATTATTTTGGTCCTTTTCCCTCTTTTCCTTCGTGTCTGATGAAGCAAAATCTTCTCCTAACTTTTTTGATCCCGAAGAACTTGGTGAAGAGTGTTTCTTGCCTCTATCAGACCTCCTTACGGGGTTTCTCGTGGTCTGTATTTCAGCTTTCTCAGATTTCTTCTCAACTTCAGGTGTGGTTGGCATCCGTTTCTCGAGTCGCTCCGACTTGCGCATATTCGGGGGACTTTCAGTCATCTGTTTCCGTGAAGATGTTTCCCTGGCTGACCTTCTTAATCCAGAGGTATCAGTTCCTGCAGAAACCGAAGCAGTTGACCCTGACCTTTTTCCATCTAAAACTTTCTTGTTTGAGTTGCTGTTTTCGTCCTCCTTTACTTTATGAGTGGATCGACTATCGTTTGTCATTCTTGCTGCTGGTAATAAATAAGTAGAGTCAGAACTATCTTACCATATATTAAGGGACAACCTCCTTGGACTACTGTGGCAATTGGACTCTACTAACTCCCCTCATGCCCCCCAACCCCCAAAAACAAACCAATGTTTCTTTTCAAATCATGCATGTATTTTTCTACAGTTATGTTTATAAATTTTACAATTACTGAAAATGAAATTTACAATATTGCATATAAATCATAAATACAACAAATATAAAAAAATGCCACATCCTTGGGCTGCTATGACTTGTTAATATGAAGTCTATCAGGATATTATAAAATCCAACAACATAAAATGGCACCATCTCAAAGAATAGTGTCACGTTTAACAAGTCAAATTTCACGGACATAGCTTTACTTGCTTGTACCTTCATGAAATGGCACTAAAATTACTTTCTTTCTAGGGATGAGACTCTTTTATGGGACAGATAAAACTGGCGCGCATCTCTTCTTTTTAGAACGAAGAGAGTAACAGAGATGAGAAAAGATACAAAAGAGGGACAAGAGATCCATAGAAAGAGAATAACAACAACAAAGAATAAGAAAAATACGAGAAATCAGAGATCTCCAATCTAGCATCATATTTAATTAGGATTCTTACTATGAGAGCTAGCTGAAGCCCTTACTGTCCTACAAATCAACTGTTTCCAAATATTATAGAACTACTCTCAATCCAGGTGTACAATGAAATGCTTCCACATCTAGCAACTATTAGAATCCTTCAGTTTACTGATACCCAACATGCAGATGTTAAAAGGAAATCCCAGACTGTAGACGAACTCAATTCCACCCACTCCAAACAATCTACTCAAAGGCATCAAGCTCCACCACTGTGAAGAAATAAATGATGATTAGTCTCTTGAGAAAAATTACACATAACACACTAGTACAAACCCTCTTACATGACCCATGACCTCGTCTAATGTCTTCGTTTAAAGCATATTAAGAATGAGTGCCCAAACAGAAGCCCTGACTTTCAAATAAACCTGAGTTTTCAATAAATACAGAGAGGGAAAAGGCGTCATTTTGGGGATTAAAAAGACCGGCGAGAATAACCTTCACCATCTAGGAGAAAGGATCAGCGCAATTTGATATATACCCCAAAGATAACACTAGGGTGGGTAGAACCCTCCCCTGACCTCCCAGTTCTCCTGATCATTGAGCTACCAGTTAAAATCCCTAGAATAAGAATCCCCCTCACAAACAAAAAAAAGTAGAAATAGGAGCCGCATCAACCGAAGAGACAAAAAAATCAAGGGAAGACCCTGCAAATAATATCTTACCCTTTCACACATTTTCCTAGCTAAATGGCATCTCGATTACCCAACCTTAACCGCCTTAACGGAAGGCTAAAGGAATAGCACTTCCAAATGAACTTCTATAGACTTTTGTGGTTGCAATCCGAGTGTCCTACTCATCTTGATACAAACTTAATGTGTGTTTAGTCACTTTCCACCACGTGGACAGAGTCTCACAAGAAAAAAGCATAAGCCAGTTACCACCAAAGATATGTTCATGCAAACTAGATGCCTAAGGTCAATCCACCTTCCTCCCGTCAGTCTATTTACCTGAAGCTACAAGATGATCCTCCCCACCCCACATATCCTGCAGATATGAAATTCTCTTAATAGACTCAAATCTCCTTCTTAAACCCATATAGATCCTTACAACAACAACAACAAAGCCTTAGTCCCAAAATGATATGGGGTCGGCTAACATGAATCCTCATATGTAATCGCGAAAGAAAACATGTCGAAAAAAAATAAAATAAAAGAAGTTAAAAGAAGAGTAGGTGGGAATAAAATTTGGAAAAGGAAAAGAGGAGAAAATAATACTAAGAGAATATATAAATGGGGGAAAATAAATTTGAAAAAATGAGCTAAGAAAAAATAATAATTTTAAAAAATGTTACGAAGAATTTTTTTAAAAAAATAACAATAATAAGTTGGATGAAATTTAAAAAAAAAAAAAAAAAAAAAAGAGAGAGAGAGAGAGAAAAGTCTGAAGCGCTTCAACAGTCTTCCCATCCAAAGTGATCACCCGTGCCTCCCTATTTCCAAATATTTAGTCTTGCTTGTGCTCAGTTTAAAGCCTCGAGATCCTTAAGAAGAGGCAATACTCGAACGACCTGGTCTGATGAGAGTAACCGTCCACCTAAAAAGAAAATAAATCCCTCTTTCACCTAAGCAACCTTCTAGCACTCTTTAGAAAAATGTTCCAAAAAGGAGATCGAACTTTGATTACCCCTAAAAGAGACCTGAAGTAAGAAAGAGGCGATGAAAGTACCAACAACGCCATTTAAGGAAACAAAGAGTTGACATCTTGGGAATCAAAGTGAGACATGATCACCCACAATTATGTAGGTTAATATGAAGAGCATAAACAATTTGAGGAGTGTGAACATTCTTAAATACTCGATAAAACCTCATAAAGAAAGAGACTACTGTCACCAATAAATCGCACATGAAACCATTACCTTCTAACCTACCAAGCAACCGAATCTCAAAAGGACCTCGTGTCGTCTCAAAATCAATATAATAAGACCATCAGCAACCAAGGTAAACTGAAAGGAAGAAAGGTGATCACTTCGCCTCAAACCCCTAGAGACACTAAACCACACTCTGGGCTGCCAATTGATAAGCACCGAGAATAAACAAGAATGGAAATACCCTAGACAATTAGCCAATTACACCAAGAGCTTTCCGCTCAATGATTAGATTAAAAAACAACAAAGTCAACTGATCAAAGCCTTCTCTTACCATAATTCAAAACTAAACCCCTCCTTCCGTCTTTTCAATATCCTCAACCACCTTACTAGCTATGAAGCAACATCTATATTGCTGTAAACCCTGCCAAAATCACTATATGTGTCCAACTACGTACCCGTATCCCATAACATTTTCCAGCCTCTTAGAACGATAATTGCTAAGTGACATTTAGATAATAACCATCAAACTAATAGACCTAAAATCATTCAGTCTATCAAAATGGAAGGCAATAGTATCATCCTCATACTCTTTACTAATCAATCAGCATAAACCAGATCCTGATATTGGTTGGAACTTATCAACCTATATTACCTAGATCCTTAGAAATTCCAAATAAGATCTACAGCTAAAGTTGATTCAATTCAATCGGTTGCTAGTATTGCTACCTAACCACCACCTCCTCAAAAGCAAAAATTCCAACGGTCAGAGAGCCATGGTCTCCTTAATTGACCATTCCTATCACAGTCCATAACAAAAGCTGCAACAAATCTGCCAGTGAGCGGAAATATCTAGTTTCAAGACTTAAGCAGTTATAAAATTATTCGGATGTTCTTGACACCAACTAAAATGTCTTAATCAGCTCTAGCACATGTGTGAGAGAAAGAGACAGGTAGAAAGGGAGGCAGAGACTAACCTAGTACTGGAAAAGCATTCTATAGACCTTAAAGAGCTGATAATTAGGGGGAATAAAGACATCTCCAAGGCGTGACACCTAGAGTTTTCTTAAGTGGCTTTACTTATGAGGCACTAGTGAAGAGTTAGTCAGATCGGCCTTGCTGTAAGACAAAACTTCATCCTTCAAGCAATTTCATTTTCAGGTATCAAGCAGGGTCCAATAAGAAACCCTCATTATTTCAGCGGTGATATATCTCAAGAAGCATAGAGACGGTAGGTGCAGCTGTTTCCATTTTAACCTTAAGTGACCTATCTTTCTAAGGTTCAAGGATAGAAGATGCAATCTGACTCTGGCACAGTAAACAGCCAGAGCAAAAGCGTGAAATCAAATCCGCAAGCTTAGGGGGGGGGGAAGGAAAAAAAGATAGTACCTGCCTGATGAGACCAAAACAGAAGGGCATGTATAACCTTCAAACCTATGATACTTGACCTCAGGCAAATCTGACACCGCCTCGAAACTCCTCTTCCTCAAAAGCTCTGCTGAATCGACGTTTAACAGATACCAGAGTCCATTCGGTACCCTCAACCATAGATTTGGCTTCTTAAAAAAAAAGTTCATAAAAAGAGGTTGAAACCACTATCTCATGAACACATGTGGTGCTTTCAGAGCCTCACCTTCACTCCACCTCAATATTCTTTCCTGAAGTCATTTGTAACTCACAGAATTTATTCTTAAGGTTGAATTTATGGTGGATTAGGGTTTTGACGCAACCATTACAAGCCAACCTATTGAATGAATTTGAGAAGAATAGCATTCTTCCCAGGCTGGACATTGCAAAGTATCCTGCTATGTAAGACCACAATTTCTCCATACAAAATTTCAGATTCCTTGTCATTACAAAAGCTCAATACTTATATACTCACTACCCACTAGTGCACATACAAAAAATTTGAAATACTCAAATTCCAGGGACACACACACACACACACACACACACATAGAGGGAGAGAGATTCTACAAAAGCAATCTCAAAATGTACCAAATTTCAATATTTTGGTTAGGACTACGAAGTTCAAGATTTGTAGGAAGTGAGATAGTTTATATGGTTTAGTAGGGAAGGTGGGATTTGAGTAAGGGCCGAAAGCTATCGCCTACTATGTAGCCTATCATAAGTAATGATTAAAAAAACAAGCACCTACGAGTACCAACCACATAGTAAGATATGTGCATCCGATAAAATCGATGATGCAAAGAGACTAGCATGAACCTACTCAAGGATGAGGTGCGAAAATCAAGAAAAAAGGGCTAAAACAGTGAAGTACCTTTTACTCCCAACTGCCTCGATTCCTTAAGACATCAAAGCCATAACTCCCGCCCACGTTAATGAACATATATAAGCACCAACCTAAATGACGTAAAATAATCCAAGATATGCAACACAAACCCAGCCAAAATCTTCAGTCCCACAGTCCCACATGAACTAGCAGCACAACTGCTCCCAAACCCCACGTGAATGATTACAGGATACTCCCTCCATGTAATTACAAGCTGCACTTCAACCATATATCTAATTGTCTCAACCCCTATATACTTCTCTCTCTCTCTCTCTCTCTCTATATATATATACACACACACACACACACATATATATATATATGAGGTTCATCTTGAGCCCTATGTTGTATCTAAATACTTCTTCAGCCACACAAAAACAGTCTCATTTCGTACTTAAAGCCATAGTTGTCAAAGGCGACCGCCCGCCTCGCCTTTTTGGCGCCATGGGGGGTCGGTCGCCTTTTTGTAGTCAGGCAGGCGGATGTACGCCTTTTTTCACAAGGCATTCGCCTTGCTCGCCTTTTACCCGCCGCTCGCCTTTTTGCATTTTTTTATCTCTTCTTTTCTTTTCTTTTTCCCATGTTTTACAAATTGTCATTTACTTTTGCAGGACTTTAGAGCTTGATTTCTTTTCTTGATAATATTTAAGAGCTTAAGTTTATTTCACTTGCTTAAACTAGTACTTGTTTTGTTAATTTGAACTTCGTAATTTTAATTCATGCGCCTTTTCTTTTAGAATTATTAGTTTTGAAGCCACATCATCACCATCCTAACTATGTGTGACCTATGATATTCCCAATATTAGCTAACATTATTAGCTAATAATAATAGTTATGATCAGTGGCGGATCTAGGATTTCCAAACACCGGGTGCACAATTTACACTAATAACTTCATACCAAAAAAATTCAAAACGCAATTATATTCAAGTACATACTTAAGTACATAAGTTCAAAACAATTGTCATAAAAGAAAACAATACAACTAACAAAGTAAATTTGTCCCTTACGCGTTTTCATAAATGCTTTTTCTAACTGCAGGATCCGAAGGAAGAGTACTCATATCAACAAATTATTTACTAGCAGAAGCCATCACAAGGACTGATTGTTGACTAGGAATTACCCACCCCAAAACTAGTTTCACCATCCCCAATTTTTTTCCTTTTGATAAGAAATTTGTCCATATTCAATGATCAACCAAAAACACTAACAATTCTACAAAAACATCAATGGAATAACCATCAAACACACACATATATGTATATTTAAATTCAAACATTTAATCAACAATTATATTGAAATCACCCATGAAATTTGAAAAGAAATATCAAAGCCCCAAATTTATATACAAACCCTAGATGTCAATTTACGTCAATTCGGAGAGAGAAAGTAGATGAGAGACTTGAGGATGCTTACGAGAGTGAAGAGTGCAATTGTGCAAAGGATTAAGAAGCTTGGTGATGAAGATGGAGGCGGATTTGCGCTCTTTCTTTCTCTCGTCCACGGAGCAAGGTCGCGTCGGTAAGTTTTTTTTATTATTATTTTTCCTGATTTCGCGAATGCGTGGCTTAAATTTTCCTTCTACTAAGTTCACATCCCTTTTAGTTAAATTACCACTTTAATTATTATTTTTGGGGGTGCACTTAGTAAACAAAAACATAGTTGAAAATTTGAGTTGACCGGTGCACGTTGAAAAATTGAGTTGACCGGTGCACGTGTACCCCCGATTTATATGCAAGATCCGCCCTTGGTTATGATATAATTTAACTATTACTACTAATAATATTAGTTAAGTATAATAATTAATATACAAGTTAACTATTACTATTAATAGTATTAATTAACTATAATAGTTACTCCATCTGTCCAGCTTTAAGGTTCTTACTTTTTTTTTGTCTGTCCCAATTTAAGGTTCTTACTTTATATTATTACCTAAAATGGACAATAGGACCCCACTTCTAATTCTCACAACAAAAACTCCATACCCACTTTTTTTTTCCTACTTTACTTTTCACACTCACAACATTTATTTTTTTATTAATCTCCGTGCAAAGTCAAACAAAGAACTTTAAATTGGGACGGAGGGAGTACTATAGTTACTTCCTATGTCCAGCTTTAAGGTTTTTACTTTCTTTTTTGGTTTGTCTCAGTTTAAGGTTCTTACTTTACTTTATTACCTAAAATGGAAAATAGGACCCACTTGTCATTCTCGTAACAAAAACTCCATACCCACTTTCTTTTTCCTACTTTACTTTTCACACTCACAACATTTATCTTTTCTTAACCTCTGTGCAAAGTCAAACTAAGAACTTTAAATTGGGACGAAGTGAGTACTATACAAGTCAACTATTGGGAAAATCACTAAAATATGCAACGTATCGGGTGTTAAAAGTCAATTAATGCAACGTAGTGCTTACTTTTGAAAATAGACAACGTACTTGCTTATTGTGTATCAAATAATGCAACGTAATAACTTTTTAGCCTCTACTACGTTGCATTAATTGATACAACGTACTTCAAGTACGTTTGTCAAATTGTTCGAATTTTGCATTATTTGATACAACTACTTCAAGTACGTTTCACAATGTAAGAATTCGCTACTACGTTGCATTAATTGATATAAATCGGACACTACGTTGCATAAATTGGTCGTTTGCCCGTTAACTATTACTATTGTTAGTATTAGTTAACTGTAATAGTTACTATATTAGTTAACTATTACTATTAATAGTATTTGTTAACAATATTAGTTAACTATTATTATTAATATTATTAGTTAACAATAATAGTTACTATATAATTTTAAAAAAAAAAACTATTACTATTAATAGTATTAGTTAAGTATAATAGTTACTCTATAAATTAATGATTACTATTAATATTATTAGTTAATCATGACAGTTACAATATATGTTAATTTTTACTATTAATAGTATTAGTTAATCGTAATAGTTAATATATTAGGTTATCATCGTTATTAATAAAATTAGTTAATTATAATAGTTATTATAGATATTAATAAGTATTGTTAATAGTATTTTTTAATTATGATAATTATAATATCGATTAATTATTACTATTAATAGTATTAGTTAAGATGATGGTTACTATTTTAGTTAATTATAATTAGAAAATTATTTTTTATATATAATATATTTATATTACAAATAAATGTTATGCTACTTTATTGAATAAAAAATATAAAAAGAGCAAAATAATAATTAAAAAAATAGAAAATTAGTATTTCGTGCAAAGCACGTGTAGAGCACGGGTTAGTTAAGATGATGGTTACTATTTTAGTTAATTATAATCAAAAAATTATTTTTTATATATAATATATTCATATTACAAATAAATGTTATGCTACTTTATTGAATAAAAAATATAAAAAGAGTAAAATAATAATTAAAAAATAGAAAATTAGTATTTCGTGCAAAGCACGTGTAGAGCACGGGTTACTATTTTTTACTATTTTTTAGTTTTATTTTCTTCCTTGCTCGACTTTATGCCGCCCGCCTCTCGCCTCGCTTTTCGCCTTTTCTAAGTACATTTCGCCCGCCTCTCGCCTTTCGCCTTTGACAACTATGCTTAAAGCGATTTTGATCGTTATTTAATCACCAGTTAACATACATATATGTGCTACTCAAGAATAATAAAATTAACAATCATACACTTGTTAAAAAAAAATAGCCACAAAAATATAAACTTGAAAAAAGTAAACATATTTAAATCATAGCTTCATCTATAAATTGGTCATTCCACCAGTCCACAACATATAAATGCCATAATCTAGAGTAACTACAAAAAATTATCAAACCCCCTAATACAACTATGAACCTAATATTCAGCTCAGCTCTGCCCTAGTTAGAATGACAAGATCAACCCGAAAATGCAACAATGTGACTTCAAGAAAACCTAAAACCCTAGCATTGAGTCACAACCAAATTATATTACTTACAGCTCAAAGCCACAAACAAATTCAAACACCTTGCAAATATAAATCCGTAGAGAAAATCAATTTATATGCATCAACAAAAGCTTCACAACCAGATTATCTTTTCTTCTTTTTTCAAATTCCATAAAAGAAAACAGATTAGGTCCCGATACTGAAAAGAATATGATGTTTAACATACTGACATGCATTAGCCAACAGTCCGATGAAGTGATTTTGTGGTTAATAGGATCATACAGCCGTGGATCCTACTCAAGAATTCGAAATTCTCCCGGAAAAGTCTGGAATTTCCAAAAGCGAGGATATAAGAAAAAACAGATACTGTGGATCGGAATAAGTTTATTGAGGAAATTATGAGGGGAAGGGGCAAAACAAAAGGATGACCAGACGAACACGCTTATTTGGGCCGATGTTGTCTTGCATAGAATGAGAAAGAGCTCTCTCTCATATTTCCGCCACTTTCTACTGAGTTCACTTTATTAAGACGGTGGTATTTATTTTGGGATAGAGGTAGAGGAGAAAGTATAAAAGAGTATATAATTATAAATAAAAATATAATTAATAAATCTATACTATAGTATTTTAAAGTTGGTGAAACCAACCATGAGAATGACACATAAGCAAGAATTAGGTTTGAACTTTGCAATCATGGAGGCTTTTGGCATTCTCCTACCTAGGTTACAATAAGAGGCGATAACCATAGATATGATAGTAGGTAATTTAGTGATTCTATAAGAATAAATTGATATCTAATAGAATATGTACTCTTATATATAATTAGATAGACATATACTCTTATATATAGGGTAGAATTTGACTAGGTAGTCCGTGGTGCATTCAAGAATATTAAGAACAATTAGAAGTGACTTTTCAATTTTCAACTGATCAAATTCACAATTCAATGACTTTTGAACCGTTTATGTATTCCAAGAGACTACATATTATTAAAAGTCATTAATAGTATTTGTTAACAATATTAGTTAACTATTATTATCAATATTATTAGTTAACAATAATAGTTACTATATAATTTTAAAAAAAACTATTACTATTAATAATATTAGTTAAGTATAATAGTTACTCTATAAATTAATGATTACTATTAATATTATTAGTTAATCATGACAGTTACAATATATGTTAATTATTACTATTAATAGTATTAGTTAAGATGATGGTTACTATTTTAGTTAATTATAATTAGAAAATTATTTTTTATATATAATATATTTATATTACAAATGAATGTTATGCTACTTTATTGAATAAAAAATATAAAAAGAGCAAAATAATAATTAAAAAAATAGAAAATTAGTATTTCGTGCAAAGCACGTGTAGAGCACGGGTTAGTTAAGATGATGGTTACTATTTTAGTTAATTATAATCAAAAAATTATTTTTTATATATAATATATTCATATTACAAATAAATGTTATGCTACTTTATTGAATAAAAAATATAAAAAGAGTAAAATAATAATTAAAAAAATAAAAAATTAGTATTTCGTGCAAAGCACGTGTAGAGCACGGGTTACTATTTTTTAGTTTTATTTTCTTCCTTGCTCGCCTTTATGCCGTCGCCTCGCTTTTCGCCTTTCCTAAGTACATTTCGCCCGCCTCTCGCATTTCGCCTTTGACAATTATGCTTAAAGCGATTTTGATCGTTATTTAATCACCAGTTAACATACATATATGTGCTACTCAAGAATAATAAAATTAACAATCATACACTTGTTAAAAAAAATAGCCACAAAAATATAAACTTGAAAAAAGTAAACATATTTAAATCATTGCTTCCTCTATAAATTGGTCACTCCACCAGTCCACAACATATAAATGCCATAATCTAGAGTAACTACAAAAAATTATCAAACCCCCTAATACAACTATGAACCTAATATTCAGCTCAGCTCTGCCCTAGTTAGAATGACAAGATCAACCTGAAAATGCAACAATGTGACTTCAAGAAAACCTAAGACCCTAGCATTGAGTCACAACCAAATTATATTACTTATAGCTCAAAGCCACAAACAAATTCAAACACCTTGCAAGTATAAATCCGTAGAGAAAATCAATTTATATGCATCAACAAAAGCTTCACAGCCAGATTATCTTTTCTTCTTTTTTTAGATTCCATAAAAGAAAACGGATTAGGTCCTGATACTGAAAATAATATGATGTTTAACATACTGACCTGCATTAGCCAACAGTCCGATGAAGTGATTCTGTGGTTAATAGGATCATGCAGCCGTGGATTCTACTCAAGAATTCGAAATTCTCCCGAAAAAGTCTGCAATTTCCAGAAGCGAGGATATAAGAAAAAACAGATACTGTGGATCGGAATAAGTTTATTGAGGAAATTATGAGGGGAAGGGGCAAAACAAAAGGATGACCAGACGAACACGCTTATTTGGGTTGATGTTGTCTTGCATAGAATGAGAAAGAGCTCTCTCTTATATTTCCGCCTCTTTCTACTGAGTTCACTTTATTAAGACGGGGGTATTTATTTTGGGATAGAGGTAGAGGAGAAAGTATAAAAGAGTATATAATTATAAATAAAAATGTAATTAATAAATCTATACTATAGTATTTTAAAGTTGGTGAAACCAACCATGAGAATGACACATGAGCAAGAATTAGGTTTGAACTTTGCAATCATGAAGGCTTTTGGCATTCTCCTACCTAGGTTACAATAAGAGGCGATAACCATAGATATGATAGTAGGTAATTTAGTGATTCTATAAGAATAAATTGATATCTAATAGAATATGTACTCTTATATATAATTAGATAGACATATACTCTTATATATAGGGTAGTATTTGACTAGGTAGTCCGTGGTGCATTCAAGAATATTAAGAACAATTAGAAGTGACTTTTCAATTTTCAACTGATCAAATTCACAATTCACAATTCAATGACTTTTGAACCGTTTATGTATTCCAAGAGACTACATATTATTAAAAGTCATTAAATTGTGATGGAATACTTAAAGTTTTAACTATCAAGTTATTTTAAATGATAGAAAATGAAAAGATAGATTGAAATTTATACTTATAATTGTTAAGTTTAATGTCTTTGAATTGGGGACGCCTAATTAAATGGGTTAAATTATCAAGTTCGTAATACCGAGACAAAAGGAGTAAATTCCCGAATTTTGGGCGAGCACTTAAGGAGGCCGCATACATTCTCTGTAATGCACGCCTTAGTCAACGCAAGGTGTGGCCTTTGGGCCAAGTGGGTTATTTTCGGTTTCGTTTGGTCGGCTATTGGCAGAAGGAATCAAGTTCCCTTATTTGGTTAGAATTACTATTAGGAACATTAAAGGGGAACTGAGTATACGTATATAATATACTCTCTCTGTCCTAATTTAATTCAGTTCAGAAGTTTGCTCAGTTTACACAGAATAGAGAGATCAATAATTCTAGATCTAGAGTTTGCACAGTCAGGAATTTTGTGATCAAAATTCGTGCAAAGTAGATTAGTGTGATCTTGTGTAATTGTTTCTCCAGTGATAATAATATTCTCTCCCCTCCCCGTGGACGTAGCCAAGTTGGTGAACCACGTAAATCCGTGTTCTTATGATTGCTTTATTTTCTCATCAAGTCTTGTTCAATTGCTCTAACAATAGTATTTTAAAGTTGGGGAAATCAATTATAGAAATGACACATAAGCCACAAATGAGTTTTTCTTGATTTAGGGCTCGTTTGGTACACAGTTTCGCAAACGGAGAGTTCTACAAACGGACCAACTTTTGAAACAGAGCTTTTCTAAACAGAGCCATTTTTTTGTAAATGTGTTTGGTGTATCATCTTAAAACGCTAATTTAAAATGTAAATGGCTATTCATAATGACATATTTACCCTTTTAGAATTAATAACTTGATTTGTTTTATATATTTCTTCTTTAGTCTACAACGTCAAAGTAAAATTGTCTAGTTCATCACGTTTTGGCGAAGAATTTGCTGAAAAGAAAAGAAAATAGTTTCATGTACTAGTACTATAAGGCTCCGTTTGTTTCGCGTAAAATAACTTCCGGAAAATGTTTTCCCCATTTTCCGGTGTTTGTTACGCACCGGAAAATGAGGAAAATATTTTCCGGAAAATGGTTTTCCCTCTTTTCTAAGTAAAATGACTTACGGATTTTTACTAAGTAAATCATTTTCCGGAAAATGTTAACTCTCTCAGTCACACCCAACTCTCCATAAAACCCCACCCTACCCACTACACCTCCAACACCACCCTCTTCATCCATCCTATCCACCACCCCCACCACCCCAGCACCCACCCCACCCTACCCACCACCCCACCCCACCCAAAAAAAAAAAAAAAAAAAAAAACTTCACTCATATTAAAAAAAAAATGAATATCTCCACCACCCCCACTACCCCAGCACCCACCCCACCCCCACCCTACCCCACCACCCCACCAAAAAAAAAAAAAAAACTTCTTTTCACTCATATTAAAAAAAAATTGAACATCTCCACCACCCCCAACTACCCCAGCACCCACCCCACCCCCACCCCACCCACCCACGCCACCAAAAAAATAAATTATTTTCACTCATATTAAAAAAAAATGAACATCTCCACCACCCCCAACTACGCAACCACCCACCCTACCCCACCACCCCACCCCACCCACCCACCCACAAAAAAAAAAAAAAAAAAAACTTCTTTTCACTCATTAAAAAAAAAAGAACACCTCCACCCCCCCAACTACCCTACTACCCCCACCCACCCACCCCCCCCCCAATTTTTTTTTTTTTTAAATAACTCATATTAAAATTATTTTTGAAAACCTCCCCCACCCCCACCTACCCCACCCATCCCCTACCCCCCCACCCCACCGCCCACCCCCCACAACCACCCATCCCACCCCAACCCAAAATCTCCACCCACATTCAATTTTTTCTCATAATTATTCTTTTCCTCATATTAAATTATTATTATTTTCATATTTCCGGAAAACATTTTCCTTAGATTTACCAAACAACCAAAAACATGTTTATGTCATTTTCCGGAAAACATTTTACGGGAAATCATTTTCCGGAAATTGTTTTACGCGAAACAAACGGAGCCTAATATTCAAAAAGAAACTACACATACCTATTTTATAGAAGCAGAACCACTTTTCTGTCTTCATCCCCTTTCCCCCTAGACATTACACTGACTCTGTAACTAGCCCAAGTGACAGCCATGGATTTTCTTATGTCTTCCGACCTATTCTCCTGTCAATTCTCCTCCTCCAGTAAGTTATTAAGTTTTTAAACTTCAAATAAGGATCTTTTCTAACCTTTAAATTTAGATTCGAAAACCCTTTCTTTTTCTTGTTCTCTCAGATCCAAAAAACTTTTAGATCTAGAACTCCATTTCCATCCCAAAATAAAAAGGTTAATTTGGTCCGATGACTTTATAGATGCCGTTCTATTTTCTGGACGCTACAAATTGTAGCGTTTGTAACGGAGGGGTCCGTTTCGGAACAGAGGCTGTTTGGACGCTCTATTGATACGCATATTTGAAGTAATAGGTGCGTTTTGGATGTCGTTTGAGGCTGGAACGCGGCACCAGACGAGGCTTAGAGGATGCCATGTAAAATGACTTTTGCAATCTTGGAGGCTTTTGGCATTCTCTTACCTAGGTTAAAATAAGAGGTAATAACTATAGATAAGAAACGGGGTAATTTAGTGATTTTATAAGAAGAAAATGATATCTAATAGAACATATACTCTTATATAGACAGTATTAGATAGGTAGGTCAGAGTTAAGTACTCTTTTAGTCCCTAACCTATTCAACTTTTCACCTTTTCGTCCCTGACCTATTTTTTTTAACGATTTCGTCCTTAACGTATGCATTTCAAGGACTATGTAGTCCTTCCGTCAATAGGCCGTCCATTTGTCCGTTAAATGTGTTGATGTGGCAAATGACGTCACCAATTATGCTTAGGTGGAACTTTTAGTGCAAGAATTTGCTAATATGAATCTAAAAGGGTAGAAAGTGTAAATATTATATATGTATAGATCTAAATGCTAAAAAAAATTAAAACGAAAAAATAGTAAAATTTTTAAATTATCATTAAATAAGTTTTTTTAAGAAAGACATTATAAGTTTTTTTGTTTTTTTTATCGATTTTTTTTAACATCAAAATAATTAAAACGAAAAAAAAGTAAAAAATTTAAATTATCATTAAATATAAACTCCATTTGTCAAGTAGAATAAAATATAAACTCAGTTGAACCATTATCAAGTCAGTTTTGAAGAAGTTAAAAGACATTGTACTCCCTCCATCTGTCCATCCTATACATACATTCCCTTTTCTCTTGACTGGATGATAAGTTTGGAGAGTATACTTTCAAGTCTATCTTAAAACTTTCCTCTCCTTCAACTTATAGAAGTCAAGGTCAATCCTTAAGCACTTGTGCTACCTCGTGAATACATCAGACGTGTGATCATACTTGTCAACACCTACCAATAATTCCTAAAGAGCGAACCGATGGACAAGAGTCTGTATCCAATTGGCAAAAATCTCCATACCCATAAATCTTCAACCTCTTCAAACATCCAGAACCAATATCCAACCTATTAAACCCACTACATTCTCTTAATACCAAATCCTCCAAAATATGACAACTCGATAATAAATATTCATTAGACTTGTAATTTAACCATGGTTAAATTACAACCTTCCAGTTCTTTTTAAGGTTATTAGTAGACTTGCACAAACATTTAAAAAAAAAAGTAAGAACCTTAAAATCATGTCACTCACAATTTTAAAATATCTAATAATCATGCATTAATGTATTTATAAAAAATTGTGCTTGAACAGTATAAAAGACTTTTTCAAAATAATTACGATACATGTCGTTTTAGATAGAACAACAATAGTCATTTTTTATTTCCTGTCAAACTATCCCAATTTCACCCATTTGCTAAAAAAGAAAAATCAAAACTAATCAGTTGCATACACCAATTAATTGCAAAATAAAGTAGCTGAAGATTAGTTGTTATGATTCTTTAATTTCTTTTGTTCGTGCAAAGATCTCAAATAGATGCTTCGAGAAGCATGGTGTACTTGTCCCGAAATTCTCGACCAAATGCCCAAATTTAACTTTTCCCCAAATTCAAATCAGTCTTCAATGCTTCAAAATTGCAACCTTTATAGATAAGAAACGGGGTAATTTAGTGATTCTATAAGAAGAAAATGATATCTAATAGAACATATACTCTTATATAGACAGTATTAGATAGGTAGGTCATATCTAATAGATAGAGTATTAGACTAGGTAGTTAGTAGATGCATTAAAAAACAATAAGATACTCCATCTGGACACAAATATAAGCAAAAAAGTTGAGTTTCAATACAAAACTCATTAAATGTAACTGTATTTAATACTCTTTTACCAAAAATACCCTTAATTAATTACACATTTTCAAATACAAATGCACTTTTTATATGAGGATATATTAGTAATTTTAACATAGTTTTATTATAAAATCAAGACAATTAACTAACTTTAACTACTTTCTTAATAAGTGTGATTTTAGTTACTTTTTCTTATATTTGTGACCGGATGGAGTAATTAAGAAGTGACTTTTCAATTTTCAACTAATCAAATTTTCAAAATTCAATGGCTTTAAATAAACAATAAGATCATTAAGAAGTGACTTTTCAGTTTCCAACTAATCAAATTTTCATAATTCAATGACTTTGGATATCATGCATTGTTTTAAGTTGGTGCATGAATTACAAAAGAACCTGATAAAGAATATGAAAGATTAGATATATTTATTTAAAACATATCTTTTACATTTCCCCATTTAATACCAACATTAATTTGAATATAAAAAGATCTAAATGACTCTTCACTTTGGACGGCATATGGTCTTTAGGGGGAATATAAAAAAAATAGAAGGAAAAAAATTATTTTTATTGTTGTATGATATTATAGACTTCCTCCTACTTATTTTCTTCTTTATACATTCATGTCATTTGTTTCCACAATTTATTTAACCTTCTCTCTCTATATTTATTTGGCTTTAACGATTTTCTCACATTTTTTCTTTTTTTCTCTCATTAGGTTTGGGAAAAACATTTTTGGACAAATTGGATGAGGAAAAAAACATTAGTTTGATTGAGAAAAATTGCAATAGTGAGTAAGTTTCACTCTACATTTTGCATATATTATCTTATTGAATTTCCACTTATCTTTCGATTTCACTATTAGCTCCGTCTATTTTTTTTTTATTATTTATTCTCTTCATCAGAAGAAAAAATATATTTATTTTGAGACGGAGAAATTATGAGTTTATTTTATCCATCAACATGTGTATTTCATTAACTTATTTAGAAATAGTTATTTATAATAGTATTGTCATAATTTATTATGTTATTTTGAATACATATAAAGTATGTCGTTAATTTTCATTAGTGATTTTTTCTGTTTTCTTCTCTCTCTCTTTCTTTCTCTTTCCAAGATTGAAATATAAGGAAGTTAGGCAAAGTTGTCGCATGCAATCGGTCACCGTTGCACATATTTATCAACCAAGCAATGCAATGCATTTGTAATACTATTTCTCAAAACTCAAGCTTGAGGTATATTATACTACTTTTTGTCTCCAAAAAAATATTTGAATTTATTTCTTTAAAAAAAAATTGTTTGAATTTATTCTTAACTAAGAAAGAAAATGAGTTCATTTTAGGACGAAAAAAATATCTTTCATTTTTTTTAATTCATTTGTCTTTCTATTATTGTAAATTGAATGTTTGAAATTGATATAATTGACCACTCATGTTCTTGGTTATATAACATGAAAGTTCATTTTTTCCAATTATTTTCCTCACATTTATTTTTTGTTGCAATTTTTTGTTACAATATGTGTTTATTGCTATGTCTATATATTTAGTTTTTATCATAAGTTTATTTATGAGTTAATTTTGGGTTTTATTTATATTTTTTATATTTTTGTTATGTTTACTAACTTTAATTCATTATTATTATTTTTATTGTAGATCATTATGTTTTAGAGTAGTTGGAATATTTGAAAGGTTAATGCAGTGTGAATGTAATCATTCATGGCATGATGGCAATACTTAATTTACTTCATCTTGAATTTAATGCAGATTATGTATATATCAACATAATACAATTGCTAGTACAATAAGTATTTTGGGACAAATTTAAACACTTTAAACTATAAATATTTTAAGACTAAGAGAGTAATAAAAAGAAACTAAATTTATTTTTCAATCATACTTTCTTAAGATTCACCTTGGGACAGAGGGATATTAATTATGCTCCATCCGTCCTCACAGTAATGATTAATTTATTTAAGAAAAAAGGGGGGTAACTAAAAAAAAATTGTTTGGAAAGTAGGTGTCATGAGTATGAAAGAAATAAAAATTATGGTAATGAATTATTAGTGAAAAGTTATTGTGAGTATGACAAGTAAATCTCGTAAATAAAGAAATATAATAATAAAAAATATCTATAAGAAAAAATAAAATTATTCAATGAGACACTAAAAATAATAAAATAGATCAATTGTTATCTATAGTAATATAATAACAAGAAAGTGGTAAATTTTATAACAATGAAGGGTAAAATTGTCTTCCAACTTTTAGCTTATTATACAAGCTTGGTAGGAATCCACATCTATACTAATATAAAAACAAGATATTATTTCTATTTTTAGAATGAGACCCATATGCTCCTCCAAAATAGGAAAGTTTGGTAAATAAAATCAAATATGTCATCATCCTTAATTTGGGACAAGAAGTCAACTTTCCATGTATATTGATTTTTATATGATACTTTTTAATATATTTTTATTTAGTGAGAAAAATGAATTATGATCAATATATAGTGAAAAATTAGTAATTGATGTGGACGGAAGGCGTTGATGCTTTTGAAGTCATTTTAGCGCGTGCGCGGAAACGGTCGTAATTTTTGACTCCGCATCAACCACGGAACGCATCGCATATCAAATCGAACGTCGGAGCGAGACGAACGGAAGTCGTTACCGTTAATTTGGTAGAAGTAGTCAACTTTTCATATCAATTTATTTTGTATGTGATAATTTTTACTTTTTTAATTATGTGAAAAATTGAAGTTTGATCAATATATATTGAAAAAATCACACATCTATATTTAGAGTAATCTATAGTAATATAATAACAAGAAAGTGGTAAATTTTATAACAATGAAGGGTAAAATTGTCTTCCAACTTTTAGCTTATTGTACAAGTTTGGTTGGAATCCACATCTATACTAATATAAAAACAAGATAGTAGTTCCATTTTTAGAATGAGGCCCATATGCTCCTCAAAAATAGGAAAGTTTGGTAAATAAATTCAAATATGTCATCATCCTTAACTTGGGACAAAAAGTCAACTTTCCATGTATATTGATTTTTATATGTTACTTTTTAATATATTTTTATTTAGTGAAAATGAATTATAATCAATATATAGTGAAAAATTAGTAATTGATGCGGACGGAAGGCATTGATGCTTTTGAAGTCATTTTAGCGCGTGCGCGAAAACGGTCGTAACTTTTGACTCCGTATCAACCACGGAACGCACCGCATATCAAATCGAACGTCGGAGCGAGACAAACGAAAGTCATAGGGCGTAGCCACTTGATGCAGGGTATAAAAGGCCCAAAAAACATTGTTTAGGGCCTCAAACAGGCTTCCGAACTTTTTATCATTATTTTAAATTTTTCATTTTTTTACAATTTTTTTGTATTAGGATTTTTTAGGGCAATTTTTATCGTTTTATGATATTTTTACTTTTTGAGAGAATATTCTGACTGTTTAAGAAGTCGCCAAAATGTTTTGTTTTTTGTGGAAAGGGGAATTTTATACTTTAGGTGTTGTTATTGCAATTAACGAATATAAGATGACAATAGTGTTGATATTTTATTGAAGAAAATGTTGTTTTGTCATGGTCAACTATATTTTGCTCGATCTCGCTTTAGAGGTGCAACTAACTTTAAGATATTGATATGTAACGACACATTTCCTTGCCAAACTGATGTTGCACTGACAATATTTTTTCAATATTTTTTTCCACAATTATTATGTGCGATTCTTATTTAGTTCATCTAATTTATACAAATTGAGTATAGTGACAGCCGTGCACGGGAATAACCGGTTCAGTATAGACTGCAATTTGAAACTGAAGTTAAGTAAATTATGCAATTTAGTTTGGTTTGGTTACTGGTATAGTTAGATTGACCAAAATTGACTTAAAACATCTTTCCCCTTGAAAGATAACTAAAAACTTGGGCCAATTTGTTAGCAAAAGGGTTTATTATACTATAAGTAAATTAAAAATAAATGTCTGAAAAGTAAGTCTCGTTCGTAAAAAGGGGCTGATATTTTAAATTCGGTGATTAAGTGTTTGAAGTTAAAAAATATGGCTTTTTGACAGAATTGTCACGACCCGAATCCAGAGGCCCTATTTGGTGCCTCGAACCAGGTGCGTGGACCCTGATATAAAAGCAACATTTTTACAATAAACCTGTATAATGTATACTATCCACAACATCGGCGACACAAAAGCCGGAACCATACTATACTAATACCAACAAACAACACCTCAACGAGATTATAACTCGGAGACAACCTTACACATGCGGAAGAATGAAAGACTAGTAATATATACATACGGTTATGCTAAATTCCACCGTCCAAATACAAGCACCCTAGTTGTTGGGTATGCCCACATATATCTAAGTTTCAATGTAATAGGATTGATAAGATTTAATTGATCCATCACCTAAGTTTTATTCCATGGACTTTAGACCCACATGTAAGAAGTATTTATACTTCATTTTTTAGGTAGTCCATTGTAATAGAATATGCTTAAGAATATGGCAAGAATGTCAAGATTGAAGAAAATCACTCTGTCAAGTTTGAGCCACGCGCCATGCGCCAATGTTCTGCGCCTATGCGCCTCTTTGGCACGCGCATGTGTTACGCGCCCCTTTGGCTCAACGCGCCTCATTGTGAATGATTTAACACTTGGTGATTTAGTGAAGACATGAAGACTTGAATGAATTCAAACTACGCCAATGATCCAACGGTGGTTAAATAACACGTATGCACCCGCATCTAAGGACACCTGCTCATATTTGTGTTATGTGTCTAACGGCTATAAAGGACACATGCTCCACTCTATGAGCGACAACACATCTGTCCTCTAACCTTATCCACAAGGGATTTCCAACGGCTAGTTTTTGGGGCTCTACTATAAATACCCCATAACTTCAAACTTTTTGAAGTTGCTACGATATTCAGAATTTCTCTCTCAAGCATTTGTTGAAAATTTGAAGATTGCCTTTGATTTACCAGAATTCTCAAGAACATTTTCATACCTTCATCCTTAGCACAGATCCTCAAGCAAAAACACTTTAGTTTTATTGTGCTCTAAATCATAAAGATCTAAAGAGCCTTAAAACTAAGAACACACACGCACCTCTTTAAGTTTGATCACTTAGATCTTTGTTTAAGAAATACACCGGTTTTGTCTAGGATTTATTCTTTCATAGAATATTAGATCTTGAGTTAATGTATAAGCTCAAACGATTGTAATTTGTAACACTCACTCATAATATAAGATCTCCATTAGAAATCCAAGACTAACCATCTTGGTAGAGGACGTAGATCTTTCATTGATCGAACCTCTCCAAATAGCGCGTATTAATTACTTGTTATTTACTTTCAAGTTATTATCTTCACTCACTATTTGCTTGTTTACTCATTGTAGATTGATTGGATTGAATTGTGTTGTGTTTGTTATATCATTTGCCTTAGTTTCATCTTTCACTTACTTTGAGCCAAAATACTTAGAGTGTGTGTTGCGCCCCCTTTAATCATTTGCGCCTACTTTACTTAACTATTCCGTTGTGCATTTCACTCACTCACTTAGGCGCATTTCATAACGCTTATTTGATTAAGTGCGCATTTGCCATTGAATTTTCAAGGGTACGAAAAGAATTTCAAAACAGCTATTCACCCCTCCTCTAGCTATTTTCCATACCCTTGTTGCCATTTGGGACCAACAAGTGGTATCAGAGCTAACACCTTTATAAAACATTTTTGTTTTTCAAGCTTAACAGCTTGGGTGCCGATTCGATATGGCAAACTCAAAACCTTCGGCAACTGCTAACTACACACATGTTCCAGTTTTGATGAAGATCATTTTGACGTGTGGAAATTCAGCATCTTAACTCATCTCACCTCAATCGATGAAAGGCTTCATGACACCGTGGTTTATGGACCTTACATCCCTATGAAAGCGAATCCAAATCCGCGCACCAACGCTGCTCAACCAACCATCAAGAAACCAAGGGAATAATGGACTGAGGAAGAAACAAGAAGAGTTGCAAATGATGGCAAAGCAAGAAACATTCTTCTAAGCACTCTAAGCACGGCTATGAAACAACAAGTCATGCATTGTGCTACCGCCAATGAGTTATGGGATGTTATTGAAGAGTATATAGAAGGAGACACGGTTTGCAAGGAGAACAATATATATGAAGTGCAAAAGAGATTCAACAATTTCTCTCAACTCCCCGGTGAAACTCTTAGACAGACTTATGAACGCTATTGTGAAATTATCAATCTCTGTATTTCACTTGGAAAGAAGTTCTCCAATAAGGAATTAAACACTAATTTCCTTGCTGCTTTTGGATCAAGATACCTACACAAATCTAGCGCCTTTGAAGACGCTGGAACTTTAGATGTATGGACTTTAAGGAACCTTTATGAAAATCTTAAGGTTTATGAGCTCAAACTTCAGCGCATCAGTAAAACTGAAGGAAAATCAAAATCCATTGATATGGTGGCGCATAGAGAAGAAGCGCATGCGCCTGCGCCGGTACAAGAAGAGAAAAGTTTGGATCCTAAAATTTCTACTATGAGCTATTAGACATGGATGATGAAGACTTCGCTTTATTTGTGAAGAGATTCCAAAAGTTCAGAAAATTCTCAAAACCCGGCTCATTCAACAAAGTTCAAGGATCTACAAGCATAGCTCCTCCAAAGTTCACGAGGAGCAGTGATTCTAAAAGAAAAGAAGACCTTGTTTGTTTTAATTGCAGGAAACCTGGACACTTTGCTTCAAGATGTGATCTGAGTGCTCAAAGCGATGGTGGATTGTTATTTTCTAGATGTGATCTGAGTGCTAGAAGCAAACTCAGAAAGAGTGAATATGTTAGACCTCAAGTTGAACCTATTCCTACAATCAATCATGATGAGGACATTGTAAAGCAAAAAAAGTTATTCAAAGAGGCTGAAAAGGTAATAAGTCGTTTTAGTGATATGAAGGAAGCTTTAGCACTATCATGTGATGAAATTTATCAGCTTAAGACCGAGAAATCTCTATTAAAATCTGAACTCACCCTCCTTAAAGAGCAGATAAAGAGCATGACTCCTCTTACTGTTAAAAACATTTTTCTAACAGAACAGAACTCACTTCTTAAAATTGGTTGCTCAAATTACTGATCTTAAAAAGATTACAAATGAGTGGTCCAATTATCGTGTCACTATGGAGAATATATTCGAGTCCCAAAAAGTCAGTGGTGATAAAAGTGGCTTGGGATTCTCATCAACTAGTGACAACTTTAAATGTGATGTCTGTGCTGAAAGAGATAGTGAATTTACAAATCAGCCAACTTTTGAAATTCCCAAGGAAAAACATTCTAATTCAATCGGTAAAGGACAGGAAAAAGTCAAGAGACAAACATTCCATTATGTCTACCCAACGAAACAATTTGGGAAAGCTAAAGAGAAGGAAATAGCTACAGATGAATCATCTTCTAGCAAAATCATTCTTGAAACAAGGCGCGCTCCTTCTCTGAGTGCACATTATGCGCCTAAGAGCCACGCGCCTCACCGCCGTGCGCCTCCTAGCCCTATGCGCCCTCCAAGAAAAAGTGCTCCAAAATTTCAAAAGAAAGATTTTGTTAAGGCTGGCTCATCTGACCCAAAGAATAATACTATCCCAAAGAAAAGTAAAGAGTTTGTAAAAACTCATGTGATTGGTGGCTTTCATCATTGTTCAATTTGTGATTGTTCGGGACATAAGGCCGTGGAATGCCTTTTGAGATTCACTCCCAATGCCAAAGGACGTAAAAATCCTAAGGTCAAGCAAGAGTGGGTTGTCAAGAGTTGCTAACTGTAGGACCCGAAAAGGAATAAAGGGGACCTGCTTTAAATGTTTATATTTCAGGTTCTTTGCTTCATGTCTGGATCTTCAAATGCTAAAACGTATGAATGGATTCTCGATAGTGGGTGTTCACGACACATGACTGGAGATAAATCCTTACTTGAAGATGTTCATGAAGAAAGAGGTCCCTCAGTAACATTTGGTGATAATAACAAATGTCAAGTTGTAGCATATGGAAAGCTCAAGAAAGACAAAGTGTGCATTGAAAGAGTCTCTTTCGTCGAAGGGCTCAAGCATAATTTATTATCCATGTCTCAATTCTGCGACAAATGATTAGAATGCCATTTTACTTCAACGCACTGTCTTATCAAGAATGGCAAAACTGGAGCTACATTACTCACGGGATATCGTAAGACAAATATTTATATTATTGATTTCTATAGTATGGACTCTAGTACTAATCTTTGTTTTGTAGCTAAAAGTGTGAGCAAAAATAGTTGGCTGTGGCACAAGCGCTTAAGTCACTTGAACTTCAAGTATCTATCTAAACTCAGCAGGAATAATCTTGTTAAAGGACTTCCCAAGGTTGCTGATCATCATGACAAGAAGTGCGTCGCGTGTCAACTTGGCAAACAACCGAAAAAGTCTTTCTCCAGCAAGACCAATCCTTCAACTACTAAATGTTTGCAACTGCTGCACATTGATCTATTTGGACCAGTCACTACCGCAAGTATTAGAAGAAACAAGTATACTCTAGTTGTGGTGGATGATTATTCAAGATATACATGGGTGGAAATGATGATCTCAAAAGACGATTGTTATGACATTTTGAACACCTTATTCAGACTGCTCCAAACCCAAAAGAAGATGACATCGTTAGTGTTCAATCCGACAATGGAACAGAATTCAAGAACAACGGTGTTGTTCGATACTGCGACGATCATGGGATAGATCACACATTTTCAACAGCTGGAGTTCCTCAACAAAATGGCATTGTGGAAAGAAAGAATAGGACGTTGATTGAAGCGGGAAAGACGATGATAGCTGAAGCCAAATTGCCTAACTAATTTTGGGAAGAAGCTATCAACACAACATGTTTTACTCAGAATCGTTCCCTCATCAACAAACTTCACAACAAAACTCCGTATGAACTTTGGCGTGGTAAAACTCCCAACATTTCATTCTTCAAGATCTTTGGTTGCAAATGTTATATCCTCTACAACGGAAACGAACATAGAGGTAAATTTGATGCCAAAGCCGACGAAGGTATTTTTGTTGGGTATGCCAAACATTCTAAAGCTTTTCTCATTTTTAATAGATCTACTTTAGTAATAGTTGAATCTATACATGTTACATTTGATGAACATTCTCTCCTTGAGCCACATTTGGCTCCAAATGTTGCTGATGATTCTGTTGAGCTTAATGATACAGGTGCTCCTATTCATGTTGCGCCTACTCAAAATAAGAATCTATCAACTCAAGGAAATCCATTTACATCAGTTGCACCTAACTCCTCATATGGCGCGCCTGATGAATCCTCTGCTGCGCCTCATTCAAATGATGCGCCTCTTGATTCCTCTCGCGCGCCTACATCTACTGCTGTTTCTGGTGTTAATCCTAGTTTCAATTCTAAACCAGTTCATCCCCCAAATTTTGATGATATTGAATCTGGTGAAGACGTACCAATTGAAGACCTTCAAGTTACTACAACCCAACCTAACTTACCTCCTAAAATTCGTAAAGTTAGAGGTCACCCAATCAATAATATCATTGGTGATCTAAATGTTGGCGTTCATGATCTAAATGTTGGCGTTCGTACAAGGAGAGCTACAAACTTTGATGCTTACACTACATTTATCTCTCAAATTGAACCGAAGAAGGCTGATGAAGCGCTCCAAGATCCTAATTGGGTTGTTGCAATGCAAGAAGAACTCAATCAATTTGAACGATGTAAGGTTTGGACTCTAGTTCCAAGACCTTATGATCAAGGAGTGATTGGTACGAAATGGGTGTTCAGAAACAAGATAGATGAGAATGGAACCATCGCGAGAAACAAAGAAAGGTTGGTCGCACAAGGCTATAGGCAAGAAGAAAGAATTGATTACGATGAAACTTTTGCGCCCGTAGCAAGACTTGAAGCTATAAGACTCTTCTAGCTTACGCCGCTCACAAGAACTTCAAGTTATATCAAATGGATGTGAAGAGCGCAGTTCTAAATGGTGAACTCCAAGAACAAGTCTACGTAGCTCAACCACCTGGGTTTGAAGATTCACAATTTCCAAATCACGTTTTCAATCTCCAGAAAGCTTTGTATGGGCTCAAGCAAGCGCCAAGAGCATGGTACGATACACTATCAGAGTTTCTCATTGAAAAAGGCTTCACTCGCGGTAAAATCGATACAACTCTTTTCATTGCCAAACATAATAGTCATAAATTACTTGTTCAAATTTATGTTGATGATGTTATATTTAGTTCTACTAATGAATTATTATGCAAGCGCTTTGAGAAACTAATGAAGAGCAAGTTTAAAATGAGCATGATGGGAGAACTCACATTCTTCCTCGGGCTTCAAATCAAGCAAATGAATGAAGGCATTTTTATCAATCAAGCCAAGTATACAAGGGATCTAATCAAGAAGTTTAGACTTGAGAATGCTAAAGCATACGACACTCCAATGGCTACCGGCAACAAACTCGACAATGATTTAAAAGGTAAACGTGTTGATCAAACGCTCTATCGAGGTATGATTGGCTCACTCCTTTATCTTACTGCTAGTAGGCCCGATATTATGTTTAGTGTTTGTGCTTACGCTCGTTATCAATCTGACCCTAGAGAAGCGCACTTAATTGCTGTGAAACATATTATAAGATATCTCTCCGGCACTGTTAACCTTAGACTTTAGTACACCAAAGATTCGAACTTTAAACTTGTAGGTTATTCGGTGCGGATTATGCACCATGCACAATTGATAGGAAAAGCACAAGTGACACTTGTCATTTCCTCGGATATCGACTTGTGTCATGGGCGAGTAAGAAACAAGCTTCAGTGTCTGTATCAACAACGGAAGCAGAATATATCGCTGTGGGAAGTTGTTGCTGTCAGATTCTATGGATGAAGCAGCAATTGGTGGACTTTGATATAATCGAAGAAAATTGTCCCATCTACTGCGACAACACTTCAACCATTGCCATTTCTGAAAATCCTGTCATGCACTCCCAAACCAAGCACATCGACATCAGATATCACTTCCTCAAAGACCACGTGGAAAAAGGAAATATTCATTTTGAACACGTGGGAACCGACTTTTAAATCGCCGACATTCTAACGAAAGCACTTGGCGTAAAACGGTTCATCTTTTTGAGGTGAAATGGGTATGCTTGAACTCATCTAGTACATATTTTTTTGTTACTACTAATGATTTTTTGTTTCTTTGAGTTATGTTTATCCTAGGTTCAAAAGTTAGATCATTTTTAAAGTTTCAAGGAAACTTCATGCGCCTGGAATGCGCCCCTCACTCATTGCGCGCCACCAAGTGCCTAATGCGCCAATATTATTCTGCGCGCCTCGATGAGCTATGCGCCTCCCATGCGCCTGATAAATGTTGATACTCAATCAATGCTCCAAAATTTATTATTTCAATGATTGAAAGCATTCAATTTTCACAAGTACCAGGTAAGTTAATTCTGATCATTTATTATAGAGAATATTTGTCTTTTGACATTCCTTAATTGTTGAAGGGTACTTGTGCAATTATTTTTTCCCTCGTTCTACGTTTTTCAAAAATTTTGTTTTATGGGGATATATTTCTTGCACCACAAACTTAAACTAAAACAGATGTTTTTGGTGTTTGTGCAAAAATTTGATTATACTTGTTCATACATTTATGAGAGAAGTGAGACAATTTCTCTTTACCCAAAATGTCACATCAATGTACTTTGGATTATTCAGCATTAATGAGCCGTCATCTTTATAACCCTCACCATTAATGCACCTCACCTCACCATAAATGCCATCTTTTCAACTTCTCCTGTTTTAGAAACCATAACCTATTTATTTGACCTTTCACCTCCATTTTTTTACTCTCATCATTACTTTCAGTCTCTTCCTCACTCTCTCTCTCACCGTCACTCTCTCTCTTTCTTTCTCTACTTTTTTTTTCCATTTCTTCTCCATTTTCTCCTATATATATATATATATATATACACATTTATGGGTCCTAAGAAAGCTTCAAAATCTACTCAAGACGAAATGGTATGGATTTCTAACCTTAATCTCATTTATTTTCTGCAAATCTATTTTTCGTTTTTCTGGGTTTCTCGTCATTTTAGAAAACCGAAAATCAACTTTTCTTGATTACACTCGTTTCGATTTTCCGTTTTCAAAATCGTTTGTTAGGTTTTGTTCGATTTGTGTTTTAGAATCTTTTAAACTAAACTTTTCAACGATCAATTCGTTATATTTTGCGAATCTAAAGATTTTCCATTTTTGACTTTTCAAATTTTCAGATCTTTAAATCCACTTTCTGGATTCATTGTTAATTTGTTCTTGTTTTGGTTTACATTTTTTTGATCCTTGTGTTCATGCGGTCATTTTGACATGTTGTGTGCTCGATTTGGTGAAGTTTCACGAATTATGTGTTCTTGGTGTTCTTCGAGCACTCAGACATGTTCATCGTGTTCTTCGTTATTTTTCCATAACTTGGGTTTTAAAATTTTTCAAAACTTGTTTTTCAAAATTTTCATGTTTTGATTCTTAAAACTTGCATATGTTTGTTTTGCATGTGTTTTTGTGTGTTTTTATACTAAGTATGAATTCCACATAAATATGCGCCTAAGAGTTGATTTATGCGTCTAGTCTGCTTATGCGTCCCGTGTCCTTATGCGCCTCACTTGATTCATGCGCCTAATAATTGTATGCGCCCTTTGCAAATACAAGTATTATGTGCCTCAATCAACTTATGCGCCTAAAGCCATTATGCGGCTAACATTTTATGTGCTTAAATTTTACGTAGTCAAATGTTTATGTTTAATTCTCCCTTAGTATATACTCATAGAACCATGATATGCGTCTCGTATTTATATACGCCTACAACATGTATGTGCCTACCATTGCTATGCGTCTACATATTGCCGTGCGCCTATTTTTCCTTAGCTCATCATTATGATTCTATACGCCTGATACACTCCTCACTTAAATCATTGTTATTTTTTTAGGATCCTGCAAATTTCAAACCAGGTGAGACATTCGATGTCGCTGAGTTATCTGTTGACCCAATGGGCATCGATGTGATGGCATATATACGGACTGCTGGGCTTCTCCCTTTATTCACGATGGATCAACCCTACTATGCGCCTCTGCTAGTAGATGAGTTCTTTTCCACTGCTGAAATTGTAGAGATTCCAACAGAGACTCCTGGTCATGCTCGTTATAGAATCAGTGCTACAGTTCATGATGTTCCAGTCAGTGTTTCTTACACTTCTATCAGGAATCTACTTGAGTTTCCCATCACGGGGGAACTAAGTGTGGCAGGGCGATCTATGATTTACGCGCCTGCAGCTCAGAATTTGATAGCGCAGACCTTCTTTCGCATTCCTACTTTGCAGAATAATATCAAGGCAATTGAAATATGAGATGGTGGCGACCTCTTAGCGCACATCTTGTTGGTACCTCCATTGTGTTCGAGATGGGCAATGTGAACAGATTCACTGTGGAACAGTGGGAGTACACTGCAGCGATTATGGGTCGGTCAAGGCTCAACTGGCCTCAAGTGTTGATGAAAACCTTGATGGAACAAGTTGATAAGTATAACAAGAACAAGTATGAGGGAAAGACTAAGTTCAAGACTCATTACTGTATCCTCACCAAACTCTTCATGACAAATCCTACTCTGGCACAATTCTTAAATGCTAATGCTGATCACAAGTCTGACGATGTGCCTATTTTTGGTAAGGATAGCTTGGTTCTCAAGAGGCGCATGAAGTGCATGGCAAAGCGCGCGCCTAGGGTTCGAGGTGAAGCCTTAGTGGATAAAGCCACTGAATCAGATGAGGCTGAGGAAGGCGCAGAAACTGGCGCACAGCCAGGCGCAGTTTCTGGTGCAGAAGAAGATAAGGGAAAAAGGATTGCAAGTGGGAACAGACAACCAAAGCGCCCCAGATCAGATAAAGATGATGCAAACGAGTTCAAACGTGCTAAGGATGTCAGTAGAATGGAAGCACAGAAGAAAAGAGATGAGGACTATCAGTTAAAGAAGGCCGCTGCTGCTAAAAATCTTGAGAGGCAAAGAGGCGCAGGTTCTAACGCAGATCCTCCGTGCGCGCCTCCACCTTCTGCACCTCACCCCCTCGTTCGCCTACTATCAAGTTCTCTTCTAAACAGCAGCAAGTCAAAGATAGAATTTCAACTGATCTTTTTTATAACCCAGAGGAACAAGTTCAGGGGGAGCCAGAGCTTTTGAAAAAGCGCAGAACTGTTCCTGCGCCTACGGCTCATGCGCCTCCTACTCAAACTATAGTTCCTACAACTTCATTTGACTCCGTAGTTCGTGAACGGGTTTATGATGCTTTTGGAGAATCAAGTGCTGATTATACTCCTTCTCCGCGCCTTACTCAAGCGCCTAGTTCTACTCAAGCGCCTCCTCCTCAACTCCAGATATGAGTATTGTTATTTCACTCATTCAGGAACTCCAAAATGGCCAATCTCGTATTGGAACTCAATTGGAGCTTTAAGCCTCCATGATTGCAAATCAGGCAGATGAGATTGCTGCCATTAAGGGGGAAATGACGTGCATCAGTGGCGATATTAAGGACAAACATTTCCTTACTCCTCAGCAATGGAATGATGCCATTGATCAGATGAATGATTTATTCAAAGGTACTCTCGCTTCCCTCAATGAACGAATTGACGCCGGCATCAAACTAACTGATGGGTAGGACTTCATTAATGCTATAAGGGAAGTAGAGTCGAGCATTGGATCAGACATCAAGAGATTATTTGAGATGGTGACTGGAGATAGCCAAAAATTATTAAATGCGGTTGATAAACTCAAGGAAGTTAAAGATGAGCTAGAAATCCTGGGAGTCACTGCCTATGGCGCAGCACCTCCTGAGGTACCTGTTACTCCTGTGCCTTTTGTGAGCGCAGACTCTAGCGTGCCAGTTAACTTTAGTTCCTTACTTTCAAAGATTGATGTTTTGAAGGAATTAATAGTTACTCATTTCAGCACCGCGCATTCTAGCGTAGACAGGCGTGCAGAAAGAACCTCTGCTGATATTATCTCTGCTCAAACTACTGTTGAAGCGAACTTTCTAGCATTTACTGAGAAATTTTCACAGCAGCAGGCTATTGCTCTGCGCACCATTGATGAGTATCAAAACATCAATGTTGATTATTTGCGCTACATTAGAGATGGTGTCACTGACACCCATGGTGTTGTCAACCGTTGTCATCAATTGTCAAAACAGATTCAGCGCTCAGTGAAGGAGATCGAAGAAGGATTGAAGGAAGATGATGCGCCTCCTCCCAACCCTTAGTTATTTCTTTTGATTGTAAGTTTGTTAGAAACTTTTGATGTTAGAACCTTTTTGTTAGTGACTTAGTGCTTACTTGTTTTAGCACCTTTTGATTTTGTTCTGTTGAATACTTGTATTCTGTAACTTCTACATCCCAAGTATTAATGAGAACAAAGCATCACTATTGGTTCAAAACTTGTTCACTCAAACTCCTTGTTTGTAGAACAATGAAAATTGTTTAAAATCATATGCATCATATTGGACTGTTTCATATTTTTATGCAGAGTTTAAACTTTGTTTAAACACATTTCAAACCAAAATTCATACGTTTTGAATGTGTTAAACTGTTTCTATCTTTCCATTTTTAATGTTTTATCTTTATTGGAATATATTAAAAATCTATATCTTGGACTAGTGTGTGCATTAACTTGAGTCATGATTTACCAATTTCAGTTATTTGGACATGTTATTATCAAGTATAATGTTTGTCCCTGATATAGTATGAATCAAATAGGGGGAGATTGTTGGGTATTGTAGATACCCCGGGAAAACCCCACTTGGCTAGAGCGGTGAATTATCCTAGGATGTCTAATTGATTTTAATAGTTGCCACCCACGTTTTAGAGGAACGAAGAGGTATTTATAGGTGTTAGGGAAGTGTTTATGGTCACAAAGATGGCCCTTCCCCGGATCAAGCCAAGGCATAATGGCTTTGGGGGTTACAAATCAGAAAATGAGGGAAATTTGGCCAAATCTGAGATTCTGGAAGCGGGAAGCGCGCGCTTCCCACCTCCCCTATGGGAGGAGCACGCCTCCCACAAAGGAGGGCAAAGGCGTTCACATCCCGACTTTAGAAAATTCACATTTTAGCCCAAATGTTAACCCCCGTTATGCAGTTAAGCCCCAAAACTAACGGAATTAGTTCAAAAACTTAACGAACATCATGAAAGTCAACGAAAATAAACGAAACAAAGACTCAAGGTTGACTTTGCCCACTTAGTCAAATCCAAGACTAACGGAGTAAGTCAGGAACTTAACAAAAAAGTAACGAAAGTTAACGAAAAGTAACAAAACTTAACAGAAGAAAGGAAGACAAAGAATGTGTATGCAATCGGGACATGAGAGGTCCAAGGCGGGGTGTCTACAGGTATGCCCACATATATCTCAGTTTCAATGTAATAAGATTGATTAGATTTGATTGATCCATCACCTAAGTTTTATCCATGGACTTTAGACCCACATGTAAGAAGTATTTATACTTCATTTTTTAGGTAGTCCATTGTAATGGAATAGGCTTAGGAATAGGGCAAGAATGTCAAGATTGAAGAAAATCACTCTATCAAGTTTGAGCCACGCGCCATGCGCCATGCGCCAATGTTCTGCGCCTATGCGCCTCTTTGGCACGCGCATGTGTTACGTGCCCCTTTGGCTCAACGCGCCTCATTGTGAATGATTTAACACTTGGTGATTTAGTGAAGACATAAAGACTTGAAGGAATTCAAACTACGCCAATGATCCAACGGTGGTTAAATAACACGTATGCACCCGCATCTAAGGACACCTGTCCATAACGGTCATATTTGTGTTACGTGTCTAACGGCTATAAAGGACACATGCTCTACTGAATGAGCGATAGCACATCTGTCCTTTAACCTTATCCACAAGAGATTTCCAACGGCTAGTTTTTGGGGCTCTACTATAAATACCCCATAACTTCAAACGTTTTGAAGTTGCTAAGATATTCAGAATTTCTCTCTCAAGCATTTGTTGAAGATTTGAAGATTACCTTTGATTTACCAGAATTCTCAAGAACATCTTCATACCTTCATCCTTAGCCCAGATCCTCAAGCAAAAACACTTTAGTTTTATTGTGCTCTAAATCATAAAGATCTAAAGAGCCTTAAAACTAAGAACACACACGCACCTCTTTAAGTTTGATCACTTAGATCTTTCTTTAAGAGATACACCGGTTTTGTCTAGGATTTGTTCTTTCATAGAATATTAGATCTTGAGTTAGTGTATAAGCTCAAACGATTGTAATTTGTAACACTCACTCATAATATAAGATCTCCATTAGAAATCCAAGACTAACTATCTTGGTAGAGGACGTAGATCTTTCATTGATCGAACCTCTCCAAATAACGCGTATTAATTACTTGTTATTTACTTTCAAGTTATTATCTTCACTCACTATTTGCTTGTTTACTCATTGTAGATTGATTGGATTGAATTGTGTTGTGTTTGTTATATCATTTGCCTTAGTTTCATCTTTCACTCACTTTGAACCAAAATACTTAAGAGTGTGTGTTGCGCCCCTTTAATCATATGCGCCAACTTTACTTAACTATTCCGCTGTGCATCTCACTCACTCACTTAGGCGCATTTCATAACGCTTATTTGATTAAGTGCGCATTTGCCATTGAATTTTCAATGGTACGAAAAGAATTTCAAAACAGCTATTCACCCCCCTCTAGCTATTTTCCATACCCTTGTTGCCCTTTGGGACCAACACTAGTTCTACCCAAAAGACAACAGTATTTACTTAACACTGTACAACCACAACCTCACTACAATAATACACAAAAGCTCCGTAGAGCAGCTATCCCAAAAGAGTATAACTTGCTCATAAAAGTCCCACGACATCAGATCTCACTGCGTACTACCTCTAGCTTTCCTGTAAACTAAGGAAAACAAATGGAAAGGGAACGGGGTGAGATAAATCTCAGTAAGTTACTAATGCAACTACATGGCATAATATCATGCATACCAACTGAATAGCTGAATCATATAACAACATAATTGAATAACATATATCACACAACATGAGAGGCTCCCTATCACCAACCGTCCCATACCGGTTGAAAATAACGACCAACTCATCATGCAGCACACAAAGCTGAAATAAACACATAACCAAGGATACTGAGCCAAGGTTCTCCCAAAAGGATATAACAATCTGAACATCATCAACATAGCCGCATCGAAGAGCAACATCAACAGGGAAGCATCAAAGAGCTGAAGCAGGGGTTCCGGAACCAAACAACAACAAGAACAACGGTGGGATAATGATACAAAGTCATAACCCTAAAACGTGTAGCTAGAATACTCACACAAGGGAGCTAGCTCATCCCAACCACACAATCAGGAAGGGGTAAAAAGGGGTTACCAGTGAAGAACATTATAATAAACTTGGCTCGAGTGCCATTATAATATTCATCACTGCCCGACTCAACCAAGTAAGACCAGCTGGACTTTTAACTATTGCACAATCAGTGTATGATTCCAAAATAGGGAACCATACTAAGTACATCATAAAGATGATAAACTGCCCATAAAGAGCCCAACAACTATGTGCATTAGAAATATTTCTTAAACAAATGACTTAAAAGTAGGAAATTCCACAAAAGCATCATAAAGATGATAACCAGAAGTCACTCATAAAGATCCCAAAGACAATGAACACTTAAACATTCCTTTTAACGTAGGATCCCATAGTAGGGAATCCTAACAATACATCATAAAGATGATAACCCCGAATTACTCATAAATAGCACAATGACTATGAACCCAACCATTCCTCTACATTTATGATTCCAAATTAGGGACTCCAAACAAATACATCATTAAGATGTTAAACAAATCCTTAAGGCACTTAACTAGAATTCCACACCTTTCACATATTCATATAATTAGACCAATTTCCAACACCCTTGTGTTCCACCAAGACTATTTAGGTACCCCTAGGATTTCAATTAAGACCTAGACCAAGATTGAACCTTAAATCAATCAGATTGGAACAGTTCAGTTCCTCCAAGCAACTGTGCGGCCGCCCACATAAACCTGTGCAGTCGCCCAAACCACGTTTTCCACAGACCAATTCTTCCAGATAGATGAGCGGTCGCCTGCCCGTTTTGGGCGGCCGCCTACTCCCTTAAACATGTCGAATTTCTACTCTTTTCACTCTAACTCTAATTCACCCTCAAAAATACTATTACAACTTCCCCCAAATATTTATTTAACATTCTAACTCTAATTCACCGTCTCAAAAGTACTATTACAACTTCCCCCAAATATTTATTTAACATTCTAACTCTAATTCACCGTCTCAAATGTACTATTACAACTTCCCCCAAATATTTATTTAACATTCTAACTCTAATTCACCGTCTCAAAAGTACTAACATAACTTCCATCTTATTTATTCAAGTTAAATTAATTAACTCCATTACATATAAATCACCCCTTTAACACCAATAATTTCAAGTAGCACAAATACTACTCACAAAGCAACAATTACCACAAAAAGTATCATATATAATATGTATGAACATTTTTTATAATTAAAAGGGGAATAGTAACTTACTTGCTACGAAAATAGTACCGATGACATATTTTTCTGATCGTCTAGATTTGATCTACTCGACGCCCCGAACATTTTGGTGAAGTCGGATTTTAAAACGGAAGAATAATGAACGAGATAAAATAATTTTTGTGGGAGGAATACTCGTAGAACAGAAGGAGAGAAAGAGTCTGGAAAGGGAAAGTGTTTGTCTGGTGATGTGAGTGTGCGCAGAGAGAGGAAGAGAGGAAGGTGGGATTATATAATTGGCAATTTACACTTAGGCCCCTCTAAGTTAATCAATTACATTTAACCCCCAAAGTTTCAACTTTAACACTTAACCCCCTAATCATTATTTACAATTTCTAACTCAACTATTTTAGCTTCTAATCAAGCTAGTAAATCATTTTGCAACTCAAATACTTTTATTTAATATTTTAATAGATCAAACAAGTCTTTTAAAATAACCAAACTAACACAAATTAAATTATAATCAACTTCCTCTTTCTTCCGGAATTATAACACGTAGTCATATAGAGGCTACATATATATCGATTCTTATATAGCAAATAATAACCACAATTAAGGACATATTAAATATTTCAGGCCTTGTCCCCATAACTCACACTTAAATCCCAATTCCAATTTCCATTAATTTGTATCAATTAAACCAACACATATGAAACACACACCTATCACACGTATACTCGTATTAAACATTCTATAATCAACTTCCTCTTTCTTCCGGAATTTCAAATTCTCATGACTATCATTCTTTTCAGTTCATGTTTGTCACTCTTTGGTAATTCCTTTAAGAAAACTAAACCCCCCACTTGATCTTAAGACCTCGTTTTCGGTTATCAGCATCACTTGTTTACCAATTCTGAATCATAAATGATCTATTTCTGATTAGCATTACGCTCTCAATCAACCCTTAAATCAATCAATACCCATAAGTTTTACTTTTCCGGTTCATCCCTACTTATTGACAATCTAAACATCATCCCATTAGTATTTGGAATCAACTCCACATACACGTAGTATATCCTTATAAATATGTATCGGTCTCTAGGGTTTCCTAATATTATAACAAGACCCAAATAAATATCCATAACACTCTGAGAAGTCTATTAAGATCAAGATGTACAACAATGGTTCCTGTCATATATTATCTCCACAAGCATCCCATATAATCATACTACTGCCTGAACAAATAAGGGAAGGAGTAGGACTAACGATTATTGTCACCCAAGAATTCAATTATATACACGAAATTTACCGTTATCGACTATTCGATCAAATTTGATTCCTCATATCCATCCCATTATATTTTGTTTCTACTTGAATGGGTAACTTACTTGGTCTTGTGAATCTCTTTAAGTACCTATAGTCGAATTTCCACTACACGTGTTCCATTCCACTAAGTCAAATCTTCCAACATCTCCCATTCAGCGGTATCCAACATAATATACACATTTACATGTTCAGTGATTCCACTACTACACTCATCTTTCTTATATGATAAAACATAATACAGTCATAATCTTTGATTTTTTTTTTACCCACTTGTATTATCTCATATTTAGTTTTTCTAAAAAAATATATCCATCAAATATTGATAGTCTATTAACATAACATTTCAAACTTAGTCCCATTGAAAAAAATATAATCTGCTCAGGCAATATCAATAAAGTTACAATCAATCCTGAGTCATAGATGATTCTAATCATAGGGAGTAAATCATCGAAACATATACAAGTACTTTATCATCTTGAATCAATATACCTCTCAATCTTTAAATTGATTATTTTTACTATAATGGTGAAACTGGACATGTCCTCAAGAAAACATTAACACTGGTCATATTCTTTATCAATTCACCACCAAAAGCAAATTATATAATTTAGAAATATTGTTCCTCAAATCCAACAATACTACTAGACCATTTATTGATCTAAAAGACATAACCACAAATTCAGGATGAGCTTATCTAATATGAGAAATTGTCTTCGATATACCTCATATTTGACCTTCAACCAATTATAGCCACTTATCAATCAAACACCGACTAAACCACTGATCAACTTCAGGGATTGAATAATTCACCAATATAAAATAACAAGTAATAATTCGTCGTAGTTACCTAGTTGAGCTTTCTGTATTCCATATAGAATCGTAAAGTAGAATCTCTCTTTATACCAAATAATAACAACGCACCCCACTTAGATATACTTGCCTTGATGAATCCTTTATTAAATTGTCTCTCGGGTTGAATCTTCCACTCTGCAATCTCAACCGATGCTAAAAGTTCACTGATTCACCTATCAGTATTGTAGCCTATATCAACTCATCATATAACTCAAGTTCCCTGTCGGTCAAGCGACATATTTCACCCAATATAAAGTATACCCAAGATTTCAAAATTAATGCACACATCTCTCAGATTTGGTGTAGACGTTCTACTGTCCATTAAATAAGCTAAATTTCCAGCACAACCTTGTAATAAAAATTTTCTGATTTTCAATACAGAACATGAACGTTGTATATACATCTAGTATGCTACTAAACAAAGTCAAACATACTAATATAGAAATATTCACCACCAATCGATGGCAAACAAGAAATTCGTGACACATAGAAAGCTAGACCATACCGCTTATCACATCAATATCTCGTAGTCTCGTATTCGAGAATACACCTCCACATAAATCCAGGAATGAGAACAAACATGCGTATATAGCACGAAACATTGTCCACTTTACGAAACAGATACGCCTAAGTTTTCAAAGACTCGCACTCTCGATTCTCAAACCAACTAGCCCCAATGGAACCACACTATAAACACCAGTCCTATGCCTGATATACCACAAGGGAAGAAGCACTCGACGTCAATATCACACCCATAACTCAACCAACTTCTATCTTAACATCATCCACTAATTCATTATGATTCTACTGCACAAATTTTCCATGACCAAGGAAGCTAATTGACTTCAAGAAAACTTAGTTTTCTAAACCGCTCAAAATCGTAACACTCAAGTATCGAAACCTATTCAATATCAGAGTTCTTATTCCCTTTCAAGATCTAATCCCAATGCTTTGATACCAACTGTCACGAACCGAATCCCGAGACCCTATTTGGTGCCTCGAACCAGGTGCGTGGACCCTGATATAAAAACAACATTTTTACAATAAACCTGTATAATGTATACTATCCACAACATCAACTACACAAAAGTCGGAACCATACTATACCAATACCAACAAAAAACACCTAAACGAGATTATAACTCGGAGACAACCTTACACATGCAGAAGAATGAACGATTAGTAATATATACATACGGTTATGCTAAATTCCACCGTCCAAATACAAGCACCCTAGTTCTACCCAAAAGACAACAGTATTTACTTAACACTGTACAACCACAACCTCACTACAAGAATACACAAAAGCTCCGTAGAACAGCTATCCCAAAAGAGTATAACCTGCTCATAAAAGTCCCACGACATCAGATCTCACGCGTACCACCTCTAGCTTTCCTGTGAACTAAGGAAAACAAATGGAAAGGGAACGAGGTGAGATAAATCTCAATAAGTTACTAATGCAACTACATGGCATAATATCATGCATACCAACTGAATAGATGAATCATATAACAACATAACTGAATAATAAATATCACACAACATGAGAGTCTCCCTATCGCCAACCGTCTCATACCGGTTGGAAATAACGACCAACTCATCATGCAGCACACAAAGCTGAAATAAACACATAACAAAGGATACTGAGCCAAGGTTATCCCAAAAGGATATAACAATCTGAACATCATCAACATAGCCGCATCGAAGAGCAGCATCAACAGGGCAGTATCAAAGAGCTGAAACAGGGGTTCCGGACCCAAACAACAACAAGAACAACGGTGGGAAAATGACACAAAGTAATAACCCTAAAACGTGTAGCTAGAATGCTCACACAAGGGAGCTAGCTCAACCCAACCACACAATCAGGAAGGGGTAAAAAGGGGTTACCAGTGAAGAACACTATAATGAACTTGGCTCGAGTGCCATTATAATATTTATCACTGCCCGACTCAACCAAGTAAGACTAGCTGGAATTTTAACTATTGCACAATCAGTGTATGATTCCAAAATAGGGAACCGTACTAAGTACATCATAAAGATGATAAACTGCCCATAAAGAGCCCAACAACTATGTGCATTAGAATCATTTCTCAAACAAAGGATTTCAAAGTAGGAAATCCCACAAAAGCATCATAAAGATGATAACCAGAAGTCACTCATAAAGATCCCAAAGACAATGAACACTTAAACATTCCTTTTAACGTAGGATCCCATAGTAGGGAGTCCTAACAATACATCATAAAGATGATAACCCCGAATTACTCATAAATAGCACAATGACTATGAACCCAACCATTCCTCTACATTTATGATTCCAAATTAGGGTCTCCAAACAAATACATCATTAAGATGTTAAACAAACCCTTAAGGCACTTAACTAGAATCCCACACCTTTTACATATTCATAATTGGACCAATTTCTAACACCCTTGTGTTCCACCAAGACTATTTAGGTACCCTAGGATTTCAATAAAGACCTAGACCAAGATTGAACCTTAAATAAATCAGATTAAACAGTTCAGTTCTTTCAGGCAACTGTGCGGCCACCCACATAAACTTGTGCGGTCGCCCAAACCACGTTTTCCACAGACCAATTCTTCTAGATAGATGAGCGGTCGCCTGCTCGTTTTGGGCGGCCGCCCACTCCCTTAAACATGTCGAATTTCTACTCTTTTCATTCTAACTCTAATTCACCGTCTCAAAAATACTATTACAACTCCCCCAAAATATTTATTTAACATTCTAACTCTAATTCACCGTCTCAAAAGTACTATTACAACGTCCCCCAAATATTTATTTAACATTCTAACTCTAATTCACCGTCTCAAAAGTACTATTACAACTTCCCCCAAATATTTATTTAACATTCTAACTCTAATTCACCGTCTCAAAAGTACTAACATAACTTCCATCTTATTTATTCAAGTTAAATTAATTAACTCCATTACATATAAATCACCCCTTTAACACCAACAATTTCAAGTAGCACAAATACTACTCACAAAGCAACAATTACCACAAAAAGTATCATATATAATATGTATGAACATTTTTTTATAATTAAAGGGGGAATAGTAACTTACTTGCTACGAAAATAGTACCGATGACATATTTTTCTGATCGACTAGATTTGATATACTCGACGCCCCGAACATTTTGGTGAAGTCGGATTTTAGAACGGAAGAATAATGAACGAGATAAAATAATTTTTGTGGGAGGAATACTCGTAGAACAGAAGGAGAGAAAGACTGGAAAAAGGGAAAGTGTTTGTCTGGTGAGGTGAGTGAGCGCAGAGATAGGAAGAGAGGAAGGTGGGATTATATAATGGGGCAACTCCCATTTAGTCCCTCATTAGAATCTAAACTACCACCTAGTCCAAGGTATTTTCAATATTACCACCTAGTCCAAGGGATATTAAAAGGGCATGAATGCCCTTACTAAATGACTGGAAATTACATGATTACCCCTCCCTCCTCAACCTTTCACCTTCTCACCGGTCAACAACTTTGACCGACCGACCACCACCTCCGGCCGACCACCACCTCCGGCAACCTTTTCCGGCCACATTTCCGGTAATATTTTCCGGCGACATTTTCCGACCACCATTTTCCGGTCACCGTCTCCGGCGGCCATTTTCCAGCGGCCGTCTCCGGCCACCGTTTTCCGGCGGCCACCTCCGGCCACCGTTTCCCGACGGCCACCTCCGGCCACCACCATTTTCCGGCGACCACCTCCGGCAACCATTTTCCGGCGACCACCTCCGGCCACCATTTTCCGGCTACCGTTTTCCGGCCACCATGTTCCGGCCACCATTTTCGGCAACCACCTCCGGACACAATTTTCTGGCCACCATTTTCCGGCGACCACCCCCGGCCACAATTTTCCGGTGACCACCTCCGGCCACCATTTTCCGGCTACCGTTTTCCGGCCACCATGTTCCGGCCACCATTTTCGGCAACCACCACCGGCCACCATTTTCCGGCGACCACCCCCGACCACAATTTTCTGGTGACCACCTCCGGCGACCATTTTCCGGCGACCACTTCCGGTCACCTTTTTCGGCGACTATTTTTTGACAACCACCTCCGTCAACCATTTTTCGGTGACCACCTTCGGTGAGTATTTTTTTGGTGCCATAATCCGGCGACCACCTCCGTCGACCATCTCCGGTGATCAAATAACTGAGAACTTATCAGTAAGTTATCAGTTGTCATCTAAACAACTTCGGCGACCAAACAACTGTGAACTAATCAGTAAGTTCACAGTTGTAAGTTTACAATTGTAAGTTCGCAAATGTAAGTTTCGCAATTGTAAGTTCGCAATTGTTCCAATAACAAGTTCGTACTTGTTCCAAAAACATGTTCGCAATTGTTCGAACAAGTTCACAGTTGTAAGTTTACAAATTGTAAGTTCAAAAATGTAAGTTCGCAATTGTAAGTTCACAATTGTAAGTTCGCACTTGTAAGTTCACAATTGTAAGTTCGCAATTGTAAGTTCGCAATTGTTCCAATAACAAGTTCGCACTTGTTCCAATAACAAGTTCGCACTTGTTCCAAAAACAAGTTCGCAATTGTAAGTTCGCACTTGTAAGTTCGCACTTGTAAGTTCACAATTGTAATTTCGCAATTGTAAGTTCGCAATTGTTCCATTAACAAGTTCGCACTTGTTCCAAAAACAAGTTCGCAATTGTAAGATCGCAATTGTAAGTTCACAATTGTAAGTTCTCAATTGTATGATCGCAATTGTAAGTTCACAATTGTAAGTTCGCAATTTTTCCAATAACAAGTTCGCACTTGTTCCAAAAACAAGTTCGCAATTGTAAGTTCGCAATTGTTCCAATAACAAGTTCGCACAAGTTCGCAATTGTAAGTTCCACTTATTCCAAGAACAAGTTCACACTTGTTCCAAGAACATGTTCACAGATGTTCCAAATACAAGTTTGCAATTGTATGATCGCAATTGTAAGTTCACAATTGTGAGTTCACAATTGCAAGTTCGCAATTGTTCCAATAACAAGTTCGCACTTGTTCCAAAAACAAGTTCGGAATTGTAAGTTCGCACTTGTTCCAAGAACAAGTTCACAAATGTTCTAACAACAAGTTCATAGTTGTTTCTAGAACAAATTCCAAGAACAACTTACTCTTTTTTTCCGCTATTTTCCATTTCTTTGATATTATGTATCGGTAAAGCTATAAATTTTACAGCTAATACGCAGACGACAAAACGTTTACATTAAGAGAAAGATAAAACCTCAATTATTGCAAGCTAAGAAATTTAATCAATATTTACACATTAACAATGACTTTTACATTGTATTAATTGACCGTTTCATCCGTTACGGCAATACAAATTCATTTGGTTCACAACAACCCGAACGTCCATCCCACACCGTCAATTATCTAACGGCGACTTAACGTTCCTCAAGTCACCAATAGTTAACGCGCCGTTAACGTAAACCTTCTCGATGCCGCCGTTGTCTGCTCCACCGACCACCTTCCCTCGCCGTGGCCGCAGCGCAGATTGCTGGACTCTCACGCCGCCCCATTCTCGTGTCGTAAGCGCCAAAAACGACGCAGTCGTTATCGTTCAGATCAGCTGACAAAACAATGGACGGCGACGATGATGAACCAGACGGCAGCTGACATTTTCTTCTGCCAAAAATGTTGCGCAATTTTACATCTCCGCCGTAGAAATCCCAGGCTACGTATTGCCTCCAAATTTAACAAGAATTACAGCTAGTTAAAAGCATCTGATCGCCGGAGTGATAGATATGCTCGCCGGACTTGTAGATCTACTTGTCGGCGATGTAGATCTACTCACCAACGTTGTAAATATAGTCAGGAGAAGAAAATAGATAGGAGGTCACCGTCGACGTCCATGGCCTCCGTCGAAACAGAGAGAGAGGGGGGGGGGGAGAGAGAAGCGAGGGAGGGACATGGGGAGAATCAGATCTGTTGAAATCGACTCGCCGGAATGTTCGCCGGTGACGGAGAAGAAAGGGTGCGCCGGCGGGAGCTAGGGGAAGTGTGGGTCGCCGGGGCTAGGGGAGGGGTAAGGTCGCCGGTGGTTGAGAATGGAGGGTTTGCTGGAGGTGGAAGGTTAGAGAGAGAGTGTGTGTGCGTGCGTGCGTGTGTGACTGCGTGAAAAGAAGGAGGGGGGGGTAGGGTTTTATTTATAGCAGGGTAGTTTCGGGATTTAATAATTTTAATGGACTAGGTGGTAAATAAGAATATTAGCTTGGACTAGATGATAGATGGAAATATTAGGTTGGACTAGGTGGTAGTTAGGCTTAGGATGAGGGACCCTATGGTAATTTTCTCTTATATAATTGGCAATTTACACTTAGGCCCCTCCAAGTTAATAAATTACATTTAACCCCCAAAGTTTCAACCTTAACACTTAACCCCCTGATTATTATTTACAATTTCTAACTCAACTATTTTAGCTTCTACTCAAGCTAGTAAATCATTTTGCAACTCAAATACTTTTATTTAATATTTTAATTGATCAAATAAGTCTTTTAAAATAATCAAACTAACACAAATTAAATTATAAAATAATATTCTGCATAAAATTTATATGACATTGGGACGGGTCGTCACAGAATAGTTAGAAATTTCAGTTAAATCATTACGTGCAAAGCACATGCGACTTAAAATAGGTTAATTTGAAAATGATAGTATTAATTATTAAGGGATCAATTGAAAGTTTTAAACTTTGAAGTGCAAGGCGATCTCCAACAGCTTGGTGCATAAATTGCACTATCCATGTAATACCATCTTCAACAATTCGATGCGAGAATTGCATCATCCCTCTATGATTGTGCAATTCCAGCACCAAATATATTTCACCTTTTCGAACAGCTTGCTTCAAATCTTTCACCAAATAAGAAAATTCTTAGAATATTCGTTATAACTTCATTTAATCAAAATATTTTTCATTAATTAATATATTCTTATTATTTATATGATTCAAATTATATTTTAAATATTAATAATATGATTCATATAATTTTATATTAAATAGTATGAAATGAAATATTAAAATTAAATAATTAAATAAGAACATAAATATATTTAAAATATAAATATATAAAATAAATACCAAAATAGACAATAAAATAAAAGGCTTCAAACACAAATTAATTGAAGTTTTCTTTTTTAATTTTAATTATTGTTAGTAAAATAAAATTTAATTATTTAAATATTTATTTTAGGATGAAGAGTGTAGTACGAATTGGAAAAAAACTAAAAAAGAAAAATGGAAAAGCTAAACAATCAGGATTGTCCAAGAACGGCAAAAATAAAGGAGAATTCATGATAGAAAGGAACGGCAAAGAAAAAGGAGAGAATTTGGGATAGTGCAAGAAAAACTTGAGCCATATTTTGGGCAAGTTGGAAGCAGGTTCATCTTAGCGCTAGGGTTTGAAGCCCTGCTGAAGTATCCCTTTTGCGTCAAATACTCTAAAGATAGAGTTTTGAAGCTCTGTTGGATATGGTCTAACATTGTGCAATTTCAGCACTATATATCTTCCATCATCTCCGATAGCTTAGTTCAAATCTTGCATCAAGTAAGAATATTTTCATAATCTTACTTTTTTTTTCATTTAAATAAAGTATTTTCGTTAACCGATATCGTATTGATTATATGATAGAAATTATATTATATTAAATATAATATAATTTTCATTTATATATTTTTTATTTTTTATTTGTATTCTTAGTTAAACTTATATTTTTTTGTATTTGAATTTTATATATTTTCTATGTATGTGAGTTTGTCTTATTAATTGTTGTTATCTGTTTTATTTTAAAATTTTCAACATATTTTTGATGTTTTGAATTTTTTATTATTAAAGCAGTGATATAAATATTTATAAATAACAATATACAAATATCATATTTTAAATTGAATAATATATATTATTTTTGTCTCAAAATGAATATACAAAATTTACTCAAAAATATTAAAACACAATTAGTTACTCATTTTGAGAAGGAAAAAGTAGTAATTTCAATTATTGTTAGTTTTTTTTTAAACGAGTATAGCGCAGCATTCAAATGCGACAAATCTGGTGCAAGAAAATAGCAGCACTAGAATAGCGCAAATAATAGCGCATCTGTTTGGAGCGGCTTTTCTCCGCTACAATGGCGATAAAGAAAGATAGCGTCTTGTTGAAGACGTCGAAGTTAAAATTCTTTTCCAAATCGTCAGCCGATGCTCTCCCTCCCTCTTCATCATTCACGCCTAAAAACTCTACTCGACTCTCTCAAACACCACTGCCACACTTTTATATTCGTCTATGCCCTTAACTATTCTTTTTTTTTTTCTTCCTGAGTTGTCCCCCACCTTCTGTCACCCCATCTCTCATCCCTACCCTAATTACCGTTCCGCTGGTTATCATCTTACCATTGCCCCTCTAAAAAACAAAAGCGTAAAGAAAGTAAAGTAGTTTGTTTAGATTATAACTCCCAGGTTCCTTGACGTTGTAGACTTTAGTACTTGTTGTTGTTCTCAAGAAATAAAGCCCATTGTCTTGTTCACCTTCACCAATCACCATCTTCGAGTCTCGGTCCTGTATGACACACATTTTATTAGAGAAATGCACTAAAACATCAGAATGGTGAATTAAATCAGAAACAGACAATAGATTGCAATTGAACTTTGGAACATATATTTTTTTTTTAAAGTTAACCCTGTCCCGATGTCAACATCGCCTTCTTTTGTGGTCACAACCTAGTTTCCATTGGGCAAGCCAATGCTGATTGACTTTATCTCACGAATATGTTTGAGTAAAGAGATATTTCCTGTCACGTGTGTATTGGCTCCGCTATCAATGAGCCAAGACTCATCATCTGTCTTACCACTTGTGTGGTCAGTTGAGCATTTATCTGTGCTATCAACTGACCGCACCAGTGTCTGCACAAACTTCTAAAAAAAATTCCACTGTTCCGGTGTGAAGCCCATCAAACGAGCACGATCTGCATCTGTCATTCCAGACGTTCTACCTTTATTGACATGCATCTTGCTGACTCGTCCACTCAATACGTAAGAAGTGGTTCTGCCTTCACTTCTCCTGTTCGTATCCCCCCTGAACCACGTGTTCCCACAACTGGACTCACAAGTGTCCGTGCAACTGGCTTCACAGGTGCAGGGCAGTCTTCATTCACGGCACTCCTCAAGCATTTTAATAATGAATTCGCTGTCTTCAGCATCCTCTGATCATCAACTGTATTGTTAGCGAAGCGAGGTTTCACTCACTCTTCATAATTCTCACCTTTAAAGTCGGCTATAGGTGAAAATCGATTTTGGGTAATTCTAATGGTCGGCAAAGTTTAATGTTGTCGGCCATGGTGTTTTGGCCGGATCGACTTTGCTCTGGTACCAAGTTAGAATTCACACAAAGGAATGGAGGAATTTCTCGGTTTATTCACAAATGAGGGGAGCCGCATATATACAAGTTACAAGCCGTGTTTGCCCTAGTCTAATTCCTACAAAATAGCTAGAAAGATATACACCATATTTTGAGCTAACAAACAAAGGAAAAAATCAAAGAGATTACAACCAAATCTTCAATGAGATATCCGGAATATCTCCAGAATATCTCAACAGCATACCATATGTCACATGCACATGAAAGGGGAAAGGAGTCGCATGAGGCGATGAAGAAGAATTGAAGGTCCTAGGCGCATGTGAAAGAGCATATGGTGAGGGGATCTAGGGCACTGGGCACACATAGGCGCATATGGTGGAGTTGAAAAGCGCAAATGGTGTAATAATAGAGTAGGCGCATAGTTCTAAGTAGTAGGCGCGTTTTGTCATTTGTAGTGGTGTGTGAGCATAGAGCAATAGGCGCGAGAGCAATATCGCTTGAGCATTTGAGAATGAGCAATGGCATTTAACATGTTATTTTATTTTACCAACTATTTAAAATTACTCGTTTACAAGTCTATGTGAGATCGACTTTCGCTTTCACGCGTTACTACTACGGTGACTAGTGCGCTTGCTAAGTATTTTATTACAAGAAGAGTTTTTCTAGATCGTGTATATATATATATATATATATATATATATATATATATATATATATATATATATAGAAAACTTACAAGATATGTGCGGAGGCGTTTGTTTGTGCAAGGGGATTCTGGGCGTCTTTATGAACAGTGGCTGGTACACTCTTTTTTTTTTTTTTTTTTTTATATATATATAGGGCTATAATATTAAGTACTGAAGGATTCGAAGGATTTTAAGTAATATAACTAGGGGAATCGGAAGGGGGTTTTAAGCTGCCATTAAGAAAGACTGCTTTTTATTTAAATTGCTCTCGTGGTTTTTTCGACTCGTGCTTTACAAATGAAATGAACTGAGGTTTATATAGCCTCGAAACCTATCACCTAATAAGCCGGTTAAACTGGTCCAATTTAGTCCTGTTTTGGTTAAAGTTTCCGCTAGAGTATGATCCCGATCCTCTTCTTATAATTCTATTAAGAAAACTATCGGATGTGATTTGATCCTGTATGTTGCTAGTTGAATTCGACTTACTTCACACTGCCACCTCACAAGCCTGTTCTAGTCTTTTAGAATTAAGATCACCCATGCTCTGATACCATTTAGGGGGGTATAGGGCAGATTTTAGCGGTCTCTGTTAACCATAATAATTTAAAAAACATAAATATTATAAAAGACATAGTTTTAGAAAACTTACAAGATATGTGCGGAGGCGTTTGTTTGTGCAAGGGGATTCTGGGCGTCTTTATGAACAGTGGCTGGTACACTCATACTTTGATTATATAATGTATTTAGACATAAATAACAGATTTCTTTAAAGCATATGTTGCATTGTGATCTTTTCTCTATACTAGGGAAATATCCACAATTAAAGCATTTAATATAATTATTTCCTCGTCTATTTATCCAGTTATGTTTACATTCTTCTTCTTTATTCATATATGTATATGTTACTTTAGTGAGTTGACTATCCTCGTCATCACTATAAATCTTAAATTTTTCTAAGGCATTTATCAAAGCTTGTATTTCATAATCTAAACTGGTCCAATTTAGTCCTGTTTTGTTAAAGTTTCCGCTAGAGTATGCGCAAACTTTTTCACTATTTTTAGGTGGATATTTATCTGGTTTACAAAGAAGAACGGCTCCCCATCCTTCTTTACATCCATCTGTTTCTATTATTATGTAATCAGTGACTAGGGGTAATTCTAAAGGTTTAATCTTCTTAACTACCTCTTTAATTTCTTTTACTAATTTTATTTTTCTCCTTTTACTATTCATAGGTTGAAATTTGTAAAAAGTTTATTCCTAGGTTTTCCGGTAATGTTAACCGGCTTATTAGGTGATAGGTTTCGAGGCTATATAAACCTCAGTTCATTTCATTTGTAAAGCACGAGTCGAAAAAACCACGAGAGCAATTTAAATAAAAAGCAGTCTTTCCACGTAAGATGTTTCCAGCCTATATACCAAAATTACAAAAATACAAATAAATGATAAACACATTAATTAACATGATAAATCTAATGACCAGTAAATTCCAGCCTTTAATCCCAAAAATAATAATCATAGCATAATTGATCCCTTTTCTTCACCTAGAACTAATCCTAGACATAGTTAATAAACCACAGTCAAGTAAACCAACTTTGGATAACGACTTAGATAAAATAATTAGTGGAATTAATAAATTAAGTTTAGGTGAAGAAGCAAAACTTAAGCGAAAACCGTTACCATATTCACATTGGGTACCAAGAAAATGAATAATCAACAAGATAGAAGCTTTTTAGAAGAAGCCGAACATTACAAGAAGCTAGGAATTCAACTAGCAACATACAGGATCAAATCACAAAGATTTATGGATAACATATTCTTAAAATATGATTTTGCATGGTATACATAGATGACATTTTAGTAGCTAGTGAAACCATTAAAGAACATGAAAATCATTTAAAACAGGTGTTTAGCGAAATTAAAAATCATGGGATAGTAGTATCAAAAAAGAAAATGGAGCTCTTTAAAAGAAAAATATCCTTTTTAGGATTAGAAATAGGAAATGGTAAATATTTTTTGGTTATCTAACCATAATCTACATTGTAGATTAATCATATTTGTAATGTTTTTGGTTTGGATTAACGTATGTTCCGTAGACATATTAGTTAAATCTTCTTGTATTGAAGTTCTCCTAATTTTTTGTTTATTTTTGTACACTGTGTTTTCTATTCGTGAGACTCTATCCTCAATGTTTAACAGTTTTAAATTATGTAATTCATTTGTAGTTTCGTGTTTGTTTATTTTTTCTATAATCAGTTTTATATTGACTTCTTCTGAGGAATTGTTTTCTATAGTCATACTTTGATTATATAATGTATTTAGACATAATAACAGATTTCTTTAAAGCATATGTTGCATTGTGATCTTTTCTCTATACTAGGGAAATATCCACAATTAAAGCATTTAATATAATTATTTCCTCGTCTATTTATCCAGTTATGTTTACATTCTTCTTCTTTATTCATATATGTATGTTACTTTAGTGAGTTGACTATCCTCGTCATCACTATAAATACTGTAGACCGATTCATTATCTGAATTTGTCATTTCTAAGGGTTCTATTTTGTATTCGCCTAGTTGTTCTACTAAGTTACTTCTTTCTGTATTTTTGTTTTTATTGGGCATTTATTTGCTAAATGTTTTTCGTCGCCGCAAATAAAGCATTTACATTTTCTAGTTTGTGGTCTTTTAACATACCTATTACCTGTGTAGGGTTTTATATTCTTTTTTGTATGTAGTACTTTTTCTTATAAATTTCCTTGTTGGTTTATTATAATGACCGTAAGCCTGTGGTGTATATATAGCTGTTTTACAAAAGGCGTACGCACTCTTTTTTAATTGTTCTTGTAGGGTCTCTACTTGAAAACACCAATAAAATCATTACACATAAGATTTTGTGAGCAAGATTTTGTGACTTTTTTGTGCTCAAGTATTATTCTTCTCGCATTCCACGATCTATCCATCTTCGATCAACCCGACAAACCCTAACCCCCATTTAACTCCCACCCAAAAACTCTTTCCACAACCTGTGCCATCTCCACACCCAAGCACCGTCACCCCCAACCCCACCTCCGACAACTCCAACCACACATCCTCCTCAACCTTATATTTTCTCCTCTAATCGTCTACCCCTTGCTGATAACCTTCTCAAATTCTTATTTCGAAACATAACACTTATTTTGGGATGAATTAAAAAACACAAAACACTTAATATACACTTAATATAGGACATTGTAAATAATTATTAATCAGATGGAGCCCAAGGTCTTAGTAGCTGCAGTTGACTGGCCATTACATAAGCACACTAAAAAATATAGGCCTAATCTTGGACACATCTATTCAAGATTTATAATTATAAGTATTTTGTAACATACCCCTTAAGAGAAGGTGACGGTATAAACAAAGTGAGCAAAAAATTTGGTGTTTTTACAGAAGATATATTGGAAGCTAATCATTTGCAGCCCGATTCGACTATTTATCCAAACACAACTATTTTAGTACCCTTGAAATCAAAACCAAATATTAATGTTAATATTCCTGATTCCCAACCTCCTTCCCCTGGCTTTCTTCCAACAACTCCAGTTGAAAAAACTACGATGAGCTCGAAAATCAAGAAATTATACATTGCAGGATCAGTCATCGGGTTCTTTTTGGTGCTAGTGACCTTGATTGTATGTGGTTTATACATCAAAGCCTTGAAAAATTCCAAAAAACAAATCTTGATGATCCCTTCGACTCGCAGATCATCGTTCAATTCATGTTCAACGCCCCAGATTAGCTCCCCAAGATCAGGTCCAAGTCCAGTCACCAGAAGCTCCCACAGTTCATTATGTCTGTCTCCAGATCTCCTGGCGGGGATCAAATATTCCTTGTTTAATTTCAGCACAGAGGAGATTAAAAAAGCGACAAATGATTTCAGCCAAGAAAATCTACTAAGTGAAAGTGCAGTCTACAAAGGGTCGATCGAAAATGCGCAAGTGCTGATCAAACGGATGAGATTTGACGACATTCGACAAATCATTGACTTGCACAAGAATATTAATCACGTCAATATCATGAAATTACTCGGCGTTTGTTATGGAGATCAGAACGATTCATCTTGGTCTTATCTGGTTTTCGAATGTCCTACTAATGGATCCCTAAGGTCCTGTTTGGCTAATGCATTATCTAATCCTCTTAGATGGATTAAAAGAACTCAAATTGCTTTTGATATAGCAACAGGCCTTCATTACTTGCATTACAGCATGATTCCTCCTTATGTTCATACAGGGGTAAGCAGTACAAAGATTTTCATAACTCCAAAATGGAGGGCAAAATTGGAAGTTTCCGGGATTGCCCCTGCAGTGGGACCCACCTCCTCTTCTTCGAATGATTTCGAAAGTATTGATCTTCTCAAGGCTTTGGAAAAAGAGGATATTTTTGCATTTGGGGTTGTTCTGCTTGAGATTATATCGGGGAAAGAGGAAGGAGAGGGGAAGTTGTTGAGAGAATCGATCGGGTTTTTGGGAGGGGAAGGTAGTAGTGAAGGAGGTTGTTTTTGAGCAGTTGAGGAACTTCGTCGATCCATGCCTTAGAGATGATTATCCCTTAGCAGAGGCTTTATGTTTAGCAGTTCTGGCTAAAGCTTGTGTTGAAGATGATCCGTTGCATAGGCCGTCTATGGATGATATTATTAAAGTCCTCGCTAGAATGGTATGAATGTAAGAAATTCATAATATTTCAAGAAAAAATTTACTAGTCCATTCTGTTGATATGTACTTCTTCTTTTTTTATTAAGTATGCATAGCGGGAGTTCTTGTAGCACCATATGTTTCTTTTTTCTTTTTTTCTTTTTTAATTGAGATTTATTTTTGTAGCGTAAGAATGAGATCAAACTAGTTGTGATTGGAAATTTTTGATGAATGTTATAATATGAATATATGATGTTATTCTGCAGATACTAAAGTTTTCTGGTTTTCTATAAAGACCATCTTCAAGCAATGAAAAGATTGAGAGTCAAAGTCAATGCAGTTTCAGAAATGAATGTTTAAATCTCAATGTAGATTTTTTTATTGCATAATCTCTGCTAAAATAACAGAGATAAAAAAACGAACAAATACAGTAGAAAATTCAAAGTATAAGTATAATAAATTCTAATGAAGAAACTCAAATTCTGCAAATGATCTCAGTATTTCCCAATGTCGTTAGGTCGATAAAAGTTGATGGTCGCGTGTTTAATGGTTGTATCGGTCTTGCATTAGTTTCCGCCTCCTGCAAAAACGAATAATAATCGTCATTAATATAACATTTCTTTAAAGATACATTACGAAAAAAAAAAAATTCATTAGTTTAGAATACTACTCACATCATGAACAGCATCACGGATCAGCTTCATTTGTTCTCGTGAAACAGTTCTCACCTGATCATCGATATGATGTCGTAAATGTTAGACGAATTTTATTGAAGATTATGAAAATGATGTTGCACAAGAGGTAGGATTTGTACCTTTCTGACAATGGTCCAAGTGACATTTTGGGTACAAGGAGGAGTTGTCAGGGAGCCAATGTACCTGAAGTACTTTCTGCTACCTATTTTTATCTGTCTTGGGTCAATTATACCCACAATTTTTTCTACATCTTGTACATGAGTAAGTGCTTCTAAATGGTCTCCAATCTGCCGGAAATTAAGCAAAAATATTTGTATTAGTAGTTGTTGACAAATCAAATTGGACCATTTTCAAGTGGGAGAAGTGAGAAATAGTAGGAAATGTCCATGACACCATATTTTATGTCTTTACTTGAGTTTTTTTTAAAAAATATTTAACTATAAAAACAGTCAAGATGTTGTTCAGCGAAAGGTCGGGCCCACATAAAATTTTATATTAAACTCTACGGTATCTTATTCCGAAACCCATAAGTTATCATCAACAAGAGTACTATGTGGTTTGAGAGTCTAAAATGAGCAACTTCTTAGTTTTTTCTCAGGCTTGAATAAATAGAGTAAAGATTGTAATTTACCATTGACAAGAAGGAATCAGGGTGGCCAATCTTGTACAGTATTCCAAACCACAGAAATTTTCCCATCCGTACTCTGATGAACCATGTGAACCTCTAGCGCAAACCTGTTGTTTATGAAATTGAGTTGTCAGCATTTTTTTTAGAGTGTGTTTTGGAGGAAACTATAGTTCCGTCATAAGTTATAAAAAATCATGTTTTTAACCCTTAAACCCTAAACATGAAACCCTAAACCCTAAACATGAAACCCTATAAAAACATGACTTTTTATAACTTATGGAGGAACTAATTTCCCCCAAAATTTTTTTTTTTTTTTTTATATCAGAATTAGGGCGTATGCAGTCTAAATGTTATGAGATCAACGTCCGAGTTGATGTGAAAGTGGGGTCCAGGCAGAAAAATGTCTAAAATAATCCCGCGCGGGGATATGATGTTAGCTTTACCTCTTGCCATTGATACTGTGTTCAGAAGATGTGTGGCCAATGAACATGATTCAATCTATATTCAGTCCCATTTATATGAACATGGCCTGCACCACCTTCCCATTGCAACTGCACAATCCAATAAATATATAAATATATCAGCAATTTAACATATTTTGAAACAGACACAGACACAGAAAAAAGTGCGACATTTATTATGAAACAGATGGAGCAGATAGCGTACCATCATATCATGGCCTCTATTTATGAGAGTGGCATTGGAAGGTTTGTAATCTCTGTCAAGTCTTCCTAATATGGAGAGGAGGAAGGCACTACCATGATCGAGGTGAGCACCAGGACGACACCAAGGATGAGTTGAAGAACGGATACGGGGCTTGTATGCGCGTTGATCTCTAGGTGGGAGATTGTTGGAATAGAGGACCAAACCGGGACTAGACTTCGGAGCAAAAAGGAAGAAAATCGTCGGAGGGACTGTTGCTTTGGGCGGCCGCCCAAGGTGATGGTGGGCGACCGCCCACTTAATCAGACAATTCAATCCGGAGAGCAGTTTTATGGGCGACGCCCAGGACCGAAGTGGGGACCGCCCACTTGTCGGGAGAGGCAAAAAACTGGTTCGGATTTTAGGCCAATTTCGGGTTCCTTTGTCCATCTAGGGTTAGGTTTGTATTCCTGGGCACATATTTAAGTAAAGTTCCGCCCTAAACTCAAGCAATCAAGAAAAGACACAGAAATTGTTTACCCAGTTCGTCAAATGTTTTGACTACGTCTGGGGGCACTTCCAAGCCAGGATCTTGCACTATAATATGTTATCTTGAAGTTACAATGAGTTTAGGGGCGGAACTTTACTTAAATATGTGCCCAGGAATACAAACCTAACCCTAGATGGACAAAGGAACCCGAAAATTGGCCTAAAATCCGAACCAGTTTTGCCTCTCCCGACAAAGTGGGCGGTCGCCCACTTCGGTCCTGGGCGGTCGCCCATATAAAACTGCTCTCCGGATTGAACTGTCTGATTAAGGGGGCGGCCGCCCACCATCACCTGGGCGGGGCCGCCCAAAGCAACAGTCCCTCGACGATTTCTTCCTTTTTGCTCCGAAGTCTAGTCCGGGTGATCCTCTATTCCAACAATCTCCCACCTAGAGATCAACCGCGCATACAAGCCCTACGATTATCCGTTCTTCAATCATCCTTGGTGTCGTCCTGGTGCTCACCTCGATCATGTAGTGCCTTCCTCCTCTCATATTCTCCAAGCCAATTGAAGCTATGCATAGCTCAACTTTTCAAGGTTTACAACCTTGGTCAACATGTCAGCCGGTTCTCCGATCCCAAAATCTTCTCCAGCCTTAAGATCTTCCTCTCCAAGAGATGCCTGATGTAGTGAAACCTCAGCTCGATGTGCTCGTCCTAGAATGAAACGCGGATTCCTTGCTAGATGAATGCACTCTGACTGTCACTGTAGAGAGCATTTACCACTTCGCGTCTTCCCAAGTTCACCCAAGAAGTTCTGCAACATACCATCTTTACTTGCCTCTGTCACTGCCACATATTCTGCTCCGCAGTCGACTGAGCCACGATATTCTGCAATTTAGAAGCCCAGGAGATAGCCGTACCACCCAATGTGAAAAACATAACCCGTAGTACTTCTCCTCTTATCAAGATCACTGATGCCAAATCCGCATCCACATAACCCGCTAACACGACTTCCTTGCTTGAGAAACATAGAGCCTTACCAGCAGTACCATTTAAGTAACGCAGGATCCATTTAACCGCTTCCCAATGTTGCTTCCCAGGATTGCCCATGTACCGGCTGACTACCCCACCGCATGTGCAATATCCGTCCTGTACACACCATTGCATACATTAGACTCCCCACTGCCGAAGCATATGGAGGCCTATCCATCTTGTCACGCTCTTTCCTTGCCTTTAGGTGAGCCCTTTTGGATAGCTTGAAGTGCATACACAATGGTGTCCCTGTTGGCTTCGCCTCTTCCATGAAAAACCTTGCCAAGACTTTCTCAAACGTATTCTGCTGTGAAAGAACCAAAACTTACCCAAAACTCCCTATCCGGTCAATCCGCATGCCCAAGATTTTTCTGGCCTCCCCCAAATCCTTCATCTCGAACCGTTCTGACAACTGAGCCTTCAAATCTGTTTACTCTTATGCTAGAGCCCTCTATTAGCATGTCATCCACATATAACAGCAAGATTATATACATATCAGCAATTTAACATATTTTGAAACAGACACAGACACAGAAAAAAGTGCGACATTTATTATGAAACAGATGGAGCAGATAGCGTACCATCATATCATGGCCTCTATTTATGAGAGTGGCATTGGAAGGTTTGTAATCTCTGTCAAGTCTTCCTAATATGGAGAGGAGGAAGGCACTACCATGATCGAGGTGAGCACCAGGACGACACCAAGGATGAGTTGAAGAACGGATACGGGGCTTGTATGCGCGGTTGATCTCTAGGTGGGAGATTGTTGGAATAGAGGACCAACCGGGACTAGACTTCGGAGCAAAAAGGAAGAAAATCGTCGGAGGGACTGTTGCTTTGGGCGGCCGCCCAAGGTGATGGTGGGCGACCGCCCACTTAATCAGACAATTCAATCCGGAGAGCAGTTTTATGGGCGACCGCCCAGGACCGAAGTGGGCGACCGCCCACTTGTCGGGAGAGGCAAAAAACTGGTTCGGATTTTAGGCCAATTTTCGGGTTCCTTTGTCCATCTAGGGTTAGGTTTGTATTCCTGGGCACATATTTAAGTAAAGTTCCGCCCCTAAACTCAAGCAATCAAGAAAAGACACAGAAATTGTTTACCCAGTTCGTCAATATGTTTGACTACGTCTGGGGGCACTTCCAAGCCAGGATCTTGCACTATAATATGTTATCTTGAAGTTACAATGAGTTTAGGGGCGGAACTTTACTTAAATATGTGCCCAGGAATACAAACCTAACCCTAGATGGACAAAGGAACCCGAAAATTGGCCTAAAATCCGAACCAGTTTTTTGCCTCTCCCGACAAGTGGGCGGTCGCCCACTTCGGTCCTGGGCGGTCTCCCACTTCGGTCCTGGGCGGTCGCCCATAAAACTGCTCTCCGGATTGAACTGTCTGATTAAGTGGGCGGTCGCCCACCATCACCTTGGGCGGCCGCCCAAAGCAACAGTCCCTCCGACGATTTTCTTCCTTTTTGCTCTGAAGTCTAGTCCCGGTTGATCCTCTATTCCAACAATCTCCCACCTAGAGATCAACCGCGCATACAAGCCCCGTATCCGTTCTTCAACTCATCCTTGGTGTCGTCCTGGTGCTCACCTCGATCATGGTAGTGCCTTCCTCCTCTCATATTCTCCAAGCCCAATTGAAGCTATGCATAGCTTCAACTTTTCAAGGTTTACAACCTTGGTCAACATGTCAGCCGGGTTCTCCGATCCCAAATCTTCTCCAGCCTTAAGATCTTCCTCTCCAAGAGATGCCTGATGTAGTGAAACCTCAGCTCGATGTGCTTCGTCCTAGAATGAAACGCCGGATTCCTTGCTAGATGAATTGCACTCTGACTGTCACTGTAGAGAGCATTACCACTTCGCGTCTTCCCAAGTTCACCCAAGAAGTTCTGCAACCATACCATCTCTTTACTTGCCTCTGTCACTGCCACATATTCTGCTTCCGCAGTCGACTGAGCCACGATCTTCTGCAATTTAGAAGCCCAGGAGATAGCCGTACCACCCAATGTGAAAACATAACCCGTAGTACTTCTCCTCTTATCAAGATCACTTGATGCCAAATCCGCATCCACATAACCCGCTAACACGACTTCCTTGCTTGAGAAACATAGAGCCTTACCAGCAGTACCCTTTAAGTAACGCAGGATCCATTTAACCGCTTCCCAATGTTGCTTCCCAGGATTGCCCATGTACCGGCTGACTACTCCCACCGCATGTGCAATATCCGTCCTTGTACACACCATTGCATGTACACACCATTGCATACATTAGACCCCCACTGCCGAAGAATATGGAGTCCTCTCCATCTTGTCACGCTCTTCCTTGCCCTTAGGTGAGTCCTTTTCGGATAGCTTGAAGTGCATACCAATGGTGTCCCTGTTGGCTTCGCCTCTTCCATGAAAAACCTTGCCAAGACTTTCTCAACGTATTCTGCTTGTGAAAGAACCAACTTACCCAACTCCCTATTCCGGTCAATCGCATGCCCAAGATTTTTCTGGCCTCCCCAAATCCTTCATCTCGAACCGTTCTGACAACTGAGCCTTCATCTGTTTACCTCTCTACTGCTAGAGCCCTCTATTAGCATGTCATCCACATATAACAGCAAGATTATATACGCATTGTCCGTGTTCTTGAAGTAGCAACAGTGATCCGCCTCACATCTGACAAAGTTAATGTCATGCATGAATCCATCAAACTTCCTGTACCACTGCCTAGGAGCTTGTTTAAGGCCATACAAGCTCTTAGTCAACCTGCAAACCAGTTCCTCGTTACCCTTAGACAAATATCCCTCTGGTTGTCTCATGTAAATTTTCTTCCTCCAAATCCCCATGAAGGAAGGCCGTCTTTACACCCATTTGCTCCAGCAATAAGTTGTTCGCCACTACTAGCCCCAGAACCATTCTGATAGCGGTCATCTTCACAACAGGAGTGAATACCTCGGTGTAGTCAATACCGTACTTTTGCTGAAAGCCCTTTACAACCAACCTTGCCTTGTAACGTTTACTGCCGTTTGCCTCCTCCTTAATCCGGTAAACCCACTTGTTATGCAATGCCTTCTTCCCCTTAGGCAGTTTAATCAACTCCCAAGTTTTGTTGGCTTTCAATGAGTCCATCTCATCATCCATCGCAGCTTTCCACTTATCACAAAGTGCACTACGAACAGCCTCCGCATAACATTCCGGTTCACCACTATCTGTCAGCAACAAATAGTAATTTGAAGGAGTATACCTGTCAGGTGATCCACGCAACCTGCTGGATCTACGCAGCGGAATATCCGGTTCCGGAGTATGTGGTTCATCTTCAGTGACCCCCTGACCTTGGTCATCATGAACCGTCCTGCTCCCACCCGAGTCTGGAATATCCACCTCTACAACCTCCGGTTCCGAACTAATATCATCAGATGCCCCCTTTCTGTCCTTGTACAATACCTGTTCATTGAATACCACATCTCGACTACGACTAATTTTATGGTTTGGTCATCCCAAAACTTATACCCGAAGTCATCCCCACCATACCCAATAAACGTACATTTTACAGATTTTGCATCTAACTTAGTTCTATCAGCAAAATCAATATGAACATATGAAACGCAGCCAAATATGCGAAGAAAGGACAGATTTACCTGCTTGCCACTCCATGCTTCCTCTGGAATTCCATTCCCCAATGGTACCGATGGTCCCCTATTGATCAAGAAAGCCGCCGTGTCAACTGCATATGCCCAAAACGTTTTCGGAAGTCCACACTTCAACCTCATACTTCTAGCCCGCTCGTTCAATGTCCTGTTCATCCTCTCTGCAACCCCGTTGTGTTGTGGTGTACCCTTTGGAGTCTTCTCCATGCGAATGCCATTTGCTGCACAATATTCCTTGAACTCCCCGAGCTCATACTCCCCTCCGTTATCTGACCTCAAGCACTTAAGCTTAAGTCCCGTCTGATTCTCCACCAAGGCCCTCCATTTCTTAAACACCTCGAATGCCTCATCTTTGTGTTTCAAGAAATAAACCCAGACCTTCCTTGTTGAATCATCAATGAAGGTCATGTAATATGACGCACCACCCAGAGAAGTTACCGGAGATGGTCCCCACAAATCCGTGTGAACCAGTTCTAACTTTGCTTCCCTCAAAGCCCTACCTGTCCTCGAGAAATTACTTCTCGCCTGTTTGCCAAACACACAATCTTCGCAGATCCTCACGTCGACTGTCTTCAAACCCGGTAGTAGTCCCTTTGAACAAAGTATCTTCATCCCCTTCTCACTCATGTGACCCAATCGACAGTGCCACAAATCAGTATCACCCTTGGCTGACGCCACCGCGATACTATCCTTGGTGTTATTCGCCAAATACAGTGTCCCCTCCTTATCACCCCGAGCGATCTCACGATCCTCCTTAGTAATAACCCAGTTCCTGCAGCCGAATGTTACCTTGTAACCTTCTTCGTCCAACTGCCCAACTGATAATAGGTTCTTTTTCAAACCCGGAATGTGCCTGACCCCGTTCAGATGTAGGACCTTCCCGTCCGATGCTCCTATTCTGACATCCCCCTTCCCCTTGATTTCCAAAGGCTCGCCATCCGCCAGATAGACCTTACCGAAATCACCGGAAGTATAATTCTCCATCTCTTCTGCATGCCCGCAAGAGTGGAATGATGCCCCCGAATCCAGCACCCATGATTCTAGTGCACTACTAACACTTAGAACCAGTACATCATCACATTCGACTGTCACATTCACCGAATTGCCCCCACGATTGGGACAATCCTTTTTGTAGTGTCCTAACTCCTTGCAATGATAACACTGCACCGATCCTTTCGCAACCCTTGGTTTATCTCTGATCTCCACGGCCTTGCCCTTACCACCCACTACGTTTTCCCTTGATTCAGTTCTCCCCTTATTGCTAGTACCCGGCCTTCCCCTGCTAGTAGTAGCTAAGGCCGATCCCGAAGTAGACGATGTCCCCAACTTCTTCAAACGATTTTCCTCGCCCAACAAGAAATCCTTAACATCATCATACTTCAACTTGTTCTTACCCGCTGAAGCATTGATCGCTGTCACCGTACCACTCCAACTTCCTGGTAAAGACGCTAGCAGCAAGCACGCATGAACCTCATCATCAAACGTAATATCCAGCGCAGTCAATGAGTCTATAACATCCATAAACTCATCGATGTGCTTAGCTAAGGATCCTCTCTCTTGCATCTTGAGACTACCCATCTTGCGTATCAAATCAACTTTGTTTGCAGCAGATGGAGTTTCAAATCTCTCAGTAAGATAATCCAATAGCTCCTTTGTGGTCTTCGCCTTCTTGGTAGTCTTCGCGATCCACTTTGACAAAGTAGATCTAACCACCCCTAGGGCCTTCCGATCCATGAGATCCCAATTTTCTTGCTTTTCTCCTTCCGGTTTGACACCCTTTAGAGGCTTATAGAGATCTTTGTTGTACAAGAGATCCTCTATTTGCATCCTCCAAAACCCGTAGTCAGAACCATCAAATTCTCAACCGCCTGTTTGTCCTTGCCCATTCTTGATTGCTTGACAACACCCAATCGCTTGATAAACCAATCTTACGATTAACCCTGATCTCCAACCAGAGCTCTGATACCAGTTGTTGAGGATATGGCCCTCCACTACCCAAGCAAGTCACAAGAACAATAAAAGCACACAAACAAAGCACAAGAAATCAAAGCAAGAAAAGACACAGAAATTGTTTACCCAGTTCGTCAATATGTTTGACTACGTCTGGGGGAACTACCAAGCCAGGATCTTGCACTATAATATGTTATCTTGAAGTTACAATGAGTTTAGGGGCGGAACTTTACTTAAATATGTGCCCAAGAATACAAACCTAACCCTAGATGGACAAAGGAACCCGAAAATTGGCCTAAAATCCGAACCAGTTTTTTGCCTCTCCCGACAAGTGGGCAGTCGCCCACTTCGGTCCTGGGCGGTCGCCCATAAAACTGCTCTCCGGATTGAACTGTCTGATTAAGTGGGCGGTCGCCCACCATCACCTTGGGCGGCCGCCCAAAGCAACAGTCCCTCCGACGATTTTCTTCCTCTTTGCTCCGAAGTCTAGTCCCGGTTGGTCCTCTATTCCAACATATGGAAGTTGTGGTAACCCTTTCGTTCCTTAAATCAATAGGAGACTGCATGTCTCCATTGTTACACATACTCCAATCTGAATGAATTTCTCCCCAATGATCCGGCCCGTTCGGACTTTCCACATCGTAGCTGAATTCCCTCTCATCCTCTGCACGTACGTTACGTTAATCATCAAAAGCTTTAACAACACATTATATTTATATCAAATCTGAGATTAGAAATCAAGAAATAATTATGAACATCTTCGAAAACTCGGGTTTTTATGGGTGGAAATGCCTTAATCAGACTTACCAACTTCTTGGCAATGTGCAACAGAAAGGAGAAGAAGAAGGGTAATGAAGAACCCAAAACACAAGTTGTACTCTCTTTGCATTTTCATCTTGTTTTTAATTTTAGCTAAAAGAATCAATGTTTATTTCTGATGAAATGAAACCCATAGTATAAGGTTATTTATAGTGTTTGGCCAGACGGCTTGAAAATGAGTGTGAAAGTGAAATTTTAATTACGAGTCATTTGACCAGGCATTTTATGTTTTTGTGTTTGTTTTTTTCTTTCTAAAAAGTAAGTACTCCCTCCGTCCCATTTTAAATTTCAAAAATTTCCTTTTTGGATGTCCCATTTTAAACTTCAAAACCTAAAAAAAAGAAAAGTTTTTATACTTCTTTATTTGTGGGCCGTACATGTCATACTTACAACAATTACCCACTGACTATTTCATACCCCATTTTCTCCCTTTCCTACCAAATCATATACACACACAACACATCACTTTTTTCTTAATTCTTGAACCCAATTTTTTTTTGAAGTTTAAATTGGGATGGAAGGAGTATTTACTCGTCCATCCGTCCGTTCATCCCATAAGAAAAGAAATTAAGTTTTGCGTTTTTAAATTAGAAAAAATGTTTCATTGCAGTTTTGATATTAACACAATAAATATACATTAGTATTATTACATAGTATTATTACAGTTTGATAAGTCAATTATAATAATTATTATTTAAAGGAAGAGAATTAAATAATAAAATATGATTAAAATTTGTGTGTGAAACGGTCTCACACATGAGATATGTCTCGTTGAGAGAGTAAATGATTTGCCTAGGACCGAAGCAGGACAAACTCATTTCCTTTCTCATTAATACTCGTCTCACGTGTAACACCGTCACACACAAACAAAGACTTCGTCGTAAAATATAGCATCAAAGTTTGACGTCTTGAACACATTTGAAGAAAATTGAAGGCCAAAACATCATTTGGTGGTTGACACGGAGATTTTGTACTGTGCTATTTTTCCTCTCCTGCTTTGAAACGTGTTCAAATGTTTTTCTTTCACTTTCAAATTGAAATTCTAACAGTCAAAATATATGTGAAAAAGGTGTTGAACATGTTTTATTTCTACACAAGTCAGAAAAGATATTGATTAAAAAAGGTCTAGAAGAAAAGAAAATTTACCATTCTCCATCAAGACTTATTCATGATCTCAATTTTAACGTCTGTAAACAAAAAAAGACTTCGTCAGTCAAATATAGCATCAATTTAATTTGTACCTAATTAACAAATGAGAAAATTGAAGTGCTATAGCAGCAGCATGTAGGTGGTTGTCACGGATGATTGGGTCAGCCCGGCCCGCCAAGAATAAAGGTGAGTTGGGCTAAATTACTAACCCAAATACAAGTGGGCCATTTTGGGTCGCGGGCCAAACGGATTTGGGGCGGGCCAGCCCAATTTTTTTTTTATTATATTTATTTTTCCCCTTTTCGTTTGCCATCTATCGATGTCGTTTAGTGAATAGTGAACGTGTGCGGTGTGCTAATGAACGAAGAATATGAGAGATTGTGGTACTTTACTTGTTCTTTCCATTTGTGTGGTCAAGTTGTATAAGTCAATTTTTATGTCACGACTCATAAGCAGTAACTATATTCTGTTTGTTTGATTTTTGTCTGTCTTAAAAATAAGCGGGTGTTGCTTTGATTAATCATTTCCTTTAATGATATTCATAGCAAAAAAAAAAAAAAAAAAAAGAGCAGGTCACCAACGCACGTGATCCCGTTATTATCTTTATTGTAGTAGCTATTATCGTTATTTATATTTATCGTAGAAACAAGAACTTTGAAATGTTTTTGGGAGAGTTAGACAGTCTTCGAGGAGTTTTTTATTGGGAGCCATTGTCTTTAAACTTAAACATACTTTAATTACTTTGTTTTTACCTTGCTCAATCCTTGAGTGATATTCACAAATAAATAAAAAAAAAAAGAAAACCTATTGTACTCTTAGCCCATCTGACCCGCCTGGCCCACTAACCTAAGGTGGGTTGAGATTCAATTTTCCCAGCCCGCTAAGAATTTGGGCCAGCCCGCCCCGCCCCATTTAGTGGTGGTCTGTGGTGGGTTGGGCCCGCCCCAACCCGCTAACCTATATTGACAGCTCTACCTGTAGCTAATGTATAAGATGTGACTCATTTCATGATATCAAACAATTAACTTTTACAACCCAACAATAAAGTGAATATTAACATATTTCGAATAATTGATTACAGCGATCTGAAATAAAAAAGGGTTTCATTTCCCAACTATAATATAGAAGAAAAGATTTGAATGCACTGACCATGTCAATTAATTGGTTAAAAGTAGAAAAGTGCTTTAACTAATTTGATTTCAACCGAGTTTTCAGATTTTAACAAATTTAAATCAGATTATTTTTTTTGGGAGCAGGTAATGTTAGGTTATAGTATGATGGATTAATTTAAACTTTTTTTGGGTTAGGAATTATGGAGCTAAGAATTTTCTTTCTATAGATGCACAAGGCTGCTTTCTTTTAAATAATCTGCATTTTGGAAGTATTATTTACCTTTTGAAAAAAAAATAAAAAATCTCACTCCCTCTTTCTGAGAAGGAAGGATTTCTTAATGGACCATTTACTTAATTTTTTTAGATAGTCTTATAACAAGTTTTTTTTTTTATTGCATAATCTCTTCTAATATAATAGATATAAAAATAAATAAAAAATACAGTAGAAAATTCAAAGTACAAGTATAATAAACTCAATGGAGAAAATCAAAATGCTGCAAATCAGTAGTTCCCTTCAATGTCACAATGGCCTTTTCTTCTTGAACTCATTCTTGCTAGGCGATTTCACAAGTTTTTTTTTTTTTTTTTTTTTTTTCACAAATAAGTTACTCGCTCCGTCCTAAAATGTTCGTAAATTTTTCGCCGTTATTACGATGTGAGCAATAATTTAAAGTTGACACAATTATACTAGTGAAAATCTAAAACTTGTTATTGACACACCATCAACAATAATATCAATAACAAGTTTTAGTTTTTCATTAGGATAATTTAATCAGTTTAAAATCATTGCTCAAAGTTCATTTGTAATAAGGTAAAAAAAATGTGTGAAGATCATTTATTTTGGGACAGAGTGAGTAGTATATAATGGAATGAGAATGTATACATGAAGACTCCTTAAATACATTATGCTTGAATCTTGGTGGCTGCAATATCTTCCACAGATGACATGACATTATACCTTTTAAGGAAGACTTCCTGTACACGAGTGGGGAAAATATAGAAATATACTCTGTAATTAGTTTAAGGATGTGGATATGCATTTATACAAGTTAATTGTCATATTAACTCATGTACTCAAAAATAATGTGTGGAAATTCGGCCATCGTTATCTTTCCGTCCAAAACTGATGAAGAACGAAATCGTCAACCAGCACCACTAACCCAGGCGGACCTCCAGAACGATCCGGTCGGACCTGTCTTAGCGCGGCCGTGCAGGATTAAAGACTCGACCGTGCCGAAAAGGAGTTGAGGGACGGCAGCTTGCGTAGAGAATTGCACGATCGTGCCATTTCCAAAGCACGGTCGTGCCCGCGTGATTTTCAGAAAACGGGATTTCCGTTTCTTTCCAGTTTTTGATTAAACTTATTCCTTAATTGTTTTAGTTTGTTTCCTTTTTTAATTAGGACTTCTTTATTTGTTGATAGGGTATAAAACTATTTTCCTTTTCATTGTATTGAACAAGTTGATTATTATTAATTTCAGAATTGCTTTGCAATTGTTTCTCTTCTTCTTTAACCTCCTTTATTTCTTATTCAAGAATTTCTTTGAAATTCTTCTTGGGAATTTTATTCCTTGCAGATTAATTGATTTCGATCAATTAATAGTTATCTTTCTGTTGCGTCTTTACATCAGTTGGTATCAGAAAAGGACGATTCTTGGACGATGGCTAATGATGGAGGAAACAACGAGGACACACAAACCATGAATGCTACACATTTGTTGGAGCAACAAGCAACGCGACAAGATGCGATTTTGACGGTGTTGGAGCGATTAGCGATCGGCGGTGGTGGTGATGTCAACCCCGGAAACCGAAATGGTGCGCGTGAGGAAGATCTCCGTCACGTTGATCTGTACGGTCCGTAATAATCGTGATGAGGGGGTCATGGGATCACCGCCCTAAAATTCGGGCAGATATTCCATCGTTTAACGGTGATTTATCGGTTGAAGATTTTATGGATTGGCTTGCAGCGGTGACAAGAAAGAGGAAGACGAAGGAGGAAGAAGTTTGTTATGATCCTAATCTTGAATACGAAGATGATGGTGATGATCATGCGTCATATGTGGTTCGTAAGCTCATGTTGACTACTCCAACCGAGGAAATCGACCCTCAACGACACAATATTTGTCGCACCAAAGGAAAGGTACATAATTTTTCTTCTACATTTATTGTTGATAGTGGTAGTAGTGAAAATTTAGTGTCTCGTGGATTGATTGATAAGTTGAAACTTGAGGTTCGCAAACATCATACTCCTTACTCTGTGGGGTGGATTAGTAATGTTGGCAATATCAATGTGCATGAACAATGTCTTCTTTCTATTTCTATTGGTAGTTATAAGGATGATATTTTATGTGATATTGTTGATATGAATGCATGCCATGTTTTGTTGGGTAGACCTTGGCAGTTTGACCTTGGTGTTCTTTATGATGGGAAAGAAAATTGTATCTGTTTTAAGAAAGATGGGGTTCGTTTTCGTTTCTCTGCTTTAAATGATCCTACTACTCCAAAAACGGGGACGGGGAAATCTCTTGTTTCTTTATGCACGGTGAATGATTTTGCTAAAGACCTCTTGGAGGATCCTTTTGTTCTAGTTGTGGTTAGTCAAGGTATTGGTGGTAAAGTTGAGTTGGTTCCTAAATCCCTACATGACTTGTTGGATGAATTTTCGTGATATTATGCCTGATGACTTGCCTCCTGGATTGCCTTCTTTGAGGGATATCCAACATCATATTGATTTAGTGCCGGGTGCTTCTTTGCCTAATCTTCCGCATTATCGAATGAGCCCTGCTGAACATGATATTCTACGTGCACAAGTGGAGGACTTGTTGGCCAAAGGTTATGTTCAGGAAAGCATGAGTCCCTGTGCTGTTCCGGCCCTTCTGGTTCCTAAGAAGGATGGCACTTGGCATATGTGCGTGGATAGTAGGGCAATTAACAAAATCACCGTGAAGTATCGCTTCCCTATTCCTCGTTTAGATGACATGCTGGATATGCTTCGTGGTTCCAAGGTGTTTTCTAAAATTGATTTCAAGAGTGGTTATCATCAAGTCCGTGTTAGGCCTGGGGATGAATGGAAGACCGCTTTCAAAACAAAGGAGGGATTGTATGAATGGTTGGTGATGCCGTTTGGGTTGTAAAATGCTCCTCCTAGTACTTTTATGCAATTAATGTATCAAGTCTTAAAGCCCTTTCATGGTAAATTCTTAGTGGTTTATTTTGATGATATATTGCTCTATAGCACTTCAGATGAGGAGCATCTTGAGCACCTTCGCTTGGTGTTGCAAGCTTTAAAAGATAATCAGTTGTTTGTTAACTTTAAGAAGTGTTGTTTCATGTTGAAGAAATTGGTGTTCTTGGGTTATGTGGTTTCTGAAGATGGTATTCAAGTAGATGAAGACAAAGTTCATGCTATTCGGGAGTGCCTCTTCCGAAGACTGTTAGTGAGGTACGGAGTTTTCATGGTCTTGCTACTTTTTATCGTCGTTTTATTCGTAATTTTAGTACTATTATGGCTCCCATTACTGAATGCTTGAAGAAGGGGAAGTTTGATTGGGGTGATGAGGCAACTACTAGTTTTGCCTTAATTAGGGAGAAATTGACTAGTGCTCATTTGCTAGTTTTACCCGACTTTTCCAAACCTTTTGAATTAGAGACAGATTCTTCTGTGGTTGGAATTGGGGCTGTTTTACTTCAAGGGAAAAAACCGGTGGCTTTTATGAGTCAAAAATTGGAGGAGTCAAAGCGGAAGTGGACTACTTATAAGCTTGAATTTTATGCTATGGTGCAAGCTATCAAGCATTGGGAGCTATATTTACTTCATAAGGAGTTTATTTTTCATACTGATCATGAAGCTTTGAAGTATATGAATGGTAAGAAGCCTCTTAATAGGATGGATGCTAGATGGGTTGCTTATTTGCAACAATTCACTTTTGTTATTCAACACAAGAGTGGCCAACATAATAAGGTGGCGGATGCTTTGAGTCGTAAGGCTACCACCTTGGTGCTTATGCGTAATGAAGTTGTGGGTTTTGATTGCTTGAAATACCTTTATGCGCATGATGATGATTTTGCTAGTGAATGGGCTAAGTGCCAAGATGGGCATCCAGTGGGTCTATTTTTATTGCAGGAGGGGTTCTTGTTTTACATGGATAGATTATACATTCCTCAAGGTTCGATTCGTGAAAGCCTTATTTTGGAGGTGCATAAAGTGGGACATTATGGTCAAGACAAGACAGTTGAGTTGGTTGCGAAGAAGTATTATTGGCCTCAACTTCGTCGGGATACGCATACGGTTGTTCGGAAGTGTATGGTTTGCCAAGAGTTTAAGGGACTTCACAAAACACGGGTTTGTATACTCCTCTTCCTATTCCGGAAGGTCCGTGGGAGGATATTTCTATGGATTTTGTGCTTGGTTTGCCCCAGACTCAAAGGTCCAATGATTCGATGTTTGTCGTGGTGGATCGTTTTTCAAAGATGGCTCACTTCATTCCTTGTAGAAAAACCATGATGCTACTCACATTGCAGGTTTGTTCTTCAAGGAAGTTGTTCGCTTACATGGCATTCCTAAGTCTATCACATCGGATCGGGATACTAAGTTTCTCAGTCATTTTTGGCTTACTCTTTGGCGTTTTTTTGATACTGAGTTAAACTTTAGTAGTTCGTTTCACCCACAGTCGGATGGGCAAACGGAGGTAGTTAATAGGACGATGGGTTCTATGATTTGTTATTTGTGTGGGAAACTTCCAAAGAAGTGGGATTTGGCTCTATCTACTGCTGAGTTTGATTTTAATAACATGGTCAATCGCACTACGAAGAAGTCTCCGTTTGAAATAGTGTACCAACGGCCCCCTAAGCATACTCTTGATTTGGTTCCTTTGCCAAAAATTCCGGGTTATAGTGTCGCTGGTGAACACATGGCGGAGTTAATTGATACGGTTCAACAGGAAGTACGAGATAATCTTGAAGCCTCTAATGCTAAGTACAAGTTGTTGGCGGATAAGAAGCGTCGTTTGAATGTATTTTCTGTGGGCAACTTGGTCATGGTTCATTTGCGCAAGGAGCGGGTTCTTCAAGGTACGTATCACAAGTTGTATTCCAAGAAAATTGGTCTGTGCAAGATTTTGAGGAAGATTAATGACAATGCATATGTTGTGGATTTACCGGATGAGTGGCATATTTCTCCTACTTTTAATGTGTCGGATCTGATTCGATTTCACCCGGATGAGCCTCTTTATGTTGATGTGGATTCGGGGACGAATCCATTTAAAGTGGGGGAGCATGATGAAGAACGAAATCGTCAAGCAGCAGCACTAACCCGGGCGGACCTCCAGAACGATCCGGTCGGACCTGTCTTAGCGCGTCCGTGCAGGATTAAAGACTCGACCGTGCCGAAAAGGAGTTGAGGGACGGCAGCTTGCGTAGAGAATTGCACGATCGTGCCATTTCCAAAGCACGGTCGTGCCCGGGTGATTTTCAGAAAACGGGATTTCCGTTTATTTCCAGTTTTTGATTAAACTTATTCCTTAATTGTTTTTGTTTGTTTCCTTTTTCAATTAGGACTTCTTTATTTGTTGCTAGGGTATAAAACTATTTTCCTTTTCATTGTATTGAACAAGTTGATTATTATTAATTTCAGAATTGCTTTGCAATTGTTTATCTCTTCTTCTTTAACCTCCTTATTTCTTATTCAAGAATTTCTTTGAAATTATTCTTGGGAATTTTATTCCTTGCAGATTAATTGATTTCGATCAATTAATTATTATCTTTCCGCTGCGTCTTTACATCAAAAACATAACAAAAATGCTAACTAGGTGTATGAGTTGGATATTTGAAATATAGATTAGTTGGAATTTGCTGACTAGGAAGTGATGAATTTGGCGTAGACAAGGATGAACAAGAAATGAAACTTCATTTTTATAAAATAAACAATTCTTAAACTTCTATTCTTGATGAATAAAAGGATTACAAGACTCCTCTATTTATACTAGATCTACTACCTAGAAATAAGGAAACCTATTTTATCTAGGAAACAATATAATTTAAACTAGGAAGGGATACACTTAATCAAAATATGATCAACCGAATATCTTGGAGATATAGGGAGATCATCATATCCTCCTACGAGATATTGGTGATCTCATACATGATCTCCTACACTCCCCCTCAAGTTGGCGCGTGAAGGATACAAACGCCCAACTTGAAACTTAAAAAAAAAACTCAATCATTCCAACCAGAGACCTCTGTTCGCCTGCGCCTTATCTACAAGGTGTCTCATAATCTGTGTCGCCCTTTCACATCTTCTTACTTCCTTCGAATAACAATTTCCCACATATTGGAACATCTTTCCACATCACGTACACTTGGGATTCTATGTTTGCAGAACTGATTGGACACTTGACTAAACAACCGACTGCACAACTGTCTCAACAACTGGTCCCACAACTGGTTGACGGCTACATACCGGTGTAGATACCCCGGGAAACCACAACTTGGCTAGAGCGGTGAATTATCCTAGGATGTCTAACTTGTTTTAGATTGTTTAGAGTCGCCACCTATGTTTTTAAAGGAACATAAGAAAAACCTAGAAATAGCCTAATTTATGTACAAAACCAGAGATTCGGGAGAGAAGGGTTCGGGGGTTAGGTGACGGAGTGGGAACTACTTAAACACCCACTCCGCCCCGCTTACGCGGGTCTTGCTACTATTGGTGTTCTAATATTTACATGTCCTTCAATTAATTAAATAGAAATGTGCTAACAATTGTGATGAGAAGAAAAGGGGAAATAAAGGGGAAATAAAATAGAATTGTTTTATTTATTTAATGATAAAGATTACATGTAACAAGTAATGTTAAAGAATTACATTAAGAGATGAAGAGAAATTAACATGGTGAATTAAAGTTAAGATTAAAATGTAGGGAGATAACCTTAACTAACTTCAATATGTGAAGTAGTCATGTTGGTCATGTCCCATTAATGGGGATTGCATACATCAAGAAGAAGAAAACAAAGGAAGAAAATGGAGTTGTACCTTGAGAAAAAGGACTTGGAACCTTGACTTGAAAGTGTTGTTGTTGTAATGAAATTGTTGTAGAACAATTTGTTGTATAGAAACTCTTGTTGGAGAATTTGTGTAGAGAATTGTGTATAGTGTAGGTGTAGTGAAAATGTGAGATTAAGGTCCAAAGAGTGTAAAAAGAGTCCCTTTCTAAGGTAGAAGATGATGGTTTTTATAGGTAAAAAAGAGAGGGAAATGATGGAGGGAAATTGGTCAATCCATGTGAGATGGAATTGACCAATCAAAAATAAGATAAATAAAATAATTAATAAAAGGAAATAAAAGAAAATCAAATGAAATAAAGATGAAATATTTAGTTTTTGGAAGAAGGCTAGAATATTGGGATTGGAGGTTACAAAACTAGGGGGGATGAATGTGGATGAGAAAAGAAGTCTTTTGTGATCAAGAAAGAGATGTTGCAAATAAGAAAATGGAGGGAAATAAGGTGCAATCCGTTACTGTCAAAATGGGAAGCGCGCGAGTCCCGCATTTGGGGCGAGACGCGCGCGCAGCCCGTTAACAGTTCCGGAAGCGCCCGCTGCAGAAAAGGACAGAATGACAGAATGACCCTAAAAGTTAACTCTGTTATGCAGTTTAGTCCAAAACTAACGGAATCAGTTAGGAACTTAACCGAAGTAACAGAAATTAACAAAAATGAGTTAAATAAAAATACTTTGTATGCAATCAAAGTGAGAGGTCCAAGGCGGGGTGTCTACAGAGCCCCTCGGCGACGTGGATTGCAAAGCAAAACGCGTCGACGAAAGTAAAAACACCCGCCGAGGACATCGACAAAAAAAAGAAAGAAAAGAAAGCAAAGACTCGATGAAAGCAGTAATTTGAAATTGATAGAGATAGGGGTGCGCTCCCTGTGTGAACGTCTTTTGTTGATAGAGGGGGGGTGGCATGATCCGTTGGTAAACCTACCGGCTGAATCCGTTGAGTGAGGCCGTTAGTGAACCTTTGAATGAGGCCGTTAGTGAACCTTTGAGGAAGCCGTTAGTGAACCTTGAGGCCGTTAGTGAACCTTTGAGGAGGCCGTTAGTGAACCTTCGAGTGAGGCCGTTAGTGAACCTTGAGGCCGTTAGTGAACCTTGAGGCCGTTAGTGAACCTTTGAAGAGGCCGTTAGTGAACCTTTGAGGAGGCCGTTAGTGAACCTTTGAATGAGGCCGTTAGTGAACCTTTAAGGAGGCCGTTAGTGAACCTTTGAGGAGGCCGTTAGTGAACCTTGAGGCTGTTAGTGAACCTTGAGGCCGTTAGTGAACCTTTGAAGAGGCCGTTAGTGAACCTTTGAGGAGGCCGTTAGTGAACCTTTGAGGAGGCCGTTAGTGAACCTTTTGACGAATCCGTTAGTGAAATCCGTTGATGAGGCCGTTAGTGAACCTTCGAGGCCGTTAGTGAACCTTTGTTGACGAATCCGTTAGTGAAATCCATTGATGAGGCCGTTAGTGAACCTTCGAGGCCGTTAGTGAACCTTTGTTGTCGAATCCGTTAGTGAAATCCGTTGATGAGGCCGTTAGTGAACCTTTGACGAATTGCTGCTTTGAAGCCGTGTGCTGTTTGGCGTTGCAGTTGACTTTTGCGGGGATGCGGGCATGGTTGACTGTGGACCATTTTCTGCTGGGGATGAAGTGCCTCGAGTTGCAGATGCTGATTGACTTTGCGGTGGTACCTGTTATGTGCTTTGCAGGTATATGTGCTAGTGCAAGAAGATGCATGAAGTGTGAAATGAAGAGAGAAATTGTGCTCGTGGTGCAATGTGATTTGAAAGCAGTTTTGCATGAGAGAGAGATTTGCAAGAATGAAGAAATTGCTTTTGTGTGCTGTGTGATTTTGAGGAAAGTATTAATGAATGATGTTCATACCTTCACTTACCATGGCCCCTTGATTCGGGATGGAGATGGATTTTTGATGTCCGCGGAGGATGCTTTGATGGAGAATGTCCATTCTTTGGATGTTGATGAGAGAACGCTCTTGATGATGGGTTGGCGAGATGGTACTCTGGATGATGGGTTGGTCGTGCCAAAGGCCGCCTACGTATCCCTTGAAGGGAATCAGACCAGCGTAGTTCAGAACTCTGGGGAAGAAGCTATGGAGCAAGGCAAAGTAAAGCACATACTTTTGCACATAGAAGGAGAAAAAGAAAAAGAAAAATCTTTTTTTTTTTTTTTTTTTTTTTTTAGTTCGTGGGTGAACCATTTTAATCATTGTGTGCTTATGAAGCCAACCCAAGATCAAGTCATGTTCAGTCGAAGTCCGGATTGCCTCGCTTGAATTCTGTTGTTGCCGGTGTGCCCAACGAAGATTGATGTCTAGCCCCAAGAGATTTGTCAATTATGGGGCTTCAAAAGACTTTTGATGCCGAGATGAGGGGTCGCTGATTGTGAAGCCCCTAGATCGCCTTTGATGCCAAATTTGGAGTGAGTTGCATAGCCCCAAGATAAATCAGCTCTTTGGTCCACTCAAATGAATCGTCTTTTGTTGTTGACGTGAGCAGGCTCCAAGCTTCGAGAGATTGCTAAGCCCCAAATGTCATGGACTTGTTGCTTGCGGGCTTGGAGATGGTGAAATGTGAAGACCTTTCATTGTAAAGTTCCCAAATTATCTTGTGATCAGCTCGGCATTGAGTGCGGATGTATCGTCGGGTAGAATTCTTGATAGAGATCCCCTTCTTGCTCTTACTGGAGAGATGAATGGCCTCATTGTGGTTGATACCCCAAATGGCGGAGGGCTTATGTCAAAAGATGCAGTAATGTCTTGCGGTGCCGTCGAGGTCGCGGATGATAAGGTCTTGGTGTGATAAAGTCCCAAATGAGTATGCTTGCTTGACTCTTCTTGAGTTGAACTAATGACGGATCTTCGGATACGACTAGTGCTGTGGCCCAACTTTATCTGAGCTGCACCTTGTGCTTTTGATCTTGGAGAAGGGGGTGCTGAATTGCAGAAACATTGGGATTGGCCGTGGAATTTCCCGCTATAACCCTGTTTTGATTAGAGTTTAGCATATTGAATCTTTTTCCTTTTCTCTAAGACTTCCTTCAAAATCTCGCTGAAAGTTCTAACAAAAATCATCAACTTCATTCATAACATCGGAGTCTTCATTTAAAACCAAGAGGCCTTTGACTTGAAGTGTTGAGAGATCCTTTGAAGCTTGATTGTTCTCATGGAGCCATAAGACTACTCCACATTGCACTTGCTCGAGTATTGTTGCCCAAAAGACTGTCGGTCGCGAAGCCCTAATACTGCCCTTTGCTTGAATTACTGTAATGCCGTAGCCCAAAATATTGTAGATTGCGAAGCCCGTTGAGACCTTCGGTGCCGAATTGAGGAAGCTTCTAATGTTTCACATGACTTGGCTGGGGATACTGCTGGGGAGTTAATTGCTCTTTGCCGAGGGAGCCTTTAAGACTTGACCGTAGCCCCTAGGGTGCCATCATTGATTGCGAGAAAGGTCCACCCTTGATTGGGAAAACGAGCACGGGCACACATGACAAGAGGGCTTTTTGACATCCCTTTTGAGGGACTTTGAGGATAGTCTCACACATCTTTCTTGAGCATAGCCCCTAGGGCGTATTGATTGCCAAATGAAGCAAAAGAATCCCTTGTTCTTGAGTCACATAGCCCCTAGGGCGTCATCATTTGTTGAGCAAAGCAAGAGTGACTCGTCCTCGTGTGAGGGAATAAACATGAGAGGATATGGCAAGAGCTACTCCATTTCTCAGGAGCCTTTCGGCGTACTTTAGAAGCACATACTTGAAGAAGCTTTGAAAACTGAGACACATGTTGTTGCTATTTGCTGCCCAAGCCAATTGTCTAGCTAGGGGTTATTTGTGCAACCTCGTGCCCTTTTGTGATGGGCTCGTTCTCGGATGGGTCTTGGTTACCACGGGCCTTCTTTTCATGAACCCAAGAATGCACACTGCTGGGGAATGATGCCGATAACCCAAGACAACCTTTGATGGTGCTATATCTTGTCGAGCCTTTTGCAATCCCAAAGTTGACTCGGTGGGGAATTGACTTGCTGAGGAGATTCAATGTAGAACTTGTCTTCTTTAGAGGCCGGGGATCTCCATTTCTCTTTCCCTTCTCTCTCTCACTCTCTCATTTTTTTTTTATGACGCACCCTGTTTTTTGCCTAGACCGCCCTTTCGGGTTTTCAATCTAGCGGGCATCTCTTTTGCGTCTTCATTTTTGACTCGATTAATGAGGAAGTGTGCATTGACTCTAGCTGAGGATGAGAGACATGTGATTTTGCGGTGAAAACCTTTTGTCACTAAAGATGAGTGACATTGACTCGACTAGGGAAGTGTCCCTAGTATTGACATGTATTTTTTTTTATTGAATTGAATGACTCACGAAGGCAAGTAACTCATTAAGAGAGAAGAAAATGAAAGCCCCAATTTGATTGCAAGAAATTGGGAGTATGCAGAAAGAATAGAAGTCCCTAGACTCGACAAGGAACGCGAAATGATTCCAAATCTAAGAAAGTTGTTCAATCTTTTGGTGATTAATTCATTGGCAAATGAATCGTACAAAGATGTCTTGATAAGTTCGAGATGAAGGTCGATCACCATAACGCGCTAGGGCTAAACATATCTTCTTTCTTGCATGAGACCGGACCCGAAGGTTGCCTACGTTCCTCCAGTGTAGAGGCTCAGGTCACCGTAGTTCTTGTGAATTCTCCATTCTTTGGGATGGAATTGTTGCTTCGTCATGTAGCTTCGTCCTCCTTTGGTGGATGGAATGATGAGGATTTCAGCCTAGCGAGTTTTTTTTTTTTTTTTTTTTTTTTTTTTATTTATCCCCTTTTGAAAACTTTGCTTCATGATTGTTGCTCCACCTTTCTTTGTCTTGATTTTGTCATTGTTGATGTCTTCGTTGTTGATGTTGGCGTCGATGTTTAGCCCCTAGGCGTTCAAGTGATGGCCTTGTTCTAAAACTTGTTTAGACATCTTTTCATCATTTTGCCAAGAATTAGATTGAACAACTTGGAAGAGTGTATAAGGACAAGAACGACTTTTATTTGATAAGAAGACTCGACACTTAACATGGGACGAGAGAAAACATTAATGCACACTAAAGAGGACTTTGACCCTTTTTTTTATTTTTTTATTCCTATTACTAGGTAGAGAAAGAGAAACGGAGATTGTTGCCGTCATCCCCCATGTCGTTGTAGTCTCATTGTCGCTGTAGTCTTCCATGTCACTACATTCTTCCATGTCATTGCTTGAGAACCCTTTGTCGTTGAAGCTTGTGTCATAGGAGGACTCGGCCACTTCTCGGAGCAAATTGTCAATTCTAACCCCCGCATCATACATGCTTGAAAAATCGGAGTGAAAAGCCCACTAAGATGAGTGCGGTAGTCCATTTTCAAACACTTCAAGAAGATGTCCATTTGTTCCTTCTTGGAAGGCCTATCAACCATCTCGGCTAGCTTGTCATTCCAACGGCGATAGAAGTCCCCAAATGATTCATCACCCATTTGCACGGTGCTCTCCAATTCTTTCTTGGTGGGGCGGAATATGGAGTTGCCTTGATATTGTGACTTGAAGGTAAGCATAGCGATATCCCAATTGAGGCGGGTGGAAACTGGAAGACCCATATACCAATCTTTTGCGACCCCCTTGAGAGTAAGCGGGAAGCATTGTGCCATTATTTGAGGAGACACTTTCTTTGGTAGCATGGACCAAATGTAGGAGTCAACATGAGCGTCGGGGCAAGAGTTGCCGTTGAACTTGCCAATATCGGGCATCTTGAACTTTTCAGGAAGATCCTCCATTGTGTTCATGAGGAGAGAAGCTTGATGAAGATCGGTGCTTGGGCCCTTGTGCAAATTTAGCCCACTAAGCCTTTGGTCAATGTAGGACATGAGAGTTTTGACCAAACGGGTATCAATGCTTTGGACCTTTCTTTCACTCGTGAGCCCTTTCAATTGGTTCTTGAGTTGAGCAACTTCTTTCTTGTGGGCCGTTTTCACATGCTCGTAACGAGCTCGCCATAAATCATCCTTGCGGCGGACATTCTCGGCTAGTGTATCAACTTGCCCTTTCAATGCTTCCACGGAAATGTTCTCACCCTCGTTGTTGTTGCCGTTGGAAGCCATTGGACCTATTGAGAGAACACGGTCGATCTTAGGTTGGCCCCACAAACATATTTTGAGTAAAATGATTTCCCCACAAACAAGAAAAGACTCAACCACATAAAGAAAAATGACTCCCTTTTTTTTTATTTACAAAAGTCGGAAGGACGTGGTCCTTTTTGGGGTTTCTAGAAAAATAGTGGAATCGTCACACTAGTATATAGACCTTCTCGCGGTCCCATATACTCATCGGATTCCACCACGCTTGTGAATCCTACATGTGTCGGGATTAAACTAAATTAATGTAGTAAATCATACATGCGGGGACGGATTTTTATTTTCGTCCATAATAACCACTTGGGGACGGAGTTTTATTTCGTCCAAAACAACGAGTGGCATGTATGATTTGAAGACATTAGTTTAGGGAAATCTCGGCACATGGAAACCGACTTGAGTCACGGAGTGTTAGACCCTAACTAGAATTGTGTGGTTTGTGCTCGGCTTGAATATGAGGCTTAAAGGTCACCCCCGGCATGTAGTCATGAACTACGCCACGGGCTGAGGTTTACCGCTTCGAAAGAGTCAAGGTCGAGTGGAGCTTGAAACTTCCTAGGACGGGCCTCGACGGGTTTGGGGTTGGACTTGTGCGACTCGATAGTGAGCAGTTGATAAGAATATGTGCATGTAGTGTGAGGTCTAACATGTGACAAAACATTTTTTTTTTCAAAGGAAATAAAAAAAACAAATAAGCACGTAATTTACAACTTTCGAATCACCCGTGTGACCGATAAAAATAAACAAAAGTAAAAGAAATTGTATGCAAGCCCGGTGCCCACACACTGTCATTTTGTTCTGTTTCTGTGCACTGTTCTATTCCGGGAATGCGCCCAGAAGCGCGCGCATTGGGTTGCCTATGCGGAAGGCGCGCGCGTGAGAGGAAGAAGGGCAGAGGCGCCCGCGTCTGGGTGAGAACCTGCAAATCAGTGGGTTCAAGGGATTGCCTTGACCCTTAATTAAGAAAACTTTCCCCTGCAGAATTTGTTAGCACAGAAACATGGAATTGAAGGACAAGAAGGAAGACGGGCGATTCTGGTAATAAGGTCGGACGCGCGCGCTTTCGGCCAAGAAGGCCGGAGGCGCGCGCTTCCTACCCCTTTTACCAGAATGCCCAGAAAATAGAATAAAAGAACACAAAAAAAAATGAAAACGCAAGTTTAACCCTCTATAGTCCCCAGCGGAGTCGCCACTGTAGATACCCCGGGAAACCACAACTTGGCTAGAGCGGTGAATTATCCTAGGATGTCTAACTTGTTTTAGATTGTTTAGAGTCGCCACCTATGTTTTTAAAGGAACATAAGAAAAACCTAGAAATAGCCTAATTTATGTACAAAACCAGAGATTCGGGAGAGAAGGGTTCGGGGGTTAGGTGACGGAGTGGGAAGTACTTAAACACCCACTCCGCCCCGCTTACGCGGGTCTTGCTACTATTGGTGTTCTAATATTTACATGTCCTTCAATTAATTAAATAGAAATGTGCTAACAATTGTGATGAGAAGAAAAGGGGAAATAAAGGGGAAATAAAATAGAATTGTTTTATTTATTTAATGATAAAGATTACATGTAACAAGTAATGTTAAAGAATTACATTAAGAGATGAAGAGAAATTAACATGGTGAATTAAAGTTAAGATTAAAATGTAGGGAGATAACCTTAACTAACTTCAATATGTGAAGTAGTCATGTTGGTCATGTCCCATTAATGGGGATTGCATACATCAAGAAGAAGAAAACAAAGGAAGAAAATGGAGTTGTACCTTGAGAAAGAGGACTTGGAAGCTTGACTTGAAAGTGTTGTTGTTGTAATGAAATTGTTGTAGAACAATTTGTTGTATAGAAACTCTTGTTGGAGAATTTGTGTAGAGAATTGTGTATAGTGTAGGTGTAGTGAAAATGTGAGATTAAGGTCCAAAGAGTGTAAAAAGAGTCCCTTTCTAAGGTAGAAGATGATGGTTTTTATAGGTAAAAAAGAGAGGGAAATGATGGAGGGAAATTGGTCAATCCATGTGAGATGGAATTGACCAATCAAAAATAAGATAAATAAAATAATTAATAAAAGGAAATAAAAGAAAATCAAATGAAATAACGATGAAATATTTAGTTTTTGGAAGAAGGCTAGAATATTGGGATTGGAGGTTACAAAACTAGGGGGGATGAATGTGGATGAGAAAAGAAGTCTTTTGTGATCAAGAAAGAGATGTTGCAAATAAGAAAAGGGAGGGAAATAAGGTGCAATCCGTTACTGTCAAAATGGGAAGCGCGCGAGTCCCGCATTTGGGGCGAGACGCGCGCGCAGCCCGTTAACAGTTCCGGAAGCGCCCGCGGCAGAAAAGGACAGAATGACCCTAAAAGTTAACTCTGTTATGCAGTTTAGTCCAAAAATAACGGAATCAGTTAGGAACTTAACCGAAGTAACAGAAATTAACGAAAATGAGTTAAATAAAAATACTTTGTATGCAATCAAAGTGAGAGGTCCAAGGCGGGGTGTCTACAACCGGCTGTACTGATTTTTTTCGTTCTATGCTTCGCTCAGGTTATAGCACGCTTCAGCTTATCTTCCATGTGCGTACTCTCACTCCAAACACGTTTGGGAGTATCCCCAAATCTCTCTCGCCGTCTTTGCAAGCTTGACAATATTTCCTTCTTCATGAAACCCTTCACCATCGAATTTTGCATCGTCTCCAAACCGATAGATCTGAAACTTCGGCTTTGGTATCGTTGCTGCCGTCATGGATTTGGCAAGGAGTAAAAGACGAAAAAAATAACAAAAAGACCGAACCAAAAAAAATCGGAAACAAAGACAAAAAAAAAAAAAAAAAATGCGGAAGCGATTTTGGATCATTAACACAACTCTGATGCCATGATGAATTTGGCGTAGACAAGGATGAACAAGAAGAGAAACTTCATGTTTATAAAATAAACAATTCTTAAACTTCTATTCTTGATGAATAAAAAGATTACGAGACTCCTCTATTTATACTAGATCTACTACCTAGAAATAAGGAAACATATTTTATCTAGGAAACAATATAATTTAAACTAGGAAGGGATATGCTTAATCAAAATATGATCAACCGAATATCTTAGAGATATGGGGAGATCATCATATCCTCCTACGAGATATTGGTGATCTCATACATGATCTCCTACAGGAAGAATTGTTGATGTGAAAATTTTAGGGTATTAAATAGAGTTTATTAAAATAAAAGGGTTGGAATGAAATAATTAAAAACCATAATACTAATACACTCAACCCCACCCCTCTTTCTTCTCTCAACTCACTACTCTCTGCAAATACATTCCACGCCTAACCCCACCCGTTCCATTCTCAGCCGCCACCTCTCTCATCTTCAAACCCACCCCTCACCCTTTTTCATCCTACTCATCCTCCCTTTCCTACCACCCCTTTAATCCCCGTCACCGATAGGCCCTTCCCTCGTCCTCGCCTGCCATCTCCCCGTCAACCTCTCCTCCTTCCGCCGATAACCCATTCCGTCTTCCCCGACTATTTGTTTCATCCTCACATCTCCGCCTCCAAGATCCAATCAACTCCCGCTCCGACTACTTCCTCTCCACCGGCGACATCTAAGCCCACCCCATCTCTTCTTCTCCTCCTCATATATATTTCAAATCTAACCCAACTGGGTTTTCTATTTTTCAAATTTACAATATTTCTTTTTGTTTTTTACGAACTAGGTTCGATGTAAAATTTATATTTTAGATCTTTTCTAACTGAGTTCAAAGTTTAGATGATAATTTTAGGAGATTTTCATAATGGGATTTTTAAATCTGTGTTGGTTCCTAATTTCTCTTATTATGTCATTTTGTTCAATTGATTTTTCAAATTCCACAAGGATGCGGTTTCGTTCTTGTAGTGGTGTTGATTATTGTTAATTTTGGTGGTGATGGTTGTGATGGTGGTGGATGGTTGTAGACAGTGGTGGGATAGGTGGTCTAATTTACGTTGCTTTTACAGATTTGAAGAACAACATTTTTCATGAATCCTTTAATTTAACAACCTAATAACAAAATTTGATTTAAAAAAAAATTTAAAAAATGGGGAGGAAACATAAAGAAGATGAGATCAGAAAAGAGGGGAGGAGGTAAAAACATTTTTCATGAATCCTTTCATGAATCCTTTTCATTCTAATCCTTTCATTTTAACAAACTCCATTATATACCCTAAAATTTCCACATCAACAATTCTTCCTAGTCAGCAAATTCCAACAGAGCTATTTTTTCACGTCTCAATTCAAATATCCAAATCATACACCTAGTCAGCGTTTCCGTTAAGTTTTTGATAGAAAGATGACGGTGGCCTAATTACCACACATTATTCTTGAGTACAGTGGATAATATAGCAATTAACTTGTATAAGGGCATATCTGCATTCTTAAGCTAAGTACAAAGTATATTTCTATATTTTCCCTACACGAGTGCTTCTAAATGGTCTGCAAGCTGCAACAAATAAGCAAAACTTTTATTTAAATTTCGTAAGACTTGGCCTGTTTTTTCACAACAGATTCATTCTTTGATTTGACATTAACAACACTATCATTTTATTTTTATTTCATTAATGATAGATAAATTGCCCGTATGCTACATCAAATGGCCATGACGGCTACAACTAGGCCTATAAATAGGCTAATACAAATCTCCCTAATGGGATTCGAACTCGAGACCTCCGCATGGGAAGTTATCACCGGATACCGCTTGAGCTAGAGCTCTTTACTACATTAACAACACAATCAATACGTTTATTAGAATCTCATAAAAAACATTTATTTTTTCATAATTTTGTGATCAAAATTCAACTAAGTCAACCAAATTTCTGTAAAATTTTCAAAGAATGATAAGTACTAGTAGTTTTTAAAATATACCAAGCAGAAGAGTCGCGACATTAAAATTTAATGGAAGCTCAATATTATAAAACCGCGGTATCACCAATGCAAAAGACAAATATCAAATGACCAATTAATGTACTCTCATCTTCTACCTCAAAAAAATAAAAAATACAAGTCCTACAAGGGGAAGACATGAGTATTTTGGGAACGTAACACAGACAACCGATGCTGGTAATAGGCATGGTAGGCATCAGAATCATTTAAAGTTGAATTTGGGATTTGTATAGTGCATTGCTAGTAATGATCCGTGTCTCAAACACAGGTCCATTCTTCGCCACAAAGCTCGCCGTCTGTTGGAAATTTGGCTTGAAATGGTCAACTTTGAGTGGGTCCCATTGGTGGGTCCCGTTGACTTTGACCTTGGTCAATGCTTGTACTTGTAGTATGTTATACCATGAACAATATTGGTGTTTTGGTGAAAGCCAAATGATGGATTAAATCCATAGTTCTAAGACTTCAAATATGAGCTTTTGAAAGAGACTTTTTGGCTTCCAAGGATGAGATGGGTTGGTTGCCATCCCACATGGGAAAGCAAAGGCAAACCTTCCCTTTGCTTGGAAGTATAAAAGGCTTTTGGGCCATCCCACATGGAATTGGAATGGGTATTTGATATGCCATAAATTACTTGGCATATCCTAGTCTCATGTTCAAGTTACATGTGAGGTGGACTTGAACCATTCTCCACACGCGCGCTCGCTCGGCCGGGCCAGGCTCGGGCACGGGCGAATGGTTCGGTTCGTGGGCGTATATTTTTGGACAAAGTTTATTTGAAGTTTCCAGTATTTGCAGAATGGTCCCTGACGAAACTGTAGGTCAGTTAGTTTCCTAACTGGACTCTAACAGTGCAGTTCCTTTTCCTTCAGGAATAAGTCACTGTAAATCGGATAGGTTTTGGAGTCCTCCTAGAATACCTAAACCGAATATATACCAGTATAAATATACGATCCCTATATCAGTTTTGAGTACGTAATTAAAAATTACAATAAACTGTTCTCTCTCAAAGTTCGTAATCTGTGGTTGATCTGAGAAGTAAGATTCCGGCGAAGTGGGACAGCAGTCGCAAGTGGTTCGGTACCTGTTCGTGTGAAGATTTCCTGGTACGTTCCTGAGATCGTTTCATCCTTGGAGAAATTTACCGCAACCCTCAGCCGCACCAGTAGGGGGCAATAGTTTCTTTTAGGAGAGTCTATTACAGGCGACTCGATCTAAACTGATAAGTCTTTCTAACTCTCTTTTGTTTCTGTCTTTCCTGGATCCTGTTCTTGTGGGTACGTTTCTGCTTTTGGCTTAATCTGATATCGTTATATGCTTACGTGATTTACCTATTAATCTGATCGTTGCATATTAGATTCTAACAATCTAAGAGAAACTAGAATTATTAATCATGTCCGCTGATAACGCTCCATTCAAGTCCCTTGTTGACACTTCTGATCTGCTAGAGAAGTTAGGTGGTAAGAACTTCAAGCGCTGACAGGAACGGATGAAAATCTGGTTGTCAATTAAGGGGATGACTGGTATGCTAACTGAAAAGTGCCCTGCTATTGATGAGAAGGACCCTGTAACAGTGAAAGCTGCTGAGCAGTGGAGGGAGAGGGACGATGTTGTTCGTGGATGCATTCTTTCGGCTCTGTCGAATGTTCTCTTTGATGTTTATTGTTCTGCTCCCCTCACTGCTGCTATTGAGATTTCTGATTATCAAATCTGAATTTTCTGGCATAGATGTTAACTCAATTGTTGAGTTACGTGGTGCAACATTTTTTGAAGATGTGTTTCCCATGAAAACCGGACTCCCCAAAGAGTCAAATACCACGTCTAATTCAATTCCATCTCAAGTGGAAGAGATGACAAATGTGGGGGCAGATCCAATTGGTTCTTTATCTGATGATGAGGATGAACCAAGAAGGAGTAAACGGGCTAGGGTTACCAAGGATTTTGGAAGTGATTACATCACTTACAATATCGAGGGTGACCCTCATACCTTCAAAGAAGCTATGGCATCTCCTGATGCTAAGCAATGGAAGGATGCCGTTAAAAGTGAAATTGATTCTATTGTCTCAAATGGGATATGGGAATTAGATGAACTTCCTCCTGGTTGCAAAGCAATTGGATGCAAGTGGGTTTTTAAGAGGAAACTGAAACCTGATGGAACCGTTGATAAGTTTAAGGCTAGATTAGTTGCTAAAGGGTTTAAGCAGATGGAGGGAATAGACTATTTCGATACCTATTCACCAGTTGCTAGGATGACTACAATCCGTATGCTTATAGTATTGGCTTCTGTATATGATCCATCAAATGGATGTGAAGACCGCATTTCTTCATGGTGATCTTGAGGAGGAGATCCATATGGATCAGCCTGAAGGATTTATAGCATCTGGCAATGAAAGTAAGGTCTGTAAACTTGTTAAATCCATTTACGGATTGAAACAAGCCCCAAAGCAGTGGCATGAGAAGTTTGATAAAACCGTCACATCGTTTTGGCTTTATTACTAATGAATTTGACAAGTGTGTCTATTCTATGAGTAAAGGTGATAGTTGTATTGTCTTGTGCCTATATGTTGATGACATTCTGTTATTTGGAAATAATATGAGGATAATCGATGAAACTAAATCATTCTTAAAAAGTAAGTTTGAAATGAAGGATATGGGAGTAGCTGACGTGATTCTTGGCCTTACGTTGACTCGGTCAACTAAAGGCATAACAATCTCACAATCTCATTATACTCAGAGTGTAGTTGAGAAGTTTGGTTATAAGGATGGTAAAATCGTCAATACTCCATTTAGTCCTTCTTTGGCACTTGCTAAGAATGAGAATGGAGTACCCGTGGCTCAGTTGAAATATTCTCAGATAATTGGGAGCTTAATGTATCTTGCTAACTGTACTCGACCGGATATATCCTACGCAGTTACGAGGTTGGCTAGATACACTAAGTGTCCGAATAGAGCTCATTGGGAAGCTCTAGGTAGAGTACTTCGGTACTTGAAGGGAACCATTTCCCTTGGGCTGCATTATGGGAGATTTCCTGCTGTACTCGAAGGGTACAGTGATGCTAGCTGGATAGCCACTAACTCTGGGAGTTATGGCTGTACTGGGTATGTTTTTACCTTAGGCGGAGCTGCAGTTCCCTGGAGGTCTACAAAACAAACCCTGTTATCTCGGTCTACCTTCAAAGCCGAGCTAGTTGCTCTTGACACTACTGGATTGGAGCCTGAATGGCTTCAAGGACTTATGTCTGAGTTGCCTGTAGTCAGCAAGCCTATTCCTGTGATCTCTGTACATTGTGACAATACTGCCACAATTGAGAAACTTAAAAGTGTCAAGTTCAACTGCAAAACAAGGAGACACATCCAAATAAGATTGAAATCTTTAAGGGATCTTGTGTCTCGAAAGGTAATAGCTGTAGATTATGTTGGTACCAAGGATAACACAGCTGATCCTTTAACTAAGGGACTCGATGTAGTCTTAGTTCAAAAATCCAGGTTGGGGGTGGGACTGAACCCCATCTGATTCACATGCAGTAGGAACCCAACCTATCTGAGTGGAGATCCCACAAAGAAGATTCAATGTGGTATTAACAAGCCGTAGGGTGGATTGGAACACCTAAAACAGATTGACATGTTACATGTCTGTGTCTGTCCCCTGAATAGCCTGAAAGGTGTTCATTACTGCAAGTATAGTAAAAGCTTTAGGCTTTGAATGTGATCAAGTCTTTTAGACAAGATGGTAGCACTACATCTTTGGAGATGCCCAACTAAATAAGTTTTATTGTTAGCCGTAATTAGAGGAAATTGGTTATTCCTCGAAAGCACTTATGATAGAGGATAAGGACGTATGGCTTATACGCGTCAAACATAATGATAGAGGCTGCTGTCATAGCCTTTGTCGTGTTGCTACCAACAAAGGCTCCTACACTCAAAGGTATCAGATTCAAGACACCCGTTCATCTGGTCCTATGGGGGTTTGCGTTGACTAGCTTAGGTAGGGGTTCAAGTCGGGAGACACCATCTACTGAAAGCACGACATGGATAATCTCTACTAGTCTTATCACCATGGATTTGTGGGGGATTGTTGGAAATTTGGCTTGAAATGGTCAACTTTGAGTGGGTCCCATTGGTGGGTCCCGTTGACTTTGACCTTGGTCAATGTTTATACTTGTAGTATGTTATATCATGAACAATATTGGTGTTTTGGTGAAAGCCAAATGATGGATTAAATCCATAGCTCTAAGACTTCAAAGATGAGCTTTTGAAAGAGACTTTTTGGCTTCCAAGGATGAGATGGGTTGGTTGCCATCCCACATGGGAAAGGAAAGGCAAACCTTCCATTTGCTTGGAAGTATAAAAGGCTTTTGGGTCATCCCACATGGAATTGGAATGGGTAGTTGATGTGCCATAAATTACTTGGCATATCATAGTCTCATGTTCAAGTTACATGTGAGGTGGACTTGAACCATTCCCCACACGCGCGCTCGCTCGGCTGGGCCGGGCTCGGGCACGGTCACGGGAGAATGGTTCGGTTCGTGGGTGTATCTTTTTGGACAAAGTTTATTTGAAGTTTCCAGTATTTGCAGAATGGTCCCTGACGAAACTGTTAGGTCAGTTAGTTTCCTAACTGGACTCTAACAGTGCAGTTCCTTTTCCTTCAGGAATAAGTCACTGTAAATCGGATAGGTTTTGGAGTCCTCCTAGAATACCTAAACCGAATATATACCAGTATAAATATACGATCCCTATATCATTTTTGAGTACGTAATTAAAAATTACAATAAACTGTTCTCTCTCAAAGTTCGTAATCTGTGGTTGATCTTAGAAGTAAGATTCCGGCGAAGTGGGACAGCAGTCGCAAGTGGTTCGGTACCTGTTCGTGTGAAGATTTCCTGGTACGTTCCTGAGATCGTTTCATCCTCGGAGAAATTTACCGCAACCCTCAGCCGCACCAGTAGGGGGCAATAGTTTCTTTTAGGAGAGTCTATTACAGGCGACTCGATCTAAACTGATAAGTCTTTCTAACTCTATTTTGTTTCTGTCTTTCCTGGATCCTGTTCTTGTAGGTACGTTTCTGCTTTTGGCTTAATCTGATATCGTTATATGCTTACGTGATTTACCTATTAATCTGATCGTTGCATATTAGATTCTAACAATCTAAGAGAAACTAGAATTATTAATCATGTCTGCTGATAACGCTCCATTCAAGTCCCTTGTTGACACTTCTGATCTGCTAGAGAAGTTAGATGGTAAGAACTTCAAGCCCTGGCAGGAACAGATGAAAATCTGGTTGTCAATTAAGGGGATGACTGGTATGCTAACTGAAAAGTGCCCTGCTATTGATGAGAAGGACCCTGTAACAGTGAAAGCTACTGAGCAGTGGAGGGAGAGGGACGATGTTGTTCGTGGATGCATTCTTTCGGCTCTGTCGAATGTTCTCTTTGATGTTTATTGTTCTGCTCCCCTCACTGCTGCTATTGAGATTTCTGATTATCAAATCTAAATTTTCTGGCATAGATGTTAACTCAATTGTTGAGTTACGTGGTGCAACATTTTTTGAAGATGTGTTTCCCATGAAAACCGGACTCCCCAAAGAGTCAAATACCACGTCTAATTCAATTCCATCTCAAGTGGAAGAGATGACAAACGTGGGGGCAGATCCAATTGGTTCTTTATCTAATGATGAGGATGAACCAAGAAGGAGTAAACGGGCTAGGGATACCAAGGATTTTGGAAGTGATTACATCACTTAGAATATCGAGGGTGACCCTAATACCTTCAAAGAAGCTATGGTATCTCCTGATGCTAAGCAATAGAAGGATGCCGTTAAAAGTGAAATTGATTCTATTGTCTCAAATGGGACATGGGAATTAGTTGAACTTCCTCCTGGTTGCAAAGCAATTGGATGCAAGTGGGTTTTTAAGAGGAAACTGAAACCTGATGGAACCGTTGATAAGTTTAAGGCTAGATTAGTTGCTAAAGGGTTTAAGCAGATGGAGGGAATAGACTATTTCGATACCTATTCACCAGTTGCTAGGATGACTACAATCCGTATGCTTATAGTATTGGCTTTTGTATATGATCTCCATATCCATCAAATGGATGTGAAGACCGCATTTCTTCATGGTGATCTTGAGGAGGAGATCCATATGGATCAGCCTGAAGGATTTATAGCATCTGGCAATGAATGTAAGGTCTGTAAACTTGTTAAATCCCTTTACGGATTGAAACAAGCCCCAAAGCAGTGGCATGAGAAGTTTGATAAAATCGTCACATCGTTTTGGCTTTATTACTAATGAATTTGACAAGTGTGTCTATTCTATGAGTAAAGGTGATAGTTGTATTGTCTTGTGCCTATATGTTGATGACATTCTGTTATTTGGAAATAATATGAGGATAATCGATGAAACTAAATCATTCTTAAAAAGTAAGTTTGAAATGAAGGATATGGGAGTAGCTGACGTGATTCTTGGCCTTACGTTGACTCGGTCAACTAAAGGCATAACAATCTCACAATCTCATTATACTCAGAGTGTAGTTGAGAAGTTTGGTTATAAGGATGGTAAAATCGTCAATACTCCATTTAGTCCTTCTTTGGCACTTGCTAAGAATGAGAATGGAGTACCCGTGGCTCAGTTGAAATATTCTCAGATAATTGGGAGCTTAATGTATCTTGCTAACTGTACTCGACCGGATATATCCTACGCAGTTACGAGGTTGGCTAGATACACTAAGTGTCCGAATAGAGCTCATTGGGAAGCTCTAGGTAGAGTACTTCGGTACTTGAAGGGAACCATTTCCCTTGGGCTGCATTATGGGAGATTTCCTGCTGTACTCGAAGGGTACAGTGATGCTAGCTGGATAGCCACTAACTCTGGGAGTTATGGCTGTACTGGGTATGTTTTTACCTTAGGCGGAGCTGCAGTTCCCTGGAGGTCTACAAAACAAACCCTGTTATCTCGGTCTACCTTCGAAGCCGAGCTAGTTGCTCTTGACACTACTGGATTGGAGCCTGAATGGCTTCAAGGACTTATGTCTGAGTTGCCTGTAGTCAGCAAGCCTATTCCTGTGATCTCTGTACATTGTGACAATACTGCCACAATTGAGAAACTTAAAAGTGTCAAGTTCAACTGCAAAACAAGGAGACACATCCAAATAAGATTGAAATCTTTAAGGGATCTTGTGTCTCGAAAGGTAATAGCTGTAGATTATGTTGGTACCAAGGATAACACAGCTGATCCTTTAACTAAGGGACTCGATGTAGTCTTAGTTCAAAAATCCAGGTTGGGGGTGGGACTGAACCCCATCTGATCCACATGCAGTAGGAACCCAACCTATCTGAGTGGAGATCCCACAAAGAAGATTCAATGTGGTATTAACAAGCCGTAGGGTGGATTGGAACACCTAAAACAGATTGACATGTTACATGTCTGTGTCTGTCCCTGAATAGCCTGAAAGGTGTTCATTACTGCAAGTATAGTAAAAGCTTTAGGCTTTGAATGTGATCAAGTCTTTTAGACAAAATGGTAGCAGTACATCTTTGGAGATGCCCAACTAAATAAGTGTTATTGTTAGCCGTAATTAGAGGAAATTGGTTATTCCTCGAAAGCACTTATGATAGAGGATAAGGACGTATGGCTTATACGCGTCAAACATAATGATAGAGGCTGCTGTCATAGCCTTTGTCGTGTTGCTACCAACAAAGGCTCCTACACTCAAAGGTATCAGATTCAAGACACCCGTTCATCTGGTCCTATGGGGGTTTGCGTTGACTAGCTTAGGTAGGGGTTCAAGTCGGGAGACACCATCTACTGAAAGCACGACATGGATAATCTCTACTAGTCTTATCACCATGGATTTGTGGGGGATTGTTGGAAATTTGGCTTGAAATGGTCAACTTTGAGTGGGTCCCATTGGTGGGTCCCGTTGACTTTGACCTTGGTCAATGTTTATACTTGTAGTATGTTATATCATGAACAATATTGGTGTTTTGGTGAAAGCCAAATGATGGATTAAATCCATAGCTCTAAGACTTCAAAGATGAGCTTTGAAAGAGACTTTTTGGCTTCCAAGGATGAGATGGGTTGGTTGCCATCCCACATGGGAAAGGAAAGGCAAACCTTCCATTTGCTTAGAAGTATAAAAGGCTTTTGGGTCATCCCATATGGAATTGGAATGGGTAGTTGATGTGCCATAAATTACTTGGCATATCATAGTCTCATGTTCAAGTTACATGTGAGGTGGACTTGAACCATTCCCCACACGCGCGCTCGCTCGGCCGGGCCGGGCTCGGGCACGGGCACGGGCGAATGGTTCGGTTCGTGGGCGTATCTTTTTGGACAAAGTTTATTTGAAGTTTCCAGTATTTGCAGAATGGTCCCTGATGAAACTGTTAGGTCAGTTAGTTTCCTAACTGGACTCTAACAGTGCAGTTCCTTTTCCTTCAGGAATAAGTCACTGTAAATCGGATAGGTTTTGAAGTCCTCCTAGAATACCTAAACCGAATATATACCAGTATAAATATACGATCCCTATATCATTTTTTAGTACGTAACTAAAAATTACAATAAACTGTTCTCTCTCAAAGTTTGTAATCTGTGGTTGATCTAGAAGTAAGATTCCGGCGAAGTGGGACAGCAGTCGCAAGTGGTTCGGTACCTGTTCGTGTGAAGATTTCTGGTACATTCCTGAGAACGTTTCATCCTCGGAGAAATTTACCGCAACCCTCAGCCGCACCAGTAGGGGGCAATAGTTTCTTTTAGGAGAGTCTATTACAGGCGACTCGATCTAAACTGATAAGTCTTTCTAACTCTCTTTTGTTTCTGTCTTTCCTAGATCCTGTTCTTGTGGGTACGTTTCTGCTTTTGGCTTAATCTGATATCGTTATATGCTTACGTGATTTACTTATTAATCTGATCGTTGCATATTAGATTCTAACAATCTAAGAGAAACTAGCATTATTAATCATGTCTGCTGATAACGCTCCATTCAAGTCCCTTGTTGACTGATCTTCTGATTCTAAGAGAGAAGTTCGGTGGCAGGAACGGATGAAAATCTGGTTGTCAATTAAGGGGATGACTGGTATGCTAACTGAAAAGTGCCCTGCTATTGATGAGAAGGACCCTGTAACAGTGAAAGCTGCTGGGCAGTGGAGGGAGAGGGACGATGTTGTTCGTGGATGCATTCTTTCGGATCTGTCGAATGTTCTTTTGATGTTTATTGTTTCTCCCCTCACTGCTGCTATTGAGATTTCTGATTATCAAATCTGAATTTTCTGGCATAGATGTTAACTCAATTGTTGAGTTAAGTGGTGCAACATTTTTTGAAGATGTGTTTCCCATGAAAACCGGACTCCCCAAAGAGTCAAATACCACGTCTAATTCAATTCCATCTCAAGTGGAAGAGATGACAAACGTGGGGGCATATCCAATTGGTTGCTTATATGATGATGAGGATGAACCAAGAAGGAGTAAACGGGCTAGGGTTACCAAGGATTTTGGAAGTGATTACAACATACAATATCGAGGGTGACCCTCATACCTTCAAAGAAGCTATGGCATCTCCTGATGCTAAGCAATGGAAGGATGCCGTTAAAGTGAAATTGATTCTATTGTCTTAAATGGGACATGGGAATTAGTTGAACTTCCTCCTGGTTGCAAAGCAATTGGATGCAAGTGGGTTTTTAAGAGGAAACTGAAACCTGATGGAACCGTTGATAAGTTTAAGGCTAGATTAGTTGCTAAAGGGTTTAAGCAGATGGAGGGAATAGACTATTTCGATACCTATTCACCAGTTGCTAGGATGACTACAATCCGTATGCTTATAGTATTGGCTTCTGTATATGATCCATCAAATGGATGTGAAGACCGCATTTCTTCATGGTGATCTTGAGGAGGAGATCCATATGGATCAGCCTGAAGGATTTATAGCATCTGGCAATGAAAGTAAGGTCTGTAAACTTGTTAAATCCCTTTACGGATTGAAACAAGCCCCAAAGCAGTGGCATGAGAAGTTTGATAAAATCGTCTCATCGTTTTGGCTTTATTACTAATGAATTTGACAAGTGTGTCTATTCTATGAGTAAAGGTGATAGTTGTATTGTCTTGTGCCTATATGTTGATGACATTCTGTTATTTGGAAATAATATGAGGATAATCGATGAAACTAAATCATTCTTAAAAAGTAAGTTTGAAATGAAGGATATGGGAGTAGCTGACGTGATTCTTGGCCTTACGTTGACTCGGTCAACTAAAGGCATAACAATCTCACAATCTCATTATACTCAGAGTGTAGTTGAGAAGTTTGGTTATAAGGATGGTAAAATCGTCAATACTCCATTTAGTCCTTCTTTGGCACTTGCTAAGAATGAGAATGGAGTACCCGTGGCTCAGTTGAAATATTCTCAGATAATTGGGAGCTTAATGTATCTTGCTAAATGTACTCGACCGGATATATCCTACGCAGTTACGAGGTTGCTAGATACACTAAGTGTCCGAATAGAGCTCATTGGAAGCTCTAGGTAGAGTACTTCGGTACTTGAAGGGAACCATTTCCTTGGGCTGCATTATGGGAGATTTCCTGCTGTACTCGAAGGGTACAGTGATGCTAGCTGGATAGCCACTAACTCTGGGAGTTATGGCTGTACTGGGTATGTTTTTACCTTAGGCGGAGCTGCAGTTGCCTGGAGGTCTACAAAACAAACCCTGTTATCTCGGTCTACCTTCGAAGCCGAGCTAGTTGCTCTTGACACTACTGGATTGGAGCCTGAATGGCTTCAAGGACTTATGTCTGAGTTGCCTGTAGTCAGCAAGCCTATTCCTGTAATCTCTGTACATTGTGACAATACTGCCACAATTGAGAAACTTAAAAGTGTCAAGTTCAACTGCAAAACAAGGAGACACATCCAAATAAGATTGAAATCTTTAAGGGATCTTGTGTCTCGAAAGTTAATAGCTGTAGATTATGTTGGTACCAAGGATAACACAGCTGATCCTTTAACTAAGGGACTCGATGTAGTCTTAGTTCAAAAATCCAGGTTGGGGGTGGGACTGAACCCCATCTGATTCACATGCGGTAGGAACCCAACCTATCTGAGTGGAGATCCCACAAATAAGATTCAATGTGGTATAACAAGCCGTAGGGTGGATTGGAACACCTAAAACAGATTGACATGTTACATGTCTGTGTCTGTGTCCCTGAATAGCCTGAAAGGTGTTCATTACTGCAAGTATAGTAAAAGCTTTAGGCTTTGAATGTGATCAAGTCTTTTAGACAAGATGGTAGCAGTACATCTTTGGAGATGCCCAACTAAATAAGTGTTATTGTTAGCCGTAATTAGAGGAAATTGGTATTCCTCGAAAGCACTTATGATAGAGGATAAGGACGTATGGCTTATACGCGTCAAACATAATGATAGAGGCTGCTGTCATAGCCTTTGTCGTGTTGCTACCAACAAAGGCTCCTACACTCAAAGGTATCAGATTCAAGACACCCGTTCATCTGGTCCTATGGGGGTTTGCGTTGACTAGCTTAGGTAGGGGTTCAAGTCGGGAGACACCATCTACTGAAAGCACGACATGGATAATCTCTACTAGTCTTATCACCATGGATTTGTGGGGGATTGTTGGAAATTTGGCTGAAATGGTCAACTTTGAGTGGGTCCCATTGGTGGGTCCCGTTGACTTTGACCTTGGTCAATGTTTATACTTGTAGTATGTTATATCATGAACAATATTGGTGTTTTGGTGAAAGCCAAATGATGGATTAAATCCATAGCTCTAAGACTTCAAAGATGAGCTTTTGAAAGAGACTTTTTGGCTTCCAAGGATGAGATGGGTTGGTTGCCATCCCACATGGGAAAGGAAAGGCAAACCTTCCATTTGCTTGGAAGTATAAAAGGCTTTTGGTCATCCCACATGGAATTGGAATGGGTAGTTGATGTGCCATAATTACTTGGCATATCATAGTCTCATGTTCAAGTTACATGTGAGGTGGACTTGAACCATTCCCCACCCGGCCGCCGCGCTCGCTCGGCCGGGCGGGGCTCGGGCACGGGCACGGGCGAATGGTTCGATTCGTGGGCGTATCTTTTTGGACAAAGTTTATTTGAAGTTTCCAGTATTTGCAGAATGGTCCCTGATGAAACTGTTAGGCAGTTAGTTTCCTAACTGGACTCTAACAGTGCAGTTCCTTTTCCTTCAGGAATAAGTCACTGTAAATCGATATAGGTTTTGGAGTCCTCCTAGAACTAGAATACCTAAACCGAATAAATACCAGTATAAATATATGATCCCTATATCAGTTTTGAGTACGCAATTAAAATTGCAATAAACTGTTTCTCTCTCAAAGTTCGTAATCTGTGGTGATCTGAGAAGTAAGATTCCGGCGAAGTGGGACAGCAGTCGCAAGTGGTTCGGTACCTGTTCGTGCGAAGATTTTCTGGTACGTTCCTGAGATCGTTTCATCTTCGGAGAAATTTGCCGCAACCCTCAGCCGCACCAGTAGGGGGGCAATAGTTTCTCTTAGGAGAGTCTATTACAGGCGACTCGGTCTAAACTGATAAGTCTTTCTAACTCTCTTTTGTTTCTGTCTTTCCTGGATCCTGTTCTTGTGTGGCACGTTTCTGCTTTTGGCTTAATCTGATATCGTTATATGCTTACGTGATTTACCTATTAATCTGATCGTTGCATATTAGATTCTAACACCGTCTTGTCTACAGTGGTTCGAATGTCAGGAGGAGGACGCACGATTGAACTAATTCGGCTATGATCATCCTCATTCGTTGGTGGGGGCAATATAGGCTCCATTATTTCTTTCTCAAATAAACCTACTACTCTCCAGTCTCCAATTGTGAATAAACTTAACGTTTACAAGCCTTTATATATAGGTTAATAAAACCTAAACCTTTAAGGAAACTAATTCTTGAAAGTTAGTTAATTATGTCAACTCCCAACTCGGCTCCATATCATCACAGGCATTGCAAACCAGAACCTGAGCCTTGGAGGCATCTTTTCTTTCCCACGCCTTTTGTATGTCTTGAGGGGCTGCTACCACTTGTTTCTATCAACTATCTTTCACCTACAATTTACAGTAGTTTTTTTTTCAAGACGAAATAATTAGCTAACATTCGACAAAAGATTGACTTGCACAAAGATATAAATCATGTCAATATCATGAAATTACTCGGTGTTTGTTATTGACACTAGAACGAGACATCGTGGTCTTATCTGGTTTTCAAAAGTCCTACTAATGGATCCTTAAGGTCCTGTTTTGGTTAATGCATTATCTAATCCTCTTAGATGGATTAAAAGAACTCAAATTGCTTTTGATATAGCAACAGGCCTTCATTACTTGCATTACAGCATGATTCCTCTTTATGTTCATGGTAGGAGGTTGTTTGAGCAGCTGAGGAACTTTGTGGATCCAGTCTTACAGATGATTATCCTTTCGCAGACGCTTTATGTTTAGCGGTTTTGGCTAAAGCTTGTGTTGAAGATGATCCGTTGCATGGGCCGTCTATGGATGATATTATTAAAGTCCTCGCTCGAATGGCATAAGTGTAAGAAATTCATTAAATTTCAAGAAAGTTTACTAGTCCATTCTGTTGATATGTACATTAAGCCTTTTTATATTATGAGTATGCATAATGGGAGCTCGTATAGCATCAATTTTTTTATTTTTTTTTTTTTTTTTAGTGTAAGAATGGTATCAAACTAGTAAATTGGAATTTTTTTATGAATGTTAGTATGATGGTTGAAAGAGTATGAAATACTCATTTACTTATTTTTGTGTATCTTTGTGATTCTGATAATAATTATTGTATATAATTAGTTTAGAGTTTATTAATTTAGGAATTAGTTGTGATTATTTAGGAATAGTTTATATTAGGATTATTTATTTTAGTTAAGATTTATTTCACTAACCTACTAATGTTATCTTTGTGTAAGTTGTGTGTCGTTGTATTGTAGAAAAGGAAAGGACTCTATTTAAAAAAGGAGATGGGATGATTGGTGAAGATCTCTACGAAAATAGCTATCAATAGGTCTTATAAATATGGCGATCTCAATCAGTCCATCACAGGTTTTTTACAGAATTATTCAGAGAGAGTTCTCATTGTTCTTGAAGTTCTTATTCATTAAGAGTTCAAGTATTTTTATGTTTAGTCTATTCAAGATAGAATAGGTTTTGATCTTTAATTATTTTTGTTTCTTTCATCTTTTTGTACTCTGAAAGAGTTTTAGTAATGAAAGGAGCATGAAAAGATTAATGATGAATCTGAACCTAAATCCACGACAGAATCTGCAGATGCACCAACTGTGAGGACAACTGACGGTCAAAATGAACAGTCAATGACATGACAGATGGTCAGACCGCAGCTGATTCTGGTTCAGATTCTGAAATCGTTGAAGATCAGGTAAGCAGAGACAATGATGATGCCGCAAGCATACAAGGAGATCATCTAACTTCCCAGGTCATTGGGGAGTGGATGAAGGAATAAAAACAAGAGGGAAACGAATAAATTACCGGGAATTAGCCGGTTTGGTATGCATGCAATCCGCGTACCATCAGGTAAGCTCTGTTATTTCGTTGCTAATTTTAAGCATGAGGATGAGTCAGAAACTTTAAAAGTTAATATTTGACCAATGTTATGCAAGAGGAAGTGGTAAAATTTGAAAGGAAAGATGTTAGGTTCTTGGTTCGTAGGCCATCTATACTAATATATGGTAGTTGTTACTTGTTGTACTCAATTGTTGAAGATGAACCAAATAATCAAGGATTATGGTCTTAGAAGTGAAATCTTGACCGTATTTTGTGATAGCTTAAGGTCCTTGAATATTTCCAAGAATCCGGTACAATATTTCCTAACAAAGCACATAGATATTATGCACCATTTTATTAGATATCTCGTTGATCAAAAAATCATTACTCTAGAACATGTAAGCACAACGGATCAACTTGCTGATATCTTTACCAAGGCTTTGGATTTCGAGAGATTTTCTCTCGGATTGTGTGATACCAGTTGACTGCACAAGTGTGCAGACAACTGACTGCATAACTGTATAATTGTATATTACAGTCACAAAAAAAAAAAAAAAAAAAACAACAAAAAAAAAAATCCTCCATTTTTGCACGATTGTCTCTTGTGACCACTTGGTCTCCTTCAGTTCCTTGACTCCGAGTTTTGACCCTTGAATGTGAGACCCTTCTTAACCTGATAATGAAAATTGTCTTGTTAATTCCTTCGTGTTGTTTATCATGGAGTGGGCACTCAATCTAAGGTTACGGGGAAAACAAGCTGCCACCAGTCTTTGAAGTTACTACTCATTTAGGCAATGTTCTGACGTGTATTCATACATAACTTGAGAATCAGTGTAACACTGTATTGGGAGAGTGAAAAGCTCCTCCCCGTAACTGATTCATAAGTCATAAGCCTTCAATGGGAGTGTTCTAGAAGCTGCATGATTGAAGGTGAATCTCATTGAATTTTGTGAGTTGAAACCGAGTCATGGACTGAGTTGATCATACTATGTCACACCAAAATTAAGACAATCTTCACTTGTGTGTTTAGGCATAATTTTTTTTCTAGGTTTTTTCTCTCCTTGGTATTTCCATCAGCAAATTGAATTGTTGTTCTTATGTGTTAAAGATTGATGTTTTCATGTGATTATCGAGAATCTAATGGCGTGATGTTCAAGTGTCATTGTGCAGTTGGTGGAATTTATGGTACATTGTGGATAAATTAATTCAGTTGAATTTGGCAAGTTCTAATTATGGGACGGACAATATATCACAAATATGGAAAAAGTTTGAATTTTAAAATCAAAATCCTTGTTTGTTTTGGAATTTAAATGGGTACTCGAGTTCTTAGGAAGAATCACTGTCCTCCCTTGATTTTTTCCTCTTTGTCAAATCTGGTTGTGAATTATGGTTTAGTATATCTTCTTCCTTATGCTTTCTAGCTTCATTTCTCTCATCTCATCTTGTTCCTATTCTGCAAATGCTCTCTTTCTAACATTTTTGCAGATAAATCCAAGAATTCAGGAGAAACTCTAAGTGATTGTGTGTGACACAAAATGATTGTTTGCCACTGCTCTGATCAAGCTCAGGCATTTTTGTTGTTAAGCATCCAGCTGGTGCTAATCAACTTGTTCGTGTAACTGTGCGAACAACTGGACAGTCAACTGTACAGTCAATTGTACAGTCAACTGGTAAGTCATCTGGTTAGTCTACAGAACTCGCTGGTCTATAAAGGTTTGATGAGATGTGAGTTGAGATGGATGATGCTCTTAGAGATATTTTTGTTGGGGAGATTCAAATTTAGGGGGAGTGGAAGATATTCGAAAATGTGTTCTTCTCAAAAAGGGGGAGAAAGATGTGGTTTTCATATTCAGGGGGAGAAAATGTGTTCTAAAGATGTATTTAGGAGGAGTAGAATCCAATGTACAAATTCAAGGGGAGAGGTTATTGTTATGGATGTTTTGATCAGAACCACAAAGATAGGGGGAGATTGAAAGAGTATGAAATACTCATTTACTTATTTTTGTGTATCTTTGTGATTCTGATAATAATTATTGTATATAATTAGTTTAGAGTTTATTTAATTTAGGAATTAGTTGTAATTATTTAGGAATAGTTTATATTAGGATTATTTATTTTAGTTAAGATTTATTTCACTAACCTACTAATGTTTATCTTTGGTAAGTTGTGTGTCGTTGTATTGTAGAAAAGGAAGGACTCTATTTAAAAAAGGAGATGGGATGATTGGTGAAGATCTCCACGAAAATAGCTATCAATAGGTCTTATAAATATGGCGATCTCAATCAGTCCATCACATGTTTTTACAGAATTATTCAGAGAGAGTTCTCATTGTTCTTGAAGTTCTTATTCATTAAGAGTTCAAGTATTTTTATGTTTAGTCTATTCAAGATAGAATAGGTTTTGATCTTGAGGAGGTCTCCTGTGCAACGGTTGCACCGTGCGACAGGAGCCTCTCTTCTTCTTCTCTTTCTTTTTCTTTTTTTTCTTTTTCTGCTGAGATTTTTTTTTTGCCACCCACAACCTTTTTTTTCCTCCCAAAAAAAGTAACACTTATTATAACGAAATGTAACATTTTTTTCTTTTCAAATATAACACTTTTTTTTCTTCAAAATGTACCACAATTTTGCTACAATAGATTAAAGATAACATAAAGATTGACAACTAAACAAATGTCACACTTTTTATAAAGGAATGTAACACTCTTTTTTTTTTTTTTTTTCAAATGTAACACTTTTTTTTTCAAATTAACATAAGATTGACAAACTAAACTAATGTTACATTTTATAAAAAATGAATCTAACATTTTTTTTTCTCAATTGTAACAATTTATATTCTTAAATGTAACATTATATCTGAAATGTAACAATTTTTTATTGAGAAGGTAACAATTGAAATGCAACTCGATTATATATATGAATTTTTACTCTTTTTTTAAAGAAGAAAGTAACATTTACTAAAAAAATGTTACATTCATCTATATAAAAAATTATAATCATATATTCACTTTGTTACACTTCAAATATTACTTTTTTTAACCACAAAAACTATCAAACAATTTAAATTTTCTTGTAAAATTGCTGTTACATTTTACTGTAAAAAGTGTTACTTTTTAACATGAAACTGTTACTTTTATTTGAACAGAGTGTTACATTTTAGCTGATGAGCAGCTCAAACTTTTTGTGTGTAAAAAAATATGTTTTTTTTTAAAAAATAAATCAAACCATATCATGACCTGTGTAGTTTTATTCGTCTCGTCGAGACGAACACAACGGTATTTTTATTTATTTTTTATGAGTTATAAATATCAAGATATAACATTTTAAAGTTATTGGAGTTTTTTTTAAAAGGAGTGACACGTGGCGCACTGGGAATGGAGGAGAGCCTGGTGGGCAGGTAAAAAGGCTGGGTTGGGTGGGTTGCTCCATGGGCCAAGCCCGTTGCACGGTGGTGCAACGGTTGTATACAAGACTTTGTCTTTGATCTTTAATTATTTTTGTTTCTTTCATCTTTTTGTACTCTGAAAGAGTTTTAGTAATGAAAGTTTTCCAGCAAGACGTTTCTTGCTGAAGTGTTTATTTCTGTTTGTTTTTAATCCGCTGCGTTTTCTGGGTTTTTCTGTTTTTCTGAGTTTCGTCAGTTGACAGGACAGTTGTACTCACAGTTGGTTGGTTCCAGAACAGTCCTAGCAGCATTATTTCTTTCAACGGTGTTCTGTAAAGACCATCTCCAAGCAATGAAAAGATTGGTCTAAAGGTATTTTATTTTCAGAAATGAATGTTTAAATCTCAATGTAGATTTTTTATTGCATAATCTCTGCTAAAATAACAGAGATAAAAAAACGAACAAATACAGTAGAAAATTCAAAGTTTAAGTATAATAAATTCTAATGAAGAAACTCAAATTCTGCAAATGATCTCAGTATTTCCCAATGTCGTTAGGTCGATAAAGTTTGATTGGTCGTGTGTTTAATGGTTGTATCGGTCTTGCATTAGTTTCCGCCTCCTGCAAAAACGAAGAACAATCATCATTAATATTTCATTTCTTTAAAGATACATTACGAAAAAAAATCATTAATTCAGAATAGTACTCACATCATGAACAGCATCACGGATCAACTTCATCTGTTCTCGTGAAACAGTTCTCACCTGATCATCGATATGACGTCATAAAAGTTAGACAAATTTTATTGAAGATTATGAAAATGATGTTGCACAAGGGGTAGGATTTGTACCTTTCTGACAATGGTCCAAGTGACATTTTGGGTACAAGGAGGAGTTGTCAGGGAGCCAATGTACCTGAAGTACTTTCTGCTACCTACTTTTATCTGTCTTGGGTCAATTATACCCACAATTTTTTCTACATCTTGTACATGAGTAAGTGCTTCTAAATGGTCTCCAATCTGCCGGAAATTAAGCAAAAAATATTTGAATTAGTAGTTGACACATCAAATCACACCGTTCTCAATCTCAAGTGGGAGTAAGTGAGAAATAGTAGGAAATGTCCATGGCAACATATTTTAATGTCTTTACTTGAGTTTTAAAAAAAATATTTAACTGTAAAAACAGTCAAGATGTTGTTCAGCGAAAGGTTGGGCCCACATAAAATTTTATATTAAACTCTACGGTATCTTATTCCGACACCCATAAGTTATCATCAACAAGAGTACTATGTGGTTTGAGAGTCTAAAATGAACAACCTCTTAGTTTTTTCTCAGGCTTGAATAAATAGAGTAAAGATTGTAATTTACCATTGACAAGAAGGAATCAGGGCGGCCAATCTTGTACAGGATTCCCACCACAGCAATTTTCCCATCCCTACTCTGATGAACCATGTGAACCTCTAGAGCAAACCCCTGTTGTTTATGAAATTGAGTTGTCAGCATTTTTTTTTATTATCAGACTTAGGGCGTATGCAGCCTAAATGCTATGAGATCAACGTCCGAGTTGATGTGAAAGTGGGGTCCAGGCAGAAAAATGTCTAAAATAATCCCGTGCGGGGATATGATGTTAGCTTTACCTCTTGCCATTGATACTGTGTTCAGAAGATGTGTGCCAATGAACTTGATTCAATCTATATTCAGTCCCATTTATATGAACATGGCCTGCACCACCTTCCCATTGCAACTGCACAATCCAATAAATATATAAATATATCAGCAATTTAACATATTTTGAAACAGACACAGACACAGAAAAAAGTGCGACATTTATTATGAAACAGATGGAGCAGATAGCGTACCATCATATCATGGCCTCTATTTATGAGAGTGGCATTGGAAGGTTTGTAATCTCTGTCAAGTCTTCCTAATATGGAAGTTGTGGTAACCCTTTCGTTCCTTAAATCAATAGGAGACTGCATGTCTCCATTGTTACACATACTCCAATCTGGATGAATTTCTCCCCAATGATCCGGCCCGTTCGGACTTTCCACATCGTAGCTGAATTCCCTCTCATCCTCTGCACGTACGATTACGTTAATCATCAAAAGCTTTAACAACACATTATATTTATATCAAATCTGAGATTAGAAATCAAGAAATAATTATGAACATCTTCGAAAACTCGGGTTTTTATGGGTGGAAATGCCTTAATCAGACTTACCAACTTCTTGGCAATGTGCAACAGAAAGGAGAAGAAGAAGGGTAATGAAGACCCAAAACACAAGTTGTACTCTCTTTGCATTTTCATCTTGTTTTTAATTTAGCTAAAAGAATCAATGTTTATTTCTGATGAAATGAAACCCATAGTATAAGGTTATTTATAGTGTTTGGCCAGACGGCTTGAAAATGAGTGTGAAAGTGAATTTTAACTACGAGTCATTTGACCAGGCATTTATGTTTTTGTGTTTGTTTTTTTTCTTTCTAAAAAGTAAGTACTCCCTCCGTCCCATTTTAAATTTCAAAAATTCTTTTTTGGATGTCCCATTTTAAACTTCAAAACTTAAAAAAAAGAAAGTTTTTATACTTCTTTATTTGTGGGCCGTACATGTCATACTTACAACAATTACCCACTGACTATTTCATACCCCATTTTCTCCCTCTCCTACCAAATCATATACACACAAAACACATCACTTTTTTCTTAATTCTTGAACCCAATTTTTTTTTGAAGTTTAAATTGGGATGGAAGGAGTATTTACTCGTCCATCCATCCGTTCATCCCATAAGAAAAGAATTAAGTTTTGCGTTTTTAAATTAGAAAAAATGTTTCATTGCAGTTTTGATATTAACACAATGAATATACATTAGTATTATTACATAGTATTATTACAGTTTGATAAGTCAATTATAATAATTATTATTTAAAGGAAGAGAATTAAATAATAAAATATGATTAAAATTTGTGTGTGAAACGGTCTCACACATGAGATTTGTCTCGTTGAGAGAGTAAATGATTTGCCTAGGACCGAAGCAGCACAAACTCATTTCCTTTCTCATTAATACTCGTCTCACATGTAACACCGTCACACACAAACAAAGATTTAGTCGTAAAATATAGCATCAAAGTTTGACGTCTTGAACACATTTGAAGAAAATTGAAGGCCAAAACATCATTTGGTGGTTGACACGGAGATTTTGTACTGTGCTAGTGTGCTATTTTTCCTCTCCTGCTTTGAAACGTGTTCAAATGTTTTTCTTTCACTTGTTTATTTTACACGCCAAATTGGTTAAATTCTAACAGTCAAACGTATAGTATGTGAAAAAGGTGTTGAAACTATGTTTTATTTCTACACAAGTCATGAAAAGATATTGATTAAAAAAAAAGGTCTAGAAGAAAAGAAAATTTACCATTCTCCATCAAGACTTATTCATGATCTCAATTTTAACGTCTGTTGAAAAAAGAAAAAAAACCATATTGTCAGTCATTTATGATTTATTCATAATTAAAAATAATTTGTAGCTAATTAACAAAATTGAAAGTGCTATAGCAGCAGCCCTGTAGCTAGAGCCGTCAATTTGGGCTGAGCTCATTGGGCCAGCCCGGCCCGCCATAGAATAAAGGTGAGTTGGGTTCTAAATATACTAACCCAAATACAAGTGGGCCATTTTGGGCTAGCCCATTTGTGTCGCGGGCCAAACGGATTTGGGGCGGGCCAGCCCACTTTTTTTTTTTTTTTTTAATTATTTTTCCCCTTTTCGTTTGACATCTATCGATGTCGTTTAGTGAATAGTGAACGTGTGCGGTGTGCTAATGAACGAAGAATATGAGAGATTGTGGTACTTTACTTGTTCTCTCCATTTGTGTGGTCAAGTTGTATAAGTCAATTTTTTATGTCACGACTCATAAGCAGTAACTGTATTCTGTTTGTTCGATTTTTGTCTGTCTTAAAAATAAGCGGGTGTTGCTTTGATTAATCATTTCCTTTGATGATATTCATAGCAAAAGAAAAAAAAAAAAAAAAAAAAGAGCAGGTCACCAATGCACGGGATCCCCTTATTATCTTTATTGTAGTAGCTATTATCGTTATTTATATCTATCGTAGAAACAAGAACTTTGAAATGTTTTTGGGAGAGTTAGACAGTCTTCGAGGAGTTTTTTATTGGGAGCCATAGTGTAACACCCCAACTTTTCACTACTAATAAATAATAACTTATTTGAATAAATCCCAAATTCAGAAGAGCTTGTCTCCTGTGCGCCGCCGCACGGCGTGCGACGGCGCATGGAGCCGAGCCGAGCCGAATTAATTTTTTTTTTTTTTTTGCCACCTCAACATTTTTTCTTCAACAAAAAGTAACACTTAGTATAACGAAAGGTAACACTTTTGTTTTTCAAATGTAACACTTTGTTTGTTTCAAAAATGTACCACAAATTTGATGCAATAGATTAAAGATAACATAAAGATAGACAACTACATTAATGTAACACTTTTTATAAAGGAATGTAACACTCTTTTTTCAAATGTAACACTTTTTTTTCAAATGTAACATTTTTTTTTCTCCCAAAAATAACATAGGATTGACAACTAAACTAATGTTACATTTTATAAAAAATGAATGTAACATTTTTTTTCTCAATTGTAACAGTTTATATTCTTAAATGTAACATTATATATGAAATGTAACAATTATTTATTGAGAAAGTAACAATTGAAATGCAAAACCATTTTTTTTCGTAAAAAACTGCTGTTACTTTTAACAGTAGAAAGTGTTACTTTTTGAAGACGAAATTGTTACTTTTATTAGAACAGAGTGTTACTTCTTAGCTGGTGAGCAGTTCAAACTTTTTTTTGTGTAAAAAAAATTATTTTTTTTAAAAAAAATCAAACCATATCATGACCTATGTAGTTTTTTTCGTCTCGTCGAGACGAACAAAACGGTATTTTTTAATATTTTTTCCGACTTATAAATCTCAAGATATAGCATTTTAAAGTTTTTTTTTTTTTTTAAAGTCGACACGTGGCAAGATCTGGGAAGAGGGAGGGTTGGATCTGACCGCCGGTTGTAGCGCACCAGCCAGCCTCGCGAAGCACTGGAACAAAACAAGGCTGCCGCACCGTGCGGCATGCCGCACCCAAGAATCTGTACAACGGATGTACGGCGTGCGACGGCTCCGAGCCGAGCCGAGCCGATCCGCCTTTTTTTTTTTTTTTTTCTCCAACTTTTTTTCCTTCTAACAAAAGTAACACTTCTTATAGCGAAATGTAACACTTTTTTAATTCAAATGTAACACTTTTTTAAAAAACAAATGTACCACAATTTTGATGCAATAGATTAAAGATTGACAACTAAATTAATGGAACACTTTTTATAAAGAAATGTAACACTCATTTTTCAAATGTAACACTTTTTATCTCCCGAAAATAACATAGGATTGACAACTAAACTAATGTTACATTTTATAAAAAATGAATGTAACATTTGTTTTTCTTAATTGTAACAATTTACAATCTTAAAATGTAACATTATATCTGAAATGTAACACTTTTTAATTGAGAAAGTAACAATTTAAATGCAAACCCAAACTTTTTTTTCGTAAAATTGCAGTTACATTTGACTGTTAAAAGTGTTACTTTGTGAACATGAAACTGTTACTTTTATCAGAATAGAGTGTTACATCTCAGCTGGCGAACAACTCAAACTTTTTTGTGTGTAAAAAAAATATTTTTTTAAAAAAAAAATCAAACCATATCATGACCTATGTAGTTTTATTCGTCTCGTCGAGACGAACACAACGATATTTTTAATTATTTTTTTTGAGTTATACATCTCAAGATATAACATTTTAAAGTTATTGAGTTTTTTTTTTTAAAAGGTGGACACATGGCAGCATCTGGGAAGAGGGAGGGCTGGATCTAACCGTCGGCTGTAGCGGAGCAGTGAGGCGCGAGAAGTAGCGGAGTGGAGCACCTTGCCGCACGTTGTGCGGCCGGTGTATACAAGAATTTGTCAATTCAGAATGCCCCAACGGCTACAATTAACCACAATTCAAACTTTAACTAACATTCAAACCCAAACGGCTAGTACAAGTCACTAGCTCAGAATGGTAACCAATGGAAATATAACGTTCAACTTAACTTAACTTAACGGAAACATATAACTACTAATTAACTTTAATCGCAAGTAGCTTCTACGCCAACGGTTCCTTGTGACCTTTAGTATCCTTACTTATAACCTGGAAAAAAAATGAGGATGAAAGGAATGAGCGAACAATGCCCAGCAAGTTCATACGGAATCCCCTCGGGTACTAAGAGGAGATAACCGAAAGGAACGGTAACAAGAATTCACAACGAAAGGATAACTCAATGATCAAACAAACTCTCAGTTTGAAAACATTTAGCTTGATGAAAAACAATTCATTTCTTGAAAACACGTGGCTTCAGAGACAGTTTCCAAAACACAACATTTTTCACACACTTTACTTTTCTTTACTTTACTTTACTTTACTTCATTTAGGGATTAAGCACGCGCTGTACCCAGGGCTCTGGTTTCTACTGACCGCACCCAAAATCGGTATATCATGATAACCTACGCTACTTCATCAAGCAACGCAAAGGGGTCCACATGTTCATCTTGGAACTATGGATAACTGTAAGGGGTCCACTTATCCGTTTCGGGATTATGGATAACTGTAGGGGTCCACTTATCCGTTTCGGGATTATGGATAACTGTAATCACTTTACTTATTACGAAACTTCACTTTAAAGAGCTTTACAAAACAAAACTTAACTTTACAAAACTTTACTTGATCACTTTTGAAAAGGTGTACATCTCACTTTAGACACCAAGTCACAATACGAATCATACACATGATAACCCAATTGAACAATCAACAATATCAATAGGGTGGATAACAAAGGACGGTAACATTCACAGAACGGAATAGTTTTTAAAATTCTATCTAGCCGCATAGATAGTTTACTTTAACAAAACAGAGATTGGGAATCCTACACAAAGGATTGAAATCACATACTACTAAGAGCGTAATCCCTTACCTTAGCCTTGCGTTTAACTAGCTCGCTTACTCCGCTTCGACAATCTACAAACATGAAATAGTCTAGCCTTAGACATGAGAAAATACTATTTTACTTCCGTCCCAATTTACTTCTTTTTACTCGATTAACCCCCATGATTTAGTCACCCATGACCACTTTCATAGTTAACCAATAACTTTAAGAACGACTACAATACCCCTAGGGTTTTTATTAATCAATTCCCAACCTTCGTTTCACTATATGGATTACACACACTGATTTCACACTTTCAGCACACACTTACTGAGTACACCTACAACCTGGCACACCCCCATTTTAATGCACCCCCACTATGGTACACCCACTCTCTGATGCACCCCCACTTTGGTACACCCTGTCGAGCCCCGACCCTTGGTCCTACTTGGCCCCACGTTCGGGACACGCACGGAAGACGTCATAAAACATTTTTAAGAAAATTTTCGAAATATACTTTCTATAAAAAGGTTCACACAACCAACTCGATACTAAACATGATTTCAAGTCACAAAATAACCTTTCACAAACAAGTACTAAGCCACTTGGCTACAACTACTAACTTTACTAACTTAATTACAAACACGAACATCTACTAAAAGAGATGATACAAACCAAGTCACGGGTATACTACCCAAAAGGTATTACATTTACATAATGTATCATTTACTTACACAAACTTTCCCAAAACGTCTTACCCAAAGATCTCCTCGACGTCCTCCCCGTGTGTGTAAACTATCCCCTGGGCTCCTTCTTATCTAAAACGGTAAACAAATAAAGGGTGAGAATAAATCTCAGTAAGTTACTAAAATGCAACTACATTACATGCTAATATGATAAACATAAAGGAACAATGCCACAAATGATCATATAGCACATAGCACAATATATGAGAGGCTCCCTATCGCCAACCGTCCCATACCGGTTGGAAATAACGACCAACTCATCATGCAACACATAAAGCGGAAATGAACACTCATACATGGATACTGAGCCAAGGTTCTCAAACCAAACAATAGCCATCTGAGAGGCATCAAATGAGCAGCATCGAAGAGCTGGAACGGGTTCCGGAACCAAACAACAACAACAACAACAACAACGGGAAAATGACACAAAGTCATAACCCAAAGTGCCCAACCTTTGGCCTAAGGAAGGGGGTTAAAAATGGGAAACCAATGATAGGAGCCTTATAATGTACTTGGCTCGGAGACCATTATAATCCCTATCACTGCCCAACACACACAAAAGTACCAGCTGGACTTTACACGCAAGCACCACATAGAAATACTTGCTTAAACAACAACCAGGGACAATGATTCCAATGTAGGGAACCATGCCAAACACATCAAGAAGATGAATCATTCAACACATCACAAAGTGCTCAACAATGTTCACATAATCAATCACTAACATTTCACAACACTTGTGTCCACAAAGGAACCAATTCTACCACTTTAGTGATCCACTTCAACCATCTAAGTACTTTAGGACACTACCCAAAAACTAGACCAAGATTGACCTCTAAACCCCTTAGTTTGAAAACTCTCAACTTTTTCAGACAACTGGGCGGTCGCCCAAACAGGGCTGTGCGGCCGCCCAAAATGCTCTGTCCAAGAACAAAACCCTTCAGATAGGTGTGCGGCCGCACGCCCAATTTTGGGCGGCCGCCCACATCACCCGGCAGGCCTAAAAACTTAAACAAAATTTACTCATTTTGTTTCACAACTCCAAAATTTCCCATACTTGCAACACTTAACTTGTGCAACTTCACAAAGGCTAAAACTCAGCTAAGAACCATACTAACACACAACAATACCATTTTCATACCACTCCCTTTGTCCCAAAATTACAAGTATACATAAAACATACCAAAACATTGTTTTATCACATATAAAGCATATAAAGCATACTTATGACCATTTTAACATTTAAAGGGGGATTAGTAACTTACCTATTTTCCGGAAAAGATGTCAAGAAAAATAATATTGATCGGTAGATATACTCTATTCAACACCCTGAACATTTATATATTTTTAGATTTGGAAATGGAGTAGTAAATAAAAATAGGGAAAATTAACAAGAACAAGAACATTACCTAGCTTTTCTTCTTCAACAGCAATGGCAATTCTCAGGGAAAAACTTAAGAAAGTGGTGGTGTGCAAACTAAGGGGAGGGAGGGATGAAGAGGTGATGATCAACTAATTTTTTTATCCCAAGTTCACAATTAAATCACCCAAGTTCCAAATTTTATCAATTAACCCCTCAACTCCCACTTTCATTAAAGCCCCCATATAATTCCACTAACTCTTTAACTCCCCTAATAAACTTTACTACTATCATTTTAACTAACACAAATAATCATATAAGATGTGCAAATTCATATAAAATGATGCAACACATAAAATGCACATATAATTTTAAATTAAAATTATCAAAATATAAAATAAATATTAAAATAATTAAAACGAATTTTGGGGTCGTTACACTCACTCCCCCTTAAAAAAAATTCGACCCGAATTTTAGGATTGCTTACCTCAACCCTCAAACAACCAAGGGTACTTCCTCTCGATCTCCTCCCGAAGCTCCCAAGTCGACTCTTCCACGTTATGATTTCTCCATACCACTCGAACAAGGGGAATACTTTTAGTTCGCAACTCTTGAACTTTTGAATCAATAACTCGGACCGGATGTTCCTCGTAAGACATACTCGGTTCAATATCCTCGGGAACCTCGGACAAGACATGAGAAGGATCATACACATACTTCCTAAGCATCGAGACATGAAAAACATTATGGATCTTGTCAAGAGAATGAGGTAACGCAAGACGATACGCTCTATCACCAACTCTACTCAAAATCTCAAATGGGCCATGTACCTCGGTGCTAACTTGCCTTTCTTCCCGTACCTTCGAATCCCCACCTTTGGTGAAACCTTCAAAAACACAAAGTCACCTTTTTCAAACTCAAGATCTCGCCTCCGGTGATCGGCATAACTTTTCTGTCTACTCTGAGCGGTACTCAAACGATCTCGGATAAGCTTAACTTCCTCAACTGACTTGTTCACCATATCAATACCCCAAATCTTTGCTTCTCCCACTTCATCCCAACAAATCGGAGACTGACATTTCCTCCCATACAAAGCTTTATACGGGGCCATCCCAATACTTGACTGAAAACTGTTGTTATAGGCAAATTCCACGAGAGGTAAATGAGAATCCCAAGAATCTGAAAAATCAACTGAGCAAGCTCGCAACATATCCTCGAGAATCTGAATAGTCCTCTCTGACTGTCCATCTGTCTGGGGATGAAAAGCTGTACTAAACTTCAACTCTGAACCCAAAGCCTTCTGAAACGCTTGCCAAAATCGAGATGTAAATCTAGGGTCACGATCAGACACAATACTCACCGGAACACCGTGCAGTCTCACAATCTCATGTATATACAAAGTCGCAAGCCTCTCCATCGAGTAACTGATCTCTATAGGTAGAAAATGAGAAGACTTGGTCAATCTATCCACGATCACCCAAACTGCATCAAACCTTCTTCGAGTGCGAGGTAATCCCGTCACAAAATCCATAGTAACATGTTCCCACTTCCATTCCGGAATCTCTAACGGTTGAAGTAACCCCGCAGGCCTTTGATGTTCAGCTTTCACTTGTTGGCATGTCAAACATTTAGATACATAATCCGCTATTTCTCTCTTCATATTATTCCACCAAAAGTACTGCTTCAAATTCTGATACATTTTTGTGCTCCCGGGATGAATAGTATATCTCGACTTGTGGCCTTCATCCAGAACTTGGCGTTTAATCCCATCCACGCAAGGCACACATAACCGTCCTCTAAAAGTTAACACTCCTTCGGGATTAAGAGAGAAATCCTCATATTTGCCATCTTCGATTTTATCCACGATTTTCACCAACTCCGGATCATCCTTCTGAGCTTATTTTATTTGTTGAATCAAAACGGGTAATACTTGAATACTCGTAAAAATGGCCCCATGCTTTGACTCACAAGGATCCCAATCTCGAGCATCCTCTAACATCTTTCATTCACGCACCATCAATGAAGCCATAAAAGATTTCCGGCTAATGGCATCAGCTACCACATTTGCTTTACCCGGGTGATAAGAGATTGTGCAGTCATAATCCTTCAATAGCTCCATCCATCTTCTTTGCCTGTTATTCAACTCTTTTTGGGAGAAAAGGTACTTCAAACTTTGATGATCGGTAAAAATCTCAAATTTGGCTCCGTACAGATAATGTTTCCACTTGTGCAACGCAAAGACAATAGCCGCAAGCTCCATGTCATGGGTAGGATAATTCTGCTCACTCGGAGTCAACTTTCTTGAAGCATACGCAATCACCCTTCCGTTTTGCATTAACACACACCCGAGGCCTTCTTTAGAAGCATCGCTATAAATTACCAAATCATCATTACCATTAGGAAGCGCAAGGATAGGAGCTGTAGTCAACCTCTTCTTCAACTATTCAAAGCTAGCTTGACACTTGCCATCCCACACATACGGAACATTCTTTCGAGTCAACTGAGTCAATGGAGTAGCAATTTTAGAAAACCCCTCGATAAATCTTCTATAATACCCGGCTAGACCCAAGAAACTTCGAATCTCCGTAACTGATTCAGGCCTCTTCCAATTCACAATAGCTTCAATTTTGGAAGGATCTACTGATATTCCTCTATTAGAAACCACGTGCCCCAGAAAAGATACTTCCTCGAGCCAAAAAGCACACTTACTGAATTTCGCAAACAGTTGCTTCTCACGAAGAACAGATAAAACCATTCGCAAGTGTTGCTCGTGCTCCTCCTTAGACTTGGAATACACAAGAATATCATCAATAAACACAACCACGAAGGTGTCAAGATAAGGCTTGAAAACCCGATTCATCATATCCATGAAAACAGCCGGAGCATTAGTCAACCCGAAAGGCATAACAAGAAACTCGTAATGACCATACCTACTACGGAAAGCAGTCTTAGAAATATCCTCAGAACGGATCTTTAACTGATGGTACCCACTCCTCAAGTCAAGCTTCGAAAAACGACTGACCCTTGAAGTTGATCAAACAAGTCATCAATGTGAGGTAGAGGATATTTATTCTTTACAGTTACCTGATTCAGCTTCATGCAGTCGATGCACAGTCTCAAAGACCCATCTTTCTTCTTGACAAACAATACAGGGGCTCCCCACGGTGACACACTAGGACGGATAAATCCACGATCAAGTAACTCTTGCAAAAGCACCTTCAATTCTTTTAGTTCAGCTGGAGCCATTCTATAAGGTGCTTCAGATATGGGGGTAGTACCTGGAATCAAGTCAATACCAAACTCGATCTCTCTATCGGGAGGCATAGAATATTCAGAAGAAAACACATCAGGAAACTCTTTAACCACATTCACATCTTCTACTTTAGGAGACTTTTTAGTAGTATCCAAAACACAAGCCAAATACCCCACACAACCACGGTGCAATAACCTCCTAGCTTTCACATAAGAAATAATACGAATTCCCTTACCCAAAGAAGTTGCCTCAAAAGTAAACACAGGCACACTAGGGATAGAAAACGTAACCACTTTCTTAAAACAATCAACAGAGGCATGATATTTACTTAACCAATCCATACCCAAAATAACATCAAAGTCTTGCAATGGCAAAATGACTAGATCAGCAAGTAAAACATGCTCACTAATATGCACATCACAATCACGCAACACCTTGTCAGCTATCAAACAATTTCCCATAGGAGTCGACACTTCTAGCACATAAGGCAAAGACTCAAAGGAAGAATGCAATCGAGATGCAAAAGACACAGAAACATATGAATGAGATGAGCTGGGGTCTATAAGTGCACGTGCCCTTAAACTGGACATAGAAATTATACCTCCAATTACGTTGGAAGCATCCGAAGCTTGTTGTTGATTGATTGCAAACACACGACCTTGAACCTTTGGTTTTCCTGAGGCATCCCTTTTCTGACCCTGAGACGATCCAACACCACTCCCCGATGGTTGACTCCCCAATCTCGGGCAATTTCTTTGAAAATGGCCAAGTTGCCCACAATTCAAACACTTTCCTTGTTTCTTCCAACACCGCTCCTCACTGTGCCCTTCCTTCTGACAATAATTACATACTCTCTTGCTTTGACCCCCGGAGAAATTACCTTGATTTCTAACACTCGGTTGCCCTTGTGGTTGTCCTCTAAATGGGGTTGAAGTCCCTTGTCCTCCACGATTATCATTCCTTTGCGGTTGTGGTCTACCTTGCCTTCCTGAACTTGTTAATTCCACCTTCCTCTTGTGTTCTTCAATGTCGTGCTCCACTTGATAAGCTCGATCAACTGCATCTTGAAATTCTTGTAGCTTGTGGGACACCAATTGAGTTCGGATCACTGTTTTTAAACCCTTAACAAATCTTGTTGCCTTTCTCTCCTCTGTTGCAATCAAATGAGTACAATACCTCGATAGCTCCGTGAACTTGGCTGCATACTGAGCCACCGACATTGTATTCTGTTCCAAGCTAAGAAATTCCACTTCCTTCCGGTCTTGATCCACCCTTGGAATAAAATGTTCCTTGAACTTCCTCAGAAAATTTGCCCAAGTATATGGTACATGAGCTTCATCCCAACTAGCCTTCAGTGTTCTCCACCAGTACTCCGCTGCTCCACTCAACTTGTAGGTAGCAAACCTAACTCGATCTTCATCAGTACAAACTAAGACATCAAATATCTTTTCCATAGACTCGATCCATCTCTCAACTTTGGTCACATCTGGTTCACCATCATAGCCGGTTGGTTTCATCTTCAAAAACTGTTCTAGACCATACCTCGGAGGTGCATGCTCTCCTCCCTGTCTCTGATCATGGATGGTTTTCATTGCAGCCTCAAACATCCCTTGAAACATAGCTCGAGCCTCTTCCCTTACATTACCCTGGCCTGCAGTACCAGACTGTTCACCCTCATGTTCCGGCATTTTTACTGAGTACCTGCATAAAACACTCAACGTTACTCACTCCATACTCAACTACCCTCCTAGGTCACTTAGTCATTCTAGACCATCTACAACCTAGCTCTGATACCAACTGTCGAGCCCCGACCCGTGGTCCTACTTGGCCCCACGTTCGGGACACGCACGGAAGACGTCATAAAACATTTTTAAGAAAATTTTTCGAAATATACTTTCTATAAAAAGGTTCACACAACCAACTCGATACTAAACATGATTTCAAGTCACAAAACAACCTTTCACAAACAAGTACTAGGCCACTTGGCTACAACTACTAACTTTACTTACTTAATTACAAACACGAACATCTACTAAAAGAGATGATACAAACCAAGTCACGGGTATACTACCCAAAAGGTATTACATTTACATAATGTATCCTTTACTTACACAAACTTTCCCAAAACGTCTTACCCAAAGATCTCCTCGACGTCCTCCCCGTGTGTGTAAACTATCCCCTGGGCTCCTTCTTATCTAAAACGGTAAACAAATAAAGGGTGAGAATAAATCTCAGTAAGTTACTAAAATACAACTACATTACATGATAATATGATAAACATAAAGGAACAATGCCACAAATGATCATATAGCACATAGCACAATATATGAGAGGCTCCCTATCGCCAACCGTCCCATACCGGTTGGAAATAACGACCAACTCATCATGCAACACATAAAGCGGAAATGAACACTCATACATGGATACTGAGCCAAGGTTCTCAAACCAAACAATAGCCATCTGAGAGGCATCAACTGAGCAGCATCGAAGAGCTGGAACGGGTTCCGGAACCAAACAACAACAACAACGGGGAAAATGCCACAAAGTCATAACCCAAAGTGCCCAACCTTTGGCCTAAGGAAGGGGGTTAAAAATGGGAAACCAATGATAGGAGCCTTATAATGTACTTGGCTCGGAGACCATTATAATCCCTATCACTGCCCAACACACACAAAAGTACCAGCTGGATTTTACACGTAAGCACCACATAGAAATACTTGCTTAAACAACAACCAGGGACAATGATTCCAATGTAGGGAACCATGCCAAACACATCAAGAAGATGAATCATTCAACACATCACAAAGTGCTCAACAATGTTCACATAATCAATCACTAACATTTCACAACACTTGTGTCCACAAAGGAACCAATTCTACCACTTTAGTGATCCACTTCAACCATCTAAGTACTTTAGGACACTACCCAAAAACTAGACCAAGATTGACCTCTAAACCCCTTAGTTTGAAAACTCTCAACTTTTTCAGACAACTGGGCGGTCGCCCAAACAGGGCTGTGCGGCCGCCCAAAATGCTCTGTCCCAAGAACAAAACCCTTCAGATAGGTGTGCGGCCGCACGCCCAATTTTGGGCGGCCGCCCACATCACCCGGCAGGCCTAAAAACTTAAACAAAATTTACTCCTTTTGTTTCACAACTCCAAAATTTCCCATACTTGCAACACTTAACTTGTGCAACTTCACAAAGGCTAAAATCAGCTAAGAACCATACTAACACACAACAATACCATTTTCATACCACTCCCTTTGTCCCAAAATTACAAGTATACATAAAACATACCAAAACATTGTTTTATCACATATAAAGCATATAAAGAATACTTATGACCATTTTAACATTTAAAGGGGGATTAGTAACTTACCTATTTTCCGGAAAAGATGTCAAGAAAAATAATATTGATCGGTAGATATACTCTATTCAACACCCTGAACATTTATATATTTTTAGATTTGGAAATGGAGTAGTAAATAAAAATAGGGAAAATTAACAAGAACAATAACATTACCTAGCTTTTCTTCTTCAACAGCAATGGCAATTCTCAGGGAAAAACTTAAGAAAGTGGTGGTGTGCAAACTAAGGGGAGGGAGGGATGAAGAGGTGATGATCAACTAATTTTTTTATCCCAAGTTCACAATTAAATCACCCAAGTTCCAAATTTTATCAATTAACCCCTCAACTCCCACTTTCATTAAAGCCCCCATATAATTCCACTTACTCTTTAACTCCCTTAATAAACTTTACTACTATCATTTTAACTAACACAAATAATCATATAAGATGTGCAAATTCATATAAAATGATGCAACACATAAAATGCACATATAATTTTAAATTAAAATTATCAAAATATAAAATAAATATTAAAATAATTAAAACGAATTTTGGGGTCGTTACACACCCACACTCTGATACACCCACCCACACACACACAATCTGCTACGCACACCTACACACACATAATCTGCTACACACACCCACACACACACAATCTGCACACACCCAGAACCCACACTCAACAACACGCACAAATACACTAACGCACACACACTAACGCACACACACAGCGCACGCCCACACACACCAATACACGAACACACACACACCACCATGGCAGCCACTGCCGCCTCAACCCACCCCCAAACCATCATCTTCTTCCTTTTTAATTTCACACTACTAAACCCTAGTTCATACTTTTAGAGTTAGGGTTTCTTAATCCAACGATTTAACCTTACAAAGATGAGGAAAAGGGTTTAGGGGTTGTAGAATTACCTTTGTGAACACGCTCTTCGTTCTCCTTTCTTCTCCTTCTCCCGCTCTCTCTCTCTCTTTGCGTCGACTTCCCCTTCCCGTTCTTTTTTTTTTTTTTTTAAATTGCGGTGGAATAAAATAGGTTTAGGGTTTAAAGAGAGTATTTATTCTAAAAGGGTTCCTCAAATCCTTAATTCAAAAGGACTCATAATTAACTTAGTCAATGAATTGGGCTTTCTACTTATGACCCAATAACTAAACTAAACTTTTTATTAAAAGTTTGGCCCAATTAGTAATTAAGAGTTTAAAATAAATAGAATAAAAAGGTAAGTTCGGGTTATTACATTCTTACCCCCTTAAAAGAGTTTGGTCCTCCAAACTAAACGTACCTTAATCTTCGAACAAAGCGGGATACATATCACGCATTTTACTTTCGAGCTCCCACGTGGCTTCTCTTTCCGTGTGATTGATCCATTGCACTTTTACGTACGGAATCACTCGCTTCCGAAATACTTGATCTTTACGGTCTACAATCTTTACTGGCTTCTAATCATAACTCAAGTCTTCACGAAAACGTAACTGTCTGTACTCGATGACGTGACTCTGGTCAGCTACATACTTCTTCAACATCGATACATGAAACACATTGTGCACACCCGCCAGTACAGGAGGCAAAGCCAACCTATAGGCTACTGCTCATATTCGTTCTAGAACTTCGAACGATCCCACATATCTAGGACTTAACTTCCCACGAATGCCAAATCGCATGACCCCTTTTGTCGGAGAGATTTTCAAGAATACGCGATCTCCTACTTGGAACTCTAGATCACGTCTTCGACTATCTGCATACGATTTATGTCTACTCTGAGCAGTTAACAACCATTTGCGAATCTGATGAACCTTATCCGCCGTTACCTGAACAATTTTGGGTCTGGTTAACTTCCTTTCAACTACTTCATCCCAATACGCAGGCGATCTACATTTCTGCCCATACAGAGCTTCATACGGCGCCATTCTAGTACTAGAGTGGTAACTGTTATTGTAGGCAAACTCCATTAGTGGTAGATGATCATCCCACGCTCCTTGCCAATCCAACGACGTTGCTCTCAAAAGGTCTTCAAGAGTTTGAATCGTCCTTTCTAACTGTTGGTACCCGACCTGAAAATGAGTTTATTACGACTTTCCCAAAAATACAAGGACTTTATAGGAATTAGAAACCTTGCGAAGACTTGTCCCGGATTCCCAAAATATCTCATTTATGGCAAAATCTATCAAATTAGGTAGCAAATAGTTTCTTTAAAACCATGTAGAAACCCTAGCTTAAGAATCAAGTCAGCCTGTAGACTTGGCCACGCGGCCAACCTTGCTCCGCGTTGATCTTGGCCACGCGGCCACTATTGTCACCGGCTTCAACCATGGCCAGGCGGCCAACCTTGCGCTGGATGATCTGGACCATCAGATCCTCCCATCAGTTTACTATATAAATCAATCCATGCTATTGGTTTAAGGATCCGATTTTGAGAGCTCTTGTAGACACCCCGCCTTGGACCTCTCACCCCGATTGCATACAAAGTATTTTTATTTAACTTATTTTCATTAATTTCTGTTACTTCGGTTAAGTTCCTAACTGATTCCGTTAGTTTTGGACTAAACTGCATAACAGAGTTAACTTTTAGGGTCATTCTGTCATTCTGTTATTTTTCACCCGCGGGCGCTTCCGGAACTGCCAGTGAGCCGCGCTCGCGTCCCGCCCCAAAATCCGGACCCGCGCGCTTCCCACTTTGGCAGTAACGGATTGCACCTTATTTCCCTCCCTTTTCTTATTTACAAACATCTTTTCTTGATCACAAAAACCATCTTTTTACATCCACATTCATCCCCCATTTTCTCATTAACTCCCAATCCCACACTTCTAGCCTTTTCATTAAAACAAAATATTTCCTTTTTATTATTTGATTTCTTTTATTTCTTTTATTTTTCTTTTATTCATTTATCTTATTTGTGATTGGCCCATTCCATTTCACATGGATGACCAATTTCCCTCCATCATTTCCCTCTCTTTTTTACCTATAAAAACCATCATCTTCTACCTTGGAAAGGGACTTCTTTTTGGACTTCCTTTTGGACTCCAACCTTGATTCACCAACTACATTATACACAAATTCTCTCAATAAGAGTTCTTAGTAACAAGACTCTACACAAATTGTTCTACAACAATTTCATTACAACAACAACACTTTCAAGTCAAGGTTCCAAGTCCTCTTTCTCAAGGTACAACTCCATTTTCTTCCTTTGTTTTCTTCTTCTTGATGTATGCAATCCCCATTAATGGGACATGACCAACATGACTACTTCACATATTGAAGTTAGTTAAGGTTATCTCCCTACATTTTAATCTTAACTTTAATTCACCATGTTAATTTCTTTTCATCTCTTAATGTAATTCTTTAACCTTACTTGTTACATGTAATCTTTATCATTAAATAAATAAAATAATTCTATTTTATTTCCCCTTTTTCTTCTCATCACAATTGTTAGCACATTTCTATTTAATTAATTGAAGGACATGTAAATATTAGAACACCAATAGTAGCAAGACCCGCGTAAGCGGGGCGGAGTGGGTGTTTAAGTACTTCCCACTCCGTCACCTAACCCCCGAACCCTTCTCTCCCGAATCTCTGGTTTTGTACATAAATTAGGCTATTTCTAGGTTTTTCTTATGTTCCTTTAAAAACATAGGTGGCGACTCTAAACAATCTAAAACAAGTTAGACATCCTAGGATAATTCACCGCTCTAGCCAAGCCGTGGTCCCCCGGGGTATCTACAGTGGCGACTCCGCTGGGGAATGTTTAGAGGGTTAAACTTGTGTTCTTAACTTTTTGGTGTTATTTTATTTTATTTTCTGGGCATTCTGGTAAAAAGGGTAGGAAGCGCGCGCCTCCGGCCTTCTTGGCCTAAAGCGCGCGCGTCCGACCCTTATTACCAGAATCGCCCATCTTCCTTCTTGTCCTTCAATTCCATGTTTCTATGCTAACGTTTACTGCAGGGGAAAAAGTTCTATAATTTAGGGTCAAGGCAATCCCTTGAACCCACTGATTTGCAAGTTCTCACCTAGAAGCGGGCGCCTCTGCCCTTCTTCCTCTCACGCGCGCGCTTCCGCATAGGCAACCCAATGCGTGCGCTTCTGGGCGCATTCCCGGAACAGAACAGTGCACAGAAACAGAACAGAATGACAGTGTGTGGGCACCGGGCCTGCATACAATTTCTTTTACTTTCTGTTTATTTTTATCGGTCACACGGGTGATTCGAAAGTTGTAAATTACGTGCTTATTTGTTTTTTTTATTTCCTTTGAAAAAAAAAATGTTTTGTCACATGTTAGACCTCACACTACATGCACATATTCCTATCAACTGCTCACTATCGAGTCGCACAAGTCCAACCCCAAACCCGTCGAGGCCCGTCCTAGAAAGTTTCAAGCTCCACTCGACCTTGGCTCTTTCGAAGCGGTAAACCTCAGCCCGTGGCGTAGTTCATGACTACATGCCGGGGGTGACCTTTGAGCCTCATATTCAAGCCGAGCACAAGCCACACAATTCTAGTCTAGGGTCTAACACTCCGTGACTCAAGTCGGTTTTTCATGTATCGAGATTTCCTAAACTAATGTCTTCAAATCATACATGCCAACTTGTTGCAATGGACGAAATAAAACTCCGTCCCCAAAAGTGGGCATTTTGGACGAAAATAAAAATCCGTCTCCGCATGTATGATTTACTACATTAATTTAGTTTAATCCCGTCACATGTAGGTATCACAAGCATGGTGGAATCCGATGAGTATATGGGACCGCGAGAAGGTCTATATACTAGTGTGACGATTCCATTATTTTTCTAGAAACCCCAAAAAGGACCACGTCCTTCCGACTTTGTAAATAAAAAAAAAAGAGTCGTTTTTTCCTTATGTGGTTGAGTCTTTTTCTTTGTTTGTGGGTTAATTCATTTTATCCAAAAGGTGTTTGTGGGGCCAATCTAAGATCAACCGTGCTCTTCCAATAGGTCCAATGGCTTCCAACGGCAACAACAACAACGGTGGAAATGATTTCGTGTCCAACGAAGGGTTACTCAACATAATGAAATCAATGGAGGAACAAATGGATAGGATTGTCGAGGATGCCCGACGTAAAGACAATTTGTGGCAAGCCCGTTTCAATATCGACAAGAGGATTCACAAAGAAGAGGTTTCCGAACTCAAGGCCCATCTTGATTATGAAAGAAGAATTCACGAGGAAGAGGTTTCCGAACTCAAAGCCCGTTTGCAAGAGCTCACCGACGGCAAAGCAAAGTTCAATGGTAAAGCATGCTCAAGTGGCCCGACCCTCAAAAGCTACAAAGGTACCACCAACAACCGAGTTTTCACTCCACTCCTAGGAGTAACCCAAGCCGAGACATTTGAAACTTTGGTGGCGAGAGGGAAGATCAAACCTTTGGAGGGGTACAAGCCGAAGGCGATACTGAAAAATCATGCTCATGGTGAATGGTGCGGCTACCACAAGCATAGTGGCCACACTACCGAAGGGTGCTTCCTTCTCCGAAACATCATCCAAGATTTGTTCGACGACGGCGAATTTACTGTGGGTGAAGAGCAACCGCTAGAGAATGGCAACATGCAAGAACCCATCAAGGAAAAAGCTTGGTTTTGAAATGGGGCTTCAACAAAGAGGACGACGACAACAATCTCCATTTCTCTTTCTCTACCTAGTAGTAGGAATAAAAAAAAAGGAGTCAAAAGTCCTCTTTTGTGTGCATTAATGTTTTCTCTCGTCTCATGTTAAGTGTCGAGTCTTCTCATTAAATAAAAGTCGTTCTCATCCTCATACACTCTTCCAAGTTGTTCAATCTAATTCTTGGCAAAATGATGAAAAGATGTCTAAACAAGTTTTAGAACAAGGCCATCACTTGAACGCCTAGGGGCTAAACATCGACGCCAACATCAACGACGAAGCCAAGACAAACAAGGTGGAGCAACAATCATGAAGAAGTCAAGCAAAGTTTTCAAAGGGGGATTAAAAAAAAAAAAAAAAAAAAAGCTCGCTAGGTTGAAATCATCAAATCAACCTAGGCAAAAGTTAGAGCACAAAAAAAAAAAAAAAAAAAAAATCCCCCTCAATCAAAGAAGTTCACATCAAGATCAACATCATTCCATCCACCAAAGGAGGACGAAGCTACACGACGAAGCAACAATTCCATCCCGAAGAATGGAGAATTCACAAGAACTACGGTGACCTGAGCCTCTACACTGGAGAAACGTAGGCAACCTGCGGGTCCGGTCTCACGCAAGAAAGAAGATATGTTTAGCCCTACCGCGTTATGGTGATCGGCCTTCATCTCGAACTTGTCAAGACATCTTTGTACGATTCATTTGCCAATGAATTAATCACCTCAAGATTGAACAACTTTCCTAGATTTGGAATCACTTTCCGTTCCTTGTCGAGTCTAGGGCTTCTATTCTTTCTGCATACTCCCAATTTCTTGCAATCAAATTGGGGCTTTCCTTCTCTTCTCTCTTAATGACTTACTCGCCTTCGTGAGTCATTCGATTCAATAAAAAAAAAATACATGTCAATCCTAGGGACACTTCCTTAGTCGAGTCAATGTCACTCATCTTTAGTGACAAAAGGTTTTCACCACAAAATCACATGTCTCTCATCCTCAGCTAGAGTTAATGCACACTTCCTCATTAATCGAGTCAAAAATGAAGACGCAAAAGAGATGCCCGCTAGATTGAAAACCCGAAAGGGCGGTCTAGGCAAAAAACAGGGTGCGTCATAAAAAAAAATGATAGAGTGAGAGAGAGAAGGGAAAGAGAAATGGAGATCCCCGGCCTCTAAAGAAGACAAGTTCTACATTGAATCTCCTCAGCAAGTCAATTCCCCACCGAGTCAACTTTGGGATTGCAAAAGGCTCGACAAGATATAGCACCATCAAAGGTTGTCTTGGGTTATCGGCATCATTCTCCAGCAATGTGCATTTTTGGGTTCATGAAAAGAAGGCCCGTGGTAACCAAGATCCATCCGAGAACAAGCCCATCATAAAAGGGCACGAGGTTGCACAAATAATCCCTAGCTAGTCAATTGGCTTGGGCAGCAAATAGCAACAACATGTGTCTCAGTTTTCAAGGCTTCTTCAAGTATGTGCTTCTAAAGTACGCCAAAAGGCTCCCAAGAAATGGAGTAGCTCTTGCCATATCCTCTCATGTTTATTCCCTCACACGAGGACGAGTCACTCTTGCTTTGTTCAACAAATGGTGACGCCCTAGGGGCTATGTGACTCAAGAACAAGGGATTCTTTTGCTTCATTTGGCAATCAATACGCCCTAGGGGCTATACTCAAGAAAGATGTGTGAGACTATCCTCAAAGTCCCTCAAAAGGGATGTCAAAAAGCCCTCTTGTCATGTGTGCCCGTGCTCGTTTCCCCAATCAAGGGTGGACCTTTCTCGCAATCAATGATGGCACTCTAGGGGGCTACGGTCAAGTCTTAAAGGCTCCCTCGGCAAAGAGCAATTAACTCCCCAGCAGTATCCCCAGCCAAGTCATGTGCAACATTGGAAGCTTCCTCAATTCGGCACTGAAGGTCTCAACGGGCTTCGCAATCTACGATCTTTTGGGCTACGGCATTACAGTAATTCAAGCAAAGGGAAGTATTAGGGCTTCGCGACCGACAGTCTTTTGGGCAACAATACTCGAGCAAGTGCAATGTGGAGTAGTCTTATGGCTCCATGAGAACAATCAAGATTCAAGGGTCTCTCAACACTTCAAGTCAAAGGCCTCTTGGTTTTAAATGAAGACTCCGATGTTATGAATGAAGTTGATGATTTTTGTTAGAACTTTCAACGAGATCATGAAGAAAGTCTTAGAGAAAAGGAAAAAGATTCAATATGCTAAACTCTAATCAAAACAGGGTTATAGCGGGAAATGCCACGGCCAATCCCAATGTTTCTGCAATTCAGCACCCCCTTCTCCAAGATCAAAAGCACAAGGTGCAGCTCAGATAAAGTTGGGCCACAGCACTAGTTGCATCCGAAGATCCGTCATTAGTTCAACTCAAGAAGAGTCAAGCAAGCATACTCATTTGAGACTTTATCACGCCAAGACCTTATCCTCCGCGACCTCGACGGCACCGCAAGACATTACTGCATCCTTTGACATAAGCCCTTAGCCATTTGGGTATCGACCACAATGAGGCCATTCATCTCCCCAGTAAGAGAAAGAAGGAGATCTCTATCAAGAATTCTACCAAACAGTACATCCGCTCTCAATGCCGAGCCAATCACGAGATAATTTGGGGCTTTACGATGAAAGGTCTTCACATCCCGCCATCTACAAGCCCATGACACTTGGGGCTTTGAAATCTCTCGAAGCTTGGCATCAACGACCTCCTCTTGAGGCTTGCTCACTACAACAACAAAGGGCGATTTACTCGAATGGGCCAAAAGCTGATTTATCTTGGAGCTATGCAAGTCCCTCAAAATTTGGCATCAAAGGCATTCTAGGGGCTTTACACTCAGCAACCCCTCATCTCGGCATCAAAAGCCTTTTGAAGCCCCATAATCGACAAATCTCTTGGGGCTAGACATCAATCTTCGTTGGGCACACCAGCGACAACAAAATTCAAGCGAGGCAATCCGGACTTCAACCGAGCATGACTTGATCTTGGGTTGGCTTTACAAACACACAATGGCTAAAATGGTTCACCCACGAACTTAAAAAAAAAAAAAAAAAAAAAAAAAAAGGATTTTTTCTTTCTTTTTTCTCCTTCTATGTGCAAAATTATGTGCTTTACTTTGCTTTGCTCCTAGCTTCTCCTCCAGCGTTCTCCATCATCCTTGAACTACGCTGGTCTGATTCCCTTCAAGGGATACGTAGGCAGCCTTTGGCACGACCAACCAAAGTACCATCTTGCCAACCCAACATCAAGGGCATTCTCTCATCAACATCTAAAGAATGGACATTCTCCATCAAAGCATCCTCCGCGGACATCAAGAATCCATCTCCACTCAAGCGGCAATGGTAAGTGAAGGTATGAATACATCCAATGCTTTCCTCAAAATCACACCGCACACAAGATCACTCTCTATATTCTTACTTCTCTCTCATTGCAAGGGTGTTCCAAAATCCCATCACACCACGAGCACAATTTCTCTCTTCATGCATCTTCTTGCAAGAACACATATACCTGTCAAGCACACACATAACAGGTACCACCACGATGTCAACAGCATCCGCTACTCAAGGCACCTCATCCCCACCAGAAAGTGGTCAACCGTGCCCACACCCCACAAAGTCAACAACATAAGCTCCCATGAGCTCCAAGTCGACAAATCGGTCGATATCGAGACAAGCTCCCATGAGCTCCAAAACTCGGTCCATATCGAGACAAGCTCCCATGAGCTCCAAGTCGGCAACTCGGTCCATATCGAGACAAGCTCCCATGAGCTCCAAGTCGGCAACTCGGTCCATATCGAGACAAGCTCCCATGAGCTCCAAGTCAGCAACTCGGTCCATATCGAGACAAGCTCCCATGAGCTCCAAGTCGGCTACTCGGTCCATATCGAGACAAGCTCCCATGAGCTCCAAGTCGGCAACTCGGTCCATATCGAGACAAGCTCCCATGAGCTCCAAGTCGGCAACTCGGTCCATATCGAGACAAGCTCCCATGAGCTCCAAGTACAATCACTCCAGCAAAAGTCGCTCATGCAGGGAGCGCACCCCTATCTCTAGCAATTTCAAATTACTGCTTTCATCGAGTCTTTGCTTTCTTTTCTTTCTTCTTCTTTGTCGATGTCCTCGGCGGGTGTTTTTACTTTCGTCGACGCGTTTTGCGTTGCAATCCACGTCGCCGAGGGGCTCTGTAGACACCCCGCCTTGGACCTCTCACCCCGATTGCATACAAAGTATTTTTATTTAACTTATTTTCATTAATTTCTGTTACTTCGGTTAAGTTCCTAACTGATTCCGTTAGTTTTGGACTAAACTGCATAACAGAGTTAACTTTTAGGGTCATTCTGTCATTCTGTCATTTTTCACCCGCGGGCGCTTCCGGAACTGCCAGTGAGCCGCGCGCGCGTCCCGCCCCAAAATCCGGACCCGCGCGCTTCCCACTTTGGCAGTAACGGATTGCACCTTATTTCCCTCCCTTTTTTTATTTACAAACATCTTTTCTTGATCACAAAAACCATCTTTTTACATCCACATTCATCCCCCCTTTTCTCATTAACTCCCAATCCCACACTTCTAGCCTTTTCATTAAAACAAAATATTTCCTTTTTATTATTTGATTTCTTTGATTTCTTTTATTTTTCTTTTATTCATTAATCTTATTTGTGATTGGCCCATTCCATTTCACATGGATGACCAATTTCCCTCCATCATTTCCCTCTCTTTTTTACCTATAAAAACCATCATCTTCTACCTTGGAAAGGGACTTCTTTTTGGACTTCCTTTTGGACTCCAACCTTGATTCACCAACTATATTATACACAAATTCTCCCAATAAGAGTTCTTAGTAACAAGACTCTACACAAATTGTTCTACAACAATTTCATTACAACAACAACACTTTCAAGTCAAGGTTCCAAGTCCTCTTTCTCAAGGTACAACTCCATTTTCTTCCTTTGTTTTCTTCTTCTTGATGTATGCAATCCCCATTAATGGGACATGACCAACATGACTACTTCACATATTGAAGTTAGTTAAGGTTATCTCCCTACATTTTAATCTTAACTTTAATTCACCATGTTAATTTCTTTTCATCTCTTAATGTAATTCTTTAACCTTACTTGTTACATGTAATCTTTATCATTAAATAAATAAAATAATTCTATTTTATATCCCCTTTTTCTTCTCATCACAATTGTTAGCACATTTATATTTAATTAATTGAAGGACATGTAAATATTAGAACACCAATAGTAGCAAGACCCGCGTAAGCGGGGCGGAGTGGGTGTTTAAGTACTTCCCACTCCGTCACCCCCCGAACCCTTCTCTCCCGAATCTCTGGTTTTGTACATAAATTAGGCTATTTCTAGGTTTTTCTTATGTTCCTTTAAAAACATAGGTGGCGACTCTAAACAATCTAAAACAAGTTAGACATCCTAGGATAATTCACCGCTCTAGCCAAGCCGTGGTCCCCCGGGGTATCTACAGCTCTAAGTACGAATTTTGGAGTTCTTAAACAATATTTTGCTCTCTAATTAACATTCAAACACTCAAGAAGATCCAAGGTTTATTTCTTGCCAACATAGGTAAGTTTTCTAACTTTTTCTTCATGTTCTTACATTATTCTTAATTTAGATCTTTTATATTCATGTTCTTGCATGTTTATTCATAGTTTCTTCATATGCTTTGCATGTTCATTCATATGTTCATAATATGTTCTTCGCATGTTCTTCGTGTTCATAGATTAAAGCCTTATTTATGCTATATTTAGGGTTGCGATCTTCATAATTACATGTTATTTCATAGCCGATGATGATCTAGGGCTTATCAACCCGAGGATGATCTAGGAACTACTTCTAAACCCTAATCTTTAGGTAATTCCCCCCTCATTATGCATGATCCCGATTCTTCTGCCTATTCTGATTCTCTGCGAACTACGCTGACCTGAGCTTCTCACATTGAGAGGAACGTAGGCAATCTTCGGATCCGGTCTAAATCACTAACACACTACTAACACATTCATCATGATAGAAAGACCGATCAATTCGGGCAATAGGAGTGATAACGTCCAATATTCTTCTCTTGTTGTAATTTGACCCCCGAACCCATTAAACATGCTTTTTTCAATGTTTTGGCTTTAATTAAAACGGCGTGGCGACTCTCATAATTTTAATGTCGTTAAGAATATTCCCTTTGTAAATAAAAATAATCACAAGATACTTCCCATGCGTCGCTTCATCGGAAAGGGGTATTCACAGTGGCGACTCTGCTGGGGACTGCTTTGAAACTTTTTCAAACTTAGTGGGTCTAACTTTCGTTCACATCATGATGTTTGCCATGTTCTCACTTGCACCTTACACTTTGCCATGTTCTCACATGCACCTTACACTTTGCTATGTTCTCACATGCACCTCACACTTGCCATGTTTACACATGCACCTCACACACTTGCCATGTTTACACATGCACACACTTGCCATGTTTATACATGCACCTCACATACTTGCCATGTTCACACATGCACCCTCCACACACTTGCCATGTTTACACATGCACACACTTGCCATGTTTATACATGCATCTCACATACTTTCCATGTCCACACATGCACCCGCGCACCCCGCAATGTTAATACTTGTACTTTGTCGATACTTGTACTTTGTATATACCTTGTACCGTGTACCCTTGTTATCTTCGCTTTAGTATTAGGGTCAAACAAAACTCTGCTATGCTCCCCTGTACATGGCTCTCTCTCCCTCTCTCATGCATTGCATTGCATCATCCTAATATCAAAAGCTTCTCTCTTTTCTCCTTAAAAAGAATTAGTTTCTTGCCACACACTACCACAGTCCGTGTCAGCACTGCACAGGTCCCCATTACCCGGAGTATTCGATGTGCAGGAATTTGTGTGCTACTGCCGCACTCTTTTCGAGTCACTCGTCTATTCCACTCACCGTATACGGTGGGAACCTTTTACCTAACCCGTGTCAACCCACACTAGTATAGGTATCACACCTAGGTTTTGACCGGTTGGTTTGGCTAGCTTTTTCTTAATAGTCAATTAACGTGCTGTCTATGTCGAGTCATCCCCAAGTCAATGATGAATCGAGATCTTTGAGAGAAAGTGCACAAAAAAGTGATTTCCCTACAAGGGACGTGCCATGGTGAGATGAGTGTTTATTGTCAAGATCTCCGCTCATCATTAACTTGCGTAGGATGTAACATAGACGTCACGTTAAATGCCTTTAAGGAAGGGTTAGTCGTAGGATCCGATGGTTGGTGGAAGCCGCTTGCCCTATAGGACCCTCACCCAAATTGTCCGTTTGGGGGTGTGCAATGCAGGTGAAAAACGAGGGGTCTATAGACGTAATGATGGCCTCCACTGATCGTAGTCTTCTAACTAGTTGCGAAAAAGGGGTACCCCTTCCAACCAATTAGGGTGTAAATAATGTATGTTTTTATAAATTAAAATATACTTTGCATGAGCCTTCCCCCTCTCCTAAAGCTCCATTGCCCTTCAACCTTTCAGCAAAGCGAGTTTGGATCCGTTCGGGTGGTCGACTACAACGTGAAGCTTCTACTCCGTCCACGTTCTCAGTCTCGTCATCAGCAATGTCAACTCCCGCTTCAGCTTCAGCCTCTACTCCTCCTGCCAGTGCCGCCGAGCTCAACACCGAGGCTACTCTCAATGGTATTCCCCAAGCCTCCAGAACTTCCTCGCCGGTCTCGAAGCCAAGATCAGGAATCTCGAGGAAAGCAACAAGATGTTGGAAGATCAGAACCAACAGTTGAAGGGTCACATTCAACAAAAGGGGACTAAACTGGTGCCCGATGGAGAGAATTTCATGTATGTTGAGGATGAAGAGGTCAATACCAACTGTCCCCCCAACACCAATGCTACTGCCTTCCCATTCCCAAGCTACCGCAATGTTCCACCTCCTTCTCTCTACACCCAACAAGGTTTCACTACCATGAGCAAGAACAAGGCTGTCTATGAACCTTCCCCTGAACTGCTTGGTGGCTACCTCTCCGCTAGCAAATTACCCGCACCCTCGTTGCCTCTGAGTATTGGGATGGCCGCTGCTACTGCTTCCACTACTCCTCCCGTCATTCTGTCAGAAACTATCCCCGACATCTCCAATCACCCTGTGGTTATGGCCATGCAAGAGCAAATGCGAAAGTTGATTGAGACCGTGGATAAGCAAAGTGCACCGACTACCAAGACAATCAACCCTAGCCAAGTAGGGGCTCTCCCCAAGGATTTCAAGATGCCTAAGGTGGCAATGTTTCATGGCGACTCGTGTCCTAAGACTCATTTGGATAGTTATGTGTTGGCCATGAGGGCTCGTGACTGCACCAACGAACAAATGGCTCGCGTATTTCATAGCACTTTGGATGGTATAGCTCTGCGTTGGTTCTTGGGGCTAGAACCAAGCGAGAGGCAAACTTGGGATCAGATCAGCGCCATTTTCTGTGAGAAGTATCAAGCTAACTTGGATTGGCACGTGAATCGAACAGATCTTGAGAACACTATGCAAAAGCCCGGCGAGGCTATTTATGATTTTTACAAGAGGTGGAACCATCGGTTGTGTGAGGTCCAATACCCACCAAAGGCGAAGGAACAAAACAGATTTTCTACAAATTCTTGCTACCAGAGATGAAAGCAGCTATAGGTAATGGTTACTTCCCTGATTTGCGGGAAATGGTTGACGCAGGAGTAAGGTACGAAGCAGGGTTCACTGGGATTGTGCCGCCAAAGGAAAGTCCAAAGACCAACAACAACAACTCCTTCCGCTACAAGGCTCCTACTGCGCCTGCACCTCTTAGGGGTGGAAAAGAGGCCGTCGGCCAAGTGAATATGGTCCAGAAAGAGGTCCCGTTAGATGTCCAAGCCGTAACAAGGAATGGGGCTCCGCCGCAAAGAGAGAGGGAGCACTTTGATGATTTTGGTATGCCCATGGGGAAAGTCTTTGACGTGTTAGTCAAGAGAGGTCTTATCAAGCCTTTAGAGAATTACCAACCCGCCTACCCAAGAACTGATTTGGACGCCTCCAAGTTCTGCAAGTATCACAAGCACATCGGGCACACAACGGATGGTTGTATTCAATTGAAGCGCGTAGTACAAGGGTTGATCAATGACAAGAAGATTGAGAAGCCGAAGGGTCCTAATGTGGTGAATAACCCTCTTCCTAACAATGGGGGTGGGGTGAATATGGTGCAAACATGCGAGATTAGTATCCTAGAGCTCATGGATGCCCTTGACAAGATAGGGCTCATGATGGTGGATATCTTCATGGCATTGGTAACGCTAGAAATGCTTCAACCATTAGAAGGACACCTTCCCCGCCTTGGTTGCGATTTGTCGAAGTTTTACCACTACCACAAGTGCACCGGTCATACTACCGAAGAATGCTTTGAACTCAAGAAGGCCGTGCAAGAGCTCATCCACAAGGGAGTCATCGAAGACCCTAGAGATTATGTAGCTAGCAATGTACTTATGGTAGAACTTAGTGAGATCACTGATCCGGCCGAGCCTATTGTGGCGGACTGTGATGAGATGGGTTGTATTTCAATGACTAATAATAAAGAATCTTCTTGCTACTTGTTGTCTTTAGAAGAACTAGTGAGTGAAGTCGAATCCCTAGAGGAAGAGAGTCCCAAACCCTCTCAACCTCTTTCTTGGGCCGAAATCTTCGAGGAGGCCGAAAAGACCGAAGTTTCGCCCCCTTGTCATGACTCGCCATTGTCTTTGGAGGAGCTACGTGCAGAAGTTTGTCTCCTTACAAGATCCGGTCAAGTGTACCAATCCGACCCGAGGGGTGCAAAGAAAGTCTTTGGGAAGGAACCCGAGCAAGCCGACCTAGACAAAGAAGACCCTATCCTCACTCAACTCAAACAAACCCAAGCCCATATTTCACTATGGTCCCTACTCACCTCCTCCCTAGCCCATCGCCTCATGCTCGAACAAAACCTCGCCGCCACCATGGTACCATCCACTATCACCCCGGAGGACGTCACCCACATGATTGGTAATATCCACTATGGAAACATCATCACTTTCTCGGAGCTAGACAAGCCAGTGTTCGGAGTTGATCATAATGAGCCTTTATACATCACTGTCGAAGTAAATGGCAAGAAGATTCCCCATGTATTCATTGACAATGGTTCTGCTATTAATATCCTGCCTTCAAGGATGATGGATGTGGTTGGCGTTCATGGTTTGATTTACGCCCATCCAAGCAAACCATCAAAGCTTATGACTCTACATGTCGCGCCGTGATAGGCGAAGTCACCTTGCCCATTACCATCGGAACAAAGATCCTGCCGACCGATTTCCACGTCATTGACATCCCCGCAACCTTCTCACTCCTCCTCGGCCGGCCATGGTTACATCAGTCGGGCGCTGTCCCATATTCCCTGCACCAGTGTGTGAAGTTTCAATCTGGTAATGAAGTGACCATCATCTACAGCGATCTCGTAACTGCCCAAGGACGGACACCAAGGGCGTTCCTGTCTTACAGATTCAGCATGGGGAAGAGAGCCGACTCTTCAACGGTGTCGAAATAGTCGCTCAAGCACAGATCTGCACCATCGACCTCACCAAAACAACGGATAAAGTGGCACCTGTTGTCAAGATACTGCGTAATATGGGCTTCATACCGGGGCTGGGGCTAGGTAAGAACTTGCAAGGCCCCACAGAATTGGTTGAAGAGGTTGATCATCGAGGGTTGTTCGGTCTAGGATACACCCTTACTCTTGAAGACAAGATGGAGCAACAAAGGATGGATTTGCTTAAAAAGATGAAGCTTCCCTACAAAAAGCCTGAAATGCGGCCATACCGCCTGTCCCTGAATAGCTACTTCGTCAGGGAAGGCGAGGATTTTCGTGTTTTGAGTTCGCAGAGCCATGGATTGACCACACCAGAAAGTTGCAGAAAGGGTTCGAGATTTTCAGAGATGTGGAATTCGATCGGTCCAACATGAAGCTGACTTACATGGAATATGACAAAGCCACGGGCAAAGTTAGAACCATCAGGCATGAGTACTCCACCAAGGTTGCAGATGACTTGGCAGATCAACTTGAAGCCGCAACCCTTGACAAGCCAGCAATAGAAGCCGCAGAAACTCCAAGTTTGACTGAGACGTGGGACGGCCAATATCTGCTTCAACATATGGGTAATCTGGGGCTGCACGAAGACATGGTTACCGTCATTGAAGATGATTCTGAGGATAAGGTGGACCCAAGGACATTGGTGGCACCCATGGGGGAAAGCTCAAGAATTGGTGCATCATTGGGGACCTATAGCTACTCCAGAATTTATGATGGGAACACTGGGGCTTACTCCTTCTCCTGTCGCCGCTCCTACAGCATCTCCTATCACTCACCCAAAATCCCCGTCCCCAGAGTCTAGTGTTTTACATTTTGAATTTGAGTCTTCCTCTAAGTCTGACGACCTTACGTCTGAAGACTATGATCTTGTTGCAAACGCTATTTTCCCTTTTGCCATGAATGAAACCCTCGACCTTTCCGAGTATCCCTCCATAGTCACTCTTTTAACTGATAAATTGGCTAATAATCAAACTAATGATATACACTTAGTTAGATTCATTAGAAGAGGAAGACACAAACACATTAAATGATGAATACATTAAAGAGATCTCAGAACAGGTTATTAATCAAAAAGAATCTCGAGCCCAAGCTGCCGATGAGGTGTTAACGTGCGTGAATTTGGGAACCGAAGCCGAGCCTAAGGAAACGCAGATTGGGAGTTTCTTTAGCGGAGCCGAAAGGGAAGCACTGATTGAGCTACTCAAGGAATATGTGGATGTGTTTGCATGGTCTTATAAGGACATGCCGGGGCTCGACAACTCGATCATAGAGCACAGAATCCCGACAGCACCAGACGCTAAGCCAGTCAAGCAGAAGCTGCGCCGCATTAAGCCGGAATGGTCTTTACAAGTGAAGGAAGAGATTGAGAAGCTACTCCGTGTGGGTTTCATCAGGGTGATCGAATATCCAACTTGGTTATCAAATCTGGTGACTGTCAAGAAATCCAACGGTAAAGTCAGAGTCTGTGTGGATTTTCGGGATCTCAACAAAGCTACACCAAAGGATGACTTCCCCTTGCCAAATATCGACATGTTGGTGGATGCGACCGCCCACTATGAGGTCAAGTCGTTTGTGGATGGGTTTGCCGGCTATAACCAAATTAAGATGGCCGAGGAGGACCAAGAAAAAACAGCTTTCACCACCCCATGGGGGACTTTTTGCTATACTGTCATGCCATTTGGGCTGAGGAACGCTGGGGCTACCTACCAACGGGCAGTTACGACTTTATTCCACGATATGATCCACAAGGAGATTGAGGTGTACGTGGATGACATGATTATACATTCAAAAGGGGCTGATGGTCAACACGTGATAGATCTCAGAAAATTCTTCAACAGGTTGAGAGAGCACGCCATGCGTTTGAACCCGGCGAAATGCACCTTTGGAGTTCGTAGAGGGAAAGTATTAGGTTACATGGTCACCGAGAATGGGATTGAAGCCGACCCAAGGAAGATTCAAGCCATCCTGGAGATGAAGCCACCCCGTACCGAGACGGAGATAAAAGGATTCATGGGACGCCTACAATACATCAGTCGGTTTATCAATTAGCTGACCACCATCTGCGAACCAATTTTCAAGTTAATGAAGAAAACAGCCAGTGTGGAGTGGGATCATGACTGCCAGATAGCCTTCGAAAGGATTAAACAATATTTGGTGAATACCCCAATCCTGCGCCCGCCGCATAAGGAGAAGCCGTTGCTACTATACTTAACTGTGACAGACACCGCCGTTGGAGCTATGTTAGCGCAAGAAGCCAAGGATTCCCGGATTGAGAATGCAGTGTACTTTGTCAGCCGAAAGTTACAAGGTAGCGAGCTCAATTACTCCGCACTCGAGAAGACCTGCGTAGGCCTAGTATGGGTGGTGACGAAGCTCAAGCACTACATGGTGTCCCATCCGATCTTACTAGTCTCAAAAATGGATCCTATCAAGTATCTGTTCGATAAACCCTCTCTTCTATGAGACTCGCTAAATGGTCAGTATTCTTGGGAGAGTTCGACATTACTTATGTACCGAGAAAGGCAATCAAGGGGAGGGCAATGGCCGATCAGCTCGCAGACTCTCCAAGCACCGAGACAAGAGGACCCGACCCTGAGTTCCCGGACGACGACATTTTCGCAATTGAGGTCGCAGAACGGTGGCAATTATTCTTTGACGGAGCTGCAAACAAACGGGGAATGGAGTCGGACTCCTACTTATTGATCCCAAAGATGAGCACACGCCCATAGCCATCAAGCTAAACTTTTCAACAACCAAACAACGCCGCCGAGTATGAGGCATGTATAGCCGGATTGGAGGCCGCCCTAGAACGCAACGTGAAAGAGTTAGAAGTGTATGGAGACTCTGCTTTGATTATTAACCAAACGGCGAAGAAATGGAAAACTATTGATCCTTGCCTGCAGCGGTACCAAGGTTACATGGATGAGTTGATAGCACAGTTCAAAGAGGTTACCTTCCACTTCCTGCCGCGAGACAGAAATAGGTTCGCGGATGCTCTAGCTACATTGGCCTCCTTAGTTTGAAATTCCAGAAGGAAGGTCCGTGAAACCATTCAGGGTTGGACGAAGAGAGAACCCCGCCTATTGCTGTGAAATCCAGATCGATGCCGAGGTAAACGGAGATCAATGGTACGCCCAAATCCACAAATTCCTTAAGCACGGAGAGATGTCCTTTTGACGGAGATGTGAAGGCCAAGAGTCTGCAAGCACTCAAAAGGTTGGCGGGGCAGTTTGTGCTGTTAGACGATACTTTGTACAAGAGGCATTACGATGGTCTGTTGCTCTTATGTGTCGACAACAAGAAAGCTGAAGCAATAATGGAAGAAGTACACAACGGGCTGTGCGGACCCACATGAATGCAAGGATGCTTAGATAGAAGATCACTCGGCTGGGCTATTATTGGATTACTATGGAGACAGACTGTATTCAATGGGTTCGACGGTGTCACAAGTGCCAAGTATGCTCCAACCTCAACCACATCCCCCCACACGAATTGTATAGTTCCACCACGCCTTGGCCATTCGCCACGTGGGGTATAGACATTATTGGGAAGATCTCGCCGGCCGGTAGTAATGGTCATGAATTCGTCCTCGTCGCGGTCGACTACTTCACAAGTGGGTCGAAGCTCAGTCTTACAAGGTGCTGAATTCAAAGAAGGTAGCGCAGTTGTGAGAGCCCACGCCCGTACCCGCGTGAGGGATCCGTACGAAACGCGGCTGGAATCCGCTCGGTTTCTCATAATGGTTACCCTACTTTGGTTTTGAAAAGAAGAGTCGCCACCTCATTTTATTTGGGAAAATAGAGATAAAACCTTTTTGATTGAAAAAAGTGGGTTCGGGGGCTATGTTACGAGAGGAGAAGGTGATTAGCAGCACTCCGCTCACCCTTACGGTCTCTAGCATGCTTCCGCCTACGCTTCACTTTAGTTTGCCTTTTTAAATGTATTTTTATATCCTAACGTGGAAAAATGTGTTTTGTATGTACAGGAGTCTTCCTAGTCTAGGTCGATTTACTTGATCGCAACCGGGAATCGGTTTGGGTGGATTCCCGATTGGTTTTCGAAAAGGGTTTTGAATCAAATAGACAAGCAAGACAATTAAAGGGAAAGGGGGAATATTGTACAATACATGTATATGAAAAGAATGGGATAAGTCCCATGAAAGAATAAGTGTCCACGTCGCGGTTTCGACCATTGGATACGACACCATTCTCCGTCCCCGAGCTTATGTACCTGGCTTAGACTTATTCAAATCCAAACTAGAAATTGGGATTTAATCCCAGATTGTTAGAGATCATTATTTAGTTCTTTGAGCTCAAATGATAATAAGAACACTAATCACAAAAGCATTCAGCACAGGAAAGTCATGACCTTCATACATTCAGAACCAATTTACTGCATCGAGACTCATGAATCTTGGAAAACACAAAGAATGAAAGTTGAGCACCACATTCGATACATGAAGTAATCAAAATATTAGGTTCAGATGATGAGTTTAAGTGGTTCAAATAAGCTCTGACATTTGGTGTCAGAAGCTGAGAATGCCAATTCTGGAATTTGAAAGTCTGAAGGAGGGACGAAAAAGGGAACTTTTGGAGATCTAAAAAATATGTAAAAAATATGTACACTTTTCTGGGTTCGTTGGAACAAAATTTGTGTTTTGACTTAAGCCAAAACCAGGTTTTGACAGAGTTTTAAATACAAGAAGGCAGCATGGTACAGAGAAAGATACACTGGACAGCACATCTGGAACTCAAAGATAAGCATGGAAACCTAAGCTAAACATGTAATATGAACATGAAACTCCACGAGAATGAACTTAAACACATTATGAGAAACTTTCATTGCTTTGACTTAAGCCTATAAACCACTTTAGATGGAGTTCCATGAGCATGAAAAACATTAGTTCAGACATAGTATGAAAACTGCTTGTTTAAGTCACAAAGAGGGGTTTCAAAACGTGACCAAAACTTAAAACCAAGTTATGAAACTCATGGAATTTATTATTTAACATGTTAAGGATATTATCAAAGGATTATTTTACATTAAAAGCTAATCTAAACATGAATATACACAAGAATGGGAGAAGAGGACAGATTCATGGAAAGATGAGAACTTGCATGCATAACTTGGAGAAATGAGCATATTGACTTTAAATGAAAGCATGCAAACTTGATGACTTAAATATTACAACAAAGATCCATCATTTACATGGCCATATCATGAGTTTTTACATGGATGAAAGCATAAAAATGAGGGAGACCTAGCCATTAGTTGACTAGGTCCCAAACCAAGTTACATAACTATTTACATTGCTAATGAGTTCAAGCTTACCTAGAGACTTACCTAGCTTAAGGGGTGAGGTTGTGCTTCCTTTGTCTACCAAGGGAAGACTTCTTTTGTTTGTTTTGATGGAAGTTGAAGTTGTTGTTTTGTTGTTGTTGATGTTGTTGTTGTTCTGTTGTTGCTTGTTGTTTGCTTGTTTGTTTGAGGTTTTCTTGAAGTGTTTTGAGTGGATTGTTTGAGGTGTAGGAGTGGTGGAGTGGTGGTTTAGTGGTGATTGAGTGGTGGTGTAGTGGTTGTGGAGTGGTGGTTTGATGGTGGTGGAGTGTGGTTTGATGGTGGAGATGTGGTGGAGCTATGAAGGTAGCAAGAACAATGGAGAGAGAAATTAAAAGAGGGGAATGTGTGGTGAATGAGTTGTAAATGTAATGAGGTGAATGAGAGAAGTGAGGCTTTTGTATAGGTAAGATGAGGACCTTTTTGGGAATTAAATAAAAAACCCTCCATGGAAGGTAAGGTCCTATATAGGAATTTTAGGATTAATTGAGAGTGTTGGGAAAAAGAGGAAACATCTTTCCATGTGTCCATATTTGATTGGCTAGCCAAAAGTCAACATTGTCCAATCCATTTTGATGGAATGGATGGAAAATAATGGTGCTTGGCGTGTGTGGCTGGCCATAGACACTTTTCTTCCGGCTCCGGCTTTTCCCTCCGCAACTGTCTGTCGTGCGCGCTTGGGTGTCCCGGTTGTCCGCGGGCCCAACATGAGAGTTGCTCGGAATATTTTTCTGCTCATGCCGGTATATCTGAAATATTTTAATAAGCAAGGAATAACAAAAATTAATTTTAAATGCAAAGACATGGTCGGTTAAAGGCTTTTTAGGGGAGCGTGGGACCCGTTCCGGGCTCCGCACGCGCTATTTTTTTAGAATGTGCCTGTTTGCTCGGTTTTGAGCCCTGATCATGAATCCGTACATGGTTTTTCCATCTGATGCACCGATAAGACGTACGGTAATCCCGAACGGCCAAATCTGGGGTTTTAGGTCAATTATCGCGCTTAGACCAATCAAGGGTTGTTTTTAGGGGTGCGAGATCGGGGTGTCTACAGCAGTTTATCAAAGAAAACATTATGTGTCAGTATGGGGTTCCTAACCTCATTATATCAGATAATGGCAGTCATTTCGAAGCCGAGTGTGCTCGCTTGCTTGTAGAATTCAAGATCGAACGAAAGAAATCTTCCCCATACTATCCACAGACTAACGGCGCGGTCGAGGCGGCCAACAAGACGATAGAGCAGATAATTCGCAAGATGGCTTCGCGAGGACGGGATTGTCCCGAGAAGTTACCATTAGCACTTTGGGGATACAGAACGTCAGTCCGCACCGCTACTGGAGAGACCCCTTACGCTTTGACATACGGCATGGAGGCAGTGCTCCCTATTGAGATGTTGGAGGTGCCATCTTTGAGGATCTTGCTCGAGAAACCAAGTGAACGAGGTAGAATGGCTTCGTAGTCGATATGATCAGTTGGCAACACTCGACGAACTCAGATTGAAGGCCATGGAACACATCCAGGCCTACCAAAGGAGAACGACAAAAACCTTCAATAAAAAGGTCAAGCCTGTTGACATAAAGGAAGGAGACTTGGTGCTCAAAGCACGCTTACCCAACAAATCAAACCCCTGGGGAAATGGGCCCCCACTTGGGTAGGGCCGTTTGTAGTACAGAAGATCTTCTCCGGAGGAGCGGTCAGAATGGCAGATTTGGATGGCAACCGTTCAAGGAACCAGTCAACCTCAGCAAGCTCAGACGCTACTATGACTAGACTCCCCCTCTTAAAAAAAAAAAAAAAAAAAAAAAAAAAAAAAAAAAAAAAAATGTTTACTACGCAAAAAGAAGCCCGATAGACTGAAAACCCGCAAAGGGCGGTCTATACAAAATAAGGGTGCGTACAAAGCTCGCTAGATCGAAAACCCGCAAGGGCGGTCTAGGCAAAAGTTAGAGCATTCCCCCTTCTATCTTCCCTTTCTTTAAAATCATTCTAGTCTGACTGGAGTGAACTACGGTGACCTGAGCCCCTTAGTCCTATTTGTAAAAGGGGAACGTAGGCAGGCCTTTTCAATAGGTGCGGTCTAAAAAAACAAATAAACATCCAAATCTTGTCAAGCAATAAAGATAGAAGTTGTATTTTCTGAAAGCAAAAACTTTTATTTCCATAGTCATTGCATGTTAAACACTTATTTGATGAGTCTAAGCTTGACATACTTTTTGAATAAATAACCTATTCTGAAATCAAAACTAAAACAAAAGTAACTAAATTAAAAACAAATGTGTTTGCAACGACTATGGAAGGATCCTCGGGACTACTCTTTAGTGCCACTCGTGCCTTCGGTCCCTTTCTTCTTGCTTTGACCACGGTGAACCTTCTTCTTGTTAGGGTTCTCACAAAACCTCTTCTCCAAATTCACTAACCCCTTTTGCTTTGACACTAGGAGTCTCTCCATCCTTTCTCTTCCTTGAAGTCCCCGTTCCATCTCCATTAGCCATGCTCTTGACTCCTCTTCCTCTCATAAGCCATCGCCTCCTTCATCCTCAACGAACAACTAGGAGCACAGGATGCCAAAATAGTGCCCCTCAGGGTCTCTAGAGTCTGCTCCGTTTGCCCAAGTCTCTCCATAAAACCAATCAAATACTCTCGTGATAGGTAGGTGTTGTTGGAGCGTGTGATGAGAGTCCTATGGCAAAAAACCGGCCTCGCCCACATTTGAGAAAAGGAGAACCGAAGCGCTATCGTCCTAAATGAAGTATGCCAAAAGGAAACGGGTCCTCTCCTCATCCCAACCCTCGG